>OX387275.1:1800000-2133808 GCA_947562075.1 Orthosia gracilis
TGGGTCACCAAGATACAGGTTGTGACTACTTTAGGACCCGTCACTAACCTATTAATGTCATTGTTAGTTACTGTTTTAATCAATGTTTATCACGCTAATGCTATAACATGTAACTGTTATGGTAAATAAACAATTTTTTTTTTTCGTTCTATCAGCGATAACGATTGACAAAAATATTACTTAAATTTCGGAGGTCGGTGTTCCTGTTTTTGTTTCTTCGTTTTTTGACACCGACTTCCAAAATTGAAGTTTTTTTCACTTTGTAGTGTTTTTTGGAAGTCGGTTGTATTTTTTTGTAAAAAAGTTTTATTTTTAGCTTTGGTACATAATTAGCAAGTTCTATAGTAAGGTACCTATAATGCAAAAAGTTATGCCATAATATATTACCCGAATAACATAAAACTGGAACAAAACCGTTGAAATGTGAGTGTGCCAGGTTGAATTGTACAGATCTGCGTACCCCTTTAGACCGTACCGGTGTGATGTTATGTTATAAAATGGCGTAAACGATAAACAGACATGCGAATGTATAACCGTTAATGCCTATGTATAACCATTGTACATAAAGGAAGCTAAAAAAATGCCTTTGTTTATTGAAGAGTCCTATTGTATATTATATCCGAAATTCTTCATCAGATCTTCATCAAAAATGAGACCACATGAGAAGCACCATCTTTCACATAAAAAAGAATCATCAAGATCGGTTCGCCTAGTAAATAATTCGGGTCCGTGCCCACTCGATCCAATTAGACTCGACCTACTGGTCGAGTCGGGTGAATACTTTCAGCTATGCTAACCCCATTCGCTGACGCAGACATACGCTCCTCACATGTACAGGCGATAGGGCATGAGATGCAGGACGAAAGGTAAGTCATGGTCTGCCTAGTCTTTAAAGGTTTGCCCCCTTTAAGAAACAAAAGGGCTAGCACAAGCGTACTCGCTTCGTGTAAACGCTCCCCTCATCCCTGTACCTGTCGGCCGGATGCTGATTTCAATTAGTGGCAGTTCTAATTGAAATTTGAGCGCATATGAGAGATTATAGTTCGGCTGTGTGGTCATTAGTGCAGGGAAACGCTGCGATTATGTGCGTGTTTGTGTTATGTGTATTAGCTATACAGCCACTAACACATAACACACGCACGCACATAATCGCATCACATAACAACCTCACGTGCATTCCTCTAGTAGCAACGTACTAGAGGAATGCACATAATGTTGTTATGTGTTCTCAGCTTTATTTACTTGGGTGCACATGTGTTTTGGGTTTATTTAAGCAAGGATTGCACATACGGTTGCAAGTTTGATGAAGTTTCACAGATTTTTCTGTGGATGACTGGATGTTGATTTTAAGGGTTTAAATTAGAATAGTATTCCGTTTGAACTTTATTTTTATGCATTACAGCAAAATTATTAAACCCAGAATTAGTGATAAACAAAATTGAATATTTTTTTTTGGTTTTTTTATTCCAAAAAACTGATGCAAAACGTTACACTTATAAAGTGAGGAATGTATCTTGTGGAACCATAGACAACTTCTTGATTTTTATCTATGACTATTTAATGCAGCGCCTCCATAGTAGGTACAGCCTATATCATTTATGTACAAGTAAAACTTAAAAATATAAAGAAACCCTGGCACATTTTTATTTCATCCTAAATAGTTTAACTAGTAGGTACTATACACGCTTCGATCGACAATCTATTGAACACGTAATTATGACACGATATCGTGCGAAAACACCCCGATTCAAACAGTAAAACGCCCATAACTTTTGAACGGCTGAACCGATTTGCATCAAACAAGAACTAAGAACACTCTCGATAAAATCACCTTTCAAAAAAAAACTAAATCAAAATCGGTTCATCCGTTTAGGAGCTATGATGCCATAGACGGATACACAAACACAGAATAGACTGGCAGTACTAATTACACTCAGATACCATTTCTACTTCGTTTAAAATTTTGATCTCTGACTCTTGACAAAGTGACATTTTATCGGCAATAGCCATTATCGAAATGCCAAAGTAGACCATAAACCATTTCGGTAGCGCATGTAAATCCTAAACATTTTTTAACTTTTCGGCTATCGTTACCGCTGTAAAATCTTTGTGTGGAGCCCTATTCCTCAACATCTTTTTCTTTCTTCTAGGTCACCGAGAGCCCGCCTGGTACTACTTCCAGAGCCGCAAATAGTACTTCACAGAAAAGATGCAGGCCTAGACGCAGTGGCGTAAATAAAGTTTGGCAGAACTGACTGGCAGGGGTAAATACTTGGGTCCCGTAGTCTGACTTCTACGGGGGGATGAATTAATTATTCTTAACTTACGTTATACTAACTGATAAGTTTCTCCTCTTCTTCCTAACTTTTTCCATTTTAGGTGGGGTCGGCTCTACTTATTTTACGATGGCAAGACGTTCTGTCGTGGGTTGTCGGGTGGGTCAGGCAATTTCTTCTTCTTAAGGAATTTTGACATACTGGTCCATCATGTCAAAGGAGGTCGTCTTCGACCTCTTTTGCCTACCGGCACAGAGTCGTCCTCACGACTTGTTCTTCTGTCCTTCCCATGATCTATCCGTACCATCTCAATCTACTCTACATTAAAATTACCTGTACTGGAACCATCATTAAAATACCTATCTCAAACATACAAACTGAAAAGCAGAATCCGAATTATGCAAATAATTAATCAAGATTAAGATAACTACAAAACGTAACGTATAACGTCATACTATTTGACATTAAGGGAGGCCACATACGATGAACTTGCCACGGGTGGATCAGATGATATGGCTACGCTACTGCCTAGACAATAAGCTTAAATTTATGCAATTATTTATGTAATATTATGCAATTATTTATGTGTTTTACTTCCCGCCTTTCATTTGATGTGAGATTTTTTAAGGGCTTTTTTCGTATTTAAGCGAAATTGAATAGGTACGATTGCATTTGGAACGTACTCGTAGCAGCAGTATTCCAAAGGAAGAGCCTGGTTACATGTGTCTTGTCAAGCTGTCAGCCGTATCTCGAATACAAATTAGAAGATTTCTCCGTGGAACTACAATTACGAAATATAACAACTTGCAAGAGTTTTAAACCAAATTATTGTAACGATTATTGAAACTGAGATTAACAGTAATGTGAAAGATATTATTGAATGTATATTACTAATGACTTTAGTTTATTTCGATCTCCGCCAAATACACAGATATAATGGACAAAGATCCCAGAAGCTCCAGACATTACTCATAGTTTTCTACACAAAACTGTGGGATTGAGTAGTGTTAGTATGTATCTGCGATCTTCATCTATAACAGAAATCACAAAAATACTAAGTCTAATGAGTATTACATATGTCGTGGACCAAGTTATTATTCAGTGCACTATGTATAATGCCCGGTCATTATGAATCTAGTCAAGTCAAATCGGCCAATGTAATGAAGACTGATTTAAATTTCTACATTTATCACATTGTCTGGTCATTATGAATATCGCTACGTAACGGTTGGGCAATTTTATAATTATGGACAGTAAATTAGTTCAAGAGCTAGCGCAGCGAGCTCTGGAGCTTAGGGCACCCTGACACGGAAAGGTTCGCTCGCTCTGCTCGCTCACTTCAGCTTCCGTCATTTCCTTCATGTTAGGTTACTTTAGACCTTTAGAGATGCTGCTGCCCTTTTCGTATTGTTGTTTTCAGTGTTTTATTTTTATTTCATTTGTTTATTTCAATAGGACTTAGGATTCTTTACATGTTATATTTAGAAATAATAGCATTGTATAATGTAGAAGCACGTTTTTTTTCAAATTTGTGAATGTGAAGTACCATGGAGCATTTTTATTAGGTTACAACTTTTTATTTTTTTATTTTGACATTGCGAGCATGGCAGTTGAGAGTTTGTCATGCTCACTCAAATGTCTCGCTGTTGGTGGTGCGTGTTATTGGGTCATTCGGTTCCCTTCAAAATGGTTGAGCTGAGTGGGGTTGATGCACGCGTCATGCTCGTGAACGTGTGCCGTCAGATGAGACTGGTCATCTCTTAGCTGCCAGTGGCTTAATTCAGTTTCTATCTTTTAATATTTTTTTTTTATTATTATCTACATTGTGCTCACATAATAGAAGCAACAAGAAATATGTAACCAAACATTATATGTAACAACTACGATTTAAAAGAGTGTCCATGGAGCTTCTTGCACGTTCTTCTCCATAGAGATCTACTCTTTGGAACGTGCAATTTAGCTTCACTTGTTTGTCTGACTGACCGACATTTTGACAATTCAAAAGTGCCTGTAATTGGTCTATTTGAAATAAACGTTTTTGACATTTTTTTTTACTTTTGATCCTGCAGACGTGCGGGGCTCCATCGTCTTTGCTGTTTAAATAGTAATCGTACTTACCTATTCTATATTAAAGCCTATATCAACATTAAAATAATAAAAAAAACACTACTTTATATTACCCGGCCCAATAATTGATGGGCATTATTCAGAAAGCCCGGTCAATTTAATTATTTCAATAGTTTTTATTATATCACCTACTTATATTGGCCATTTTCCAGATTGCTCGGGCATTATGAATAATGCCATATTTATCACTTAGTCCATAACATATATATTATTTATTTATTTAAAACTTCATGCAACATACAAGTACATAGGCGGACTTAAAGCTATAAGACATGTATGTGTATATACTCATAAGACATGTTGAAAGAAACATTTGTATCAATAAATACTTAACATATATTCAGAAAATCAGTTAGGTATAAACAATACTATTACTCATCAAATTTTTTTGTCAATTTAATGAGGCCGATGTTTCCTAGCTGACTATTCTGAGAATTCGAGAAGAAACCCCGAATCAAAATCAAAGTTCTAAGTTCCCTTTAAAGTCTACACAATTTGATAAGGTTCTTGCGTTTCTGAAATCATGTGAGAAACTTTGTATTTCATACAGAATGCATGAAACACCTGAGTTTGGCAAACAAACTCAGTAAAATGCATTTCCGTACCAAGTCTCGTCAAAGACATCGGAACAGGGAAATAATAACACATTCTAAGCTCGACGTCTACCAATTAATTATAACAAGCAAGCTCCGATAAACAAGTATTTGATATCAAAACATTATTAAACTATTCTATCTTGCATCTCCCTACCACCCTCATACCACTCCTCTTAAGGGTGGGTCGCCAAGGATGCAATTGCGATGACATAGAGAGCAAATATACAAGCTATTTGTAGGTGGGTATTCGTGATTTCCTTGGTGTTCGTGCACAGAACACCAAACAGAGCTCATGACAAAATAATTTATTTTTGTTTCTTTTTTTCTTTATAGAAATCTTTGCCCACACTAGGATTGTCTACCTGTATCGTGGGTGCGTTTACAAACATATAAACTCACATACACAACACCCAGAGCAATTATCTGTAGGCCATACATATATTTGTTCCGTAGGAGAATCGAACCCGCAACACCAGCGCAGCAGCCGATTGCTCAACCACTACGCCAACCGTGTCGTCATTCAAGGTTAAGCAGCACTTGCTGAGGTTGATTCGTAGACGGGTTATTATTATATTATTACGCGAGCCTATTATACATAAAAAAGGGTGAGCATTCATTACATACCGAGTTCGAGTCTTCTCCATGCCTTAGCTTAGAAAGCACGTTAGCCCGTCGGTTCCAGTTGTCATTTGAGATCTTTAACAGTGTTTTACATTTATAATATTAATAAAATTATTCATTATAAAATCTTTTTAAAGCAAGCTTTTTTCGTTTTCTTGTCAGAAAACCCTTTTATTTGATACCCATATCATAGAAGTGCACAAAAAATAACTAGTCCGCCATATTGAATTTAGAATGACGTCACTTTGCTAACCATGCATTGTCATCCAAACTAAACGAGTTTGCAAAATTTCATCTTAATCGGTAGAGGATAGCTGCTTTGAAATTCGGTTGCAAAATTTGAACCGAACATACTTACATACATTGCAAGTTAAACAAAAGCTTGTAATAAGTTAGTAAAATAGACACTATTGACCGCTGTCTCACCTGATGGCTAGCGATGCAAACTTTCCATGCAAACCAAGCATGTCAGTGAGTGCCACCGTTGACTCATAGACATTGACAGCCCGAGACTATTCTGTCTAATCTTCACTGATTTCGGCCAAAGTCGCCAACGCCAACGGAGATTAATCAAGTACGCAGGCAATACTATAGCGTCTGTGTATAGTGCATGAGCAAACACAGGTGCACACTTTGTTCCTTTACACTAACAGTCGGATGCGCAATCCGTCACGTCCAGGGAGAAATAAAGCGTGTAACGGTTTTACGTGTTTTCACCACCGACATCCAAACTCAGGGCTGATATCACCAACCCCACTTTCGCCCCACCAGAGAATCGAACCCAGGTCCCCACGAGACCCAGCAGTCGAGACCAAGAGAACTTGCATTCCTAACTCGCAATTAAATGGCTATTTAATTGCGCGGCCCCGAAATATTATAGGCAATGGTGTCTGTAGCCAGTGCAACGTTCCGTGCTCTGGGTTTGCAGAATAACATGTATGTATTGTGAATCCGCGCCCGGACACATAGGTACCTGTCTATATGTAGGAAATACGTGGCTGCTTGCAAATTAACATGCTGTTTTCGATGTATACGAAGCTTTAGTGAAGCTTTATTGACTTCAAGATTTTGCCCGCGACTTCGGCTGCGTAACCTTAGTAAGCTGCGTAACCGTAACTTATAATTGTACATGGTAGGTGTGTGGGCCACCTTACTTGAAAAAAGCAACTTTTGCCGGCCGCTGCTCGCATGTATTTGGCCAGTACTGATATTTCGATTTATCTCGAAGAAGGTTATCAAAATAATGCTCAAATTTCCAAGCATGTTTGAGAAATAATAATTATCGGGTGAACCCCATTGCTGCGAAGTTCATTACCGCGATGTACGTTACTGCGAAAGTTTACCATTGCGAAGTACGGTATCACGAAAGTTCTTTATTGCGATGTACGTTACTGCGAAAGTTTACCATTGCGAATTACATCATCACGAAAGTTCTTTACTGCGATGTACGTTACTGCGAAAGTTTACCATTGCGACGTATGTTGTCGCGAAAGTTCTTTGTTGTGACGATTGCAGTTTCGATAACCCGCTATTGCGATTTAGGTCATCTAGGAGGTTTGCTGATACTGGTGATAGAGGAAATATTATATTATTGGACATGACTAACAAATCAGCAAAAATTGTAAGCAAAGAACTTTCGCAACAACGAACGCCGCGATAGTAAACTTTCGCAGTATCGTACATCGCGGTAATGAACTTCGCAGCAATGGGGTACACCCGGGAGGATCATGTAACTACACATCATCATCATCTTCACAGATTCTGAAAGTAAAAAGTGCGTCGAGTGCCTGCATAAAGAAGCCGGTTTTATAGCTATTCTTGAATCATTGATACAAGTTATTCTACTTTCATAAAAAAAGTTTGTTTCTTTATTATTTAAGCAGGCCTAAAGCCATGTAAAAAAGAATAAAAAAGATGTTAGGTAATTTTTAAACTCATTTATAATGGATGAATCATTTATAATAAAGAAACAAAACCAAAGTAGTAGTAGTATTTTTATAGTAGTACAAAAATAAAGTAATATCAAGTAAAGTCACAAATCTAAATAAAATAATGTCAAATCAAAATATATACTTAATTACATTAACCAAGCAAGCTTGTGCAAGCTTCCTTAAAACTCGATATACTTACGATTATCAGATGACACATCAAAAAACATAACGATCAATAATCGAGATTCGAACTCCACGTCACAAACATGTGATGCGGCCCCTTGTCACCCTCTGGTAGCGAATCTATTCACTCTATTGTTCGAGTAGGGTGGCAGAGATATTCGCTTTGTCCATCCCTCGTGTTTCGTACATCGATTTCATATCGATATGTTGTAGTATCTGAATGAAATGCAGTTTGTCAAAGGAATTTTTGGGTTTGTTTATTTATTCATATAACAATTCACATTGTTTTTGAATTATTTAGTACATTAACTAATTTATTACAGCTAAGAATCAAAATTATGAATTTCAAACAGTAAATTTCACTAAAAATAATCAATACATATGATAAATATTATGTCAACAGATTGTAAACAGTTATAAGTACGGTAAAACATTTTTACAACTTTTTTACAACCATTCATATAATAACTAAATAAATTTATTCTATAAAATACAAAAAGTCTAATAATGCGTACCCACATTTAATGTCATAAATAAATGGTTGGTACAAAAAGGTAAATTACTAAATATAAAAACTATTTACCATCCTTTGTCTACAATTCAGATAGAGAATATAAACATTTATTCAACAGGAATGCCCTAAGTTTAGCTTTTAACAGAGCACCTTTGTAAATCAATTATCTAAAGTCTGTAGGCAACCTATTTAATAATTCTACTGATTGGTATTTAGAGCAATGTTTAGCAATATTGTGTTTAGATGCAATTTTGTTTTTTATAACGTTTCCTCTAGTGTTCTCTCTAAGTGCACGTTCTTCTTGTGATTCGTGCTCGTGTAGATATGTATTTTGCAAAGTGGCTGAGTAGTACTAAAACATATAAACTTACGGTACTGTTAATATACCTGGTTGTTTTACAGTATTCTTTACATGACTCACGTTGTGGGATTCTGACAATTGTTCTTAATGCACGTTTCTGTAGTATGAATGCTCTTTGACAATTGTACCCGTAACTGCTCCGCCAAATCATATTGCTGTATCGTAACCTGGATTCTACCAATGCATAATATACTGATTTTAGCTGCTTTAGATCAGTATCGTCCCTGAAGTTTCTTAGCGCGTAACAAGCTGAAGATATTGAGGAATCGATGGTGGTGAGCTCTTTTTTCCAGTTTAATAGGGAATCTATATATACTCCTAAAAATTTAACTTCGTTTACTAGTCCAATATTATCCCTTTTAAGCAAGACATCTATGCTATCGTTGTTGCGTGACGTGGGTGGAATATTGCGTGGCCTATATTAATTGTGGATGTTTTCAAAAGCAGCGTTTGTCTGGTTGTCTTTTGTCTCTCAGATAGTGCATGGTCTTTGATGTTGGCTTAGTTGCAATATTCAATCAGAACAAAAAGTGTTCTCCGTCCGTATAAATTCAGTAAATTTGCAATAAAATATTTCATAGAACCCTGAAATTGGATTCCTAAACGGTTCATTAACAATTCATTTCAGTAAGGTTGACTTATAAGGTTGGTATTGTACCTGGACGAACGAGATCTGCTCGGATGAAAATAGAAAAAACGACGTTTTCTAAAAATGAAACCTAAAAATCCGTTTCAGAGATTCAGATTATATATATATATATATATACATATATACAAGAATTGCTCGTTTAAAGGTAAAAAATTCGGACAAGTAACGTCCATCCTCTGTAAGAGTATGGAACGTATATTGAATAATAAGCTCCTGGCATACCTAGAAGACAACGACCTTCTTAGTGACCGCCAATACGGCTTCCGCCGAAACCGGTCAACTGGGGATCTTCTAGCGTATGCCATTCACATCTGGAGTGAGGCCATCGAGAACCACGAGAAGGCGCTTGCTGTCTCCCTTGACATATCGAAGGCCTTTGACAGGGTCTGGCACGAGAGCTTTATTGGTAAGCTTCCTTCCTTCGGTCTGCCTAGTGGTCTGTGTGACTGGATTGCAGACTTCCTGAGGGATCGGTCCATCCGAGTGGTTATCGATGGCTGCTCGTCCGGTCAGTTAGGTATTAACGCCGGAGTCCCTCAGGGGTCAGTGCTCTCGGCAACATTGTTGTTGCTGCACATTAATGACCTGCTAAAACCCGGAACCTTTGGGTATGCAGATGACAGCACTGTTGCTGAGAGATATGTTTCTGGCGCACGGGCTACTGGGCCTCAAGTCCGGTCTCTTCGGGAGGCCATGGTTGAGCGCTTGAACCTGTCTTTAGAGGCAGTCTCCGAATGGGGCAATGCGAATCTAGTCAGATTCAATGCTGCTAAGACCCAGGCGTGTCTTTTTTCCGCAAAAAGGAACCAATTCCACCCGGGTCCATCCTTCCGTGGTGTAACCATGCCGATAACGGACTATCTCGACCTTCTTGGTGTTACGTTGACCATCGTTGTACATCGACCCTCAATTTTGGTCCATTCATTGAGGCAAAGGCTGGACTGGCTGCAAAAAAGTTGGGGATCATTGCGAAGGTGAGACGGTACTTCACGCCTGAACAGCTGCTCAACTTGTATAAAGCGCAAGTTCGGTCATGCATGGACTACTGCTCTCACCTCTGGGACGGATCTGCCAGGTACCAACTTGATGTTGAGTTTTGAAAATACTTTCATTGTCCGTACAGCTAAGGAGTGGAATTCCCTGTCTTTGTTTCCTGATAGCTACAACCTAAGGGTCTTCACGTCAAGAGTGAATAGGTTACTTCTAGGCAAGCGTGCTTCACCTTCGACCACATCATCACTTAACATCAGGCGAGATAGTGGTCAAACGCGAGCCTATGACAAATAAAAATAAAATAAAAATATCCACTTGGGTTTGTAAACAAGAAAGTAAACTTATTCCTATGTTAGCAAACTTAAAACTTAGATAGATATCTGCAGATATTTTAATTTTATTTTTTTAGTTGCGATGAGGATGAGGTCTACGACGGAGCGAGCTAACCCATAAGATGCTCGTTCACTGTTGCTTTAAAGCTGACGGGTGGTACGGAACACAGATGTTGGTAGAGACACTTTTGTTGTGGACATAGTACATGCGGAAAAGTGCTTAGTGCGACTAGAGTTAGGTATCCTTGTGAAAATTATACAAGTGTTATGATAGATGTACCTTAGTGTAAATAGGTACTCCCAAATACCCGATACAAAACTGCTCCACAAAAACGAGAACTCACATCAAATACGACCCTCGAATTAGCACCCCAAAAAAAATTTGAAGGTGTGACGTAAGCAGGTTCATCGACCTTTCATCCCTCATGTCGAAAACACGGTCATCGACCTTGGAACGAGGGTTAGATATTGTGTTAGAAATTTTGACAGTATTGTTATATGACGTCACGACGGGTCTTTGACTGTAGGGACGAAATGCACCGGCCGGATCATTCCTTGGGGACGAAGCAAGTTGTAAATCGCCAAGGGTTCGATTCGGTAGTATATTTTTTTTCTTTTCTATAGAAAATGGGCTGGCAATCTGTTGTTATGGGCTGAAAGAGATTTTGTTGACATTGGGAGGCAATTTAATGATCAGATTCAGTTCACCTTACCTTTTTTTTTTTTTTTTTTAGCGTGGTGAAATGCTCATGCATACTGCGCTACCACGGGGAGATAGTGCAGTTATGTGGGACTCTAACCCACTAAAACTCCACGGTGTCCTCCTGTGCCGCTTATGGCGGGAACACGGGAACGCGTTAGCATACAACCGCGAACCCGCCGCGGCTGTCCGTCTCCGGACCCTCCTCTGGGGTTTAACCCCCATCACCGGCGCACCAGAACACACTGTACGCCGTGACCACCCCAGGGACCAAACCTGCACATGGGCGCCAGACGACCCCGTGTATGGCACCCTTGGTCCCCCTGTGACGGGTCAGGACAGTGGCCCCGCCACCTACCACTTTTCGGCCGCAGGGGATAGGGAGAGCGGCCAACGCTATACCAACACTCCTCCTCCCCTGCGGCCCCACCGCGTCCGCCATCAGACGGTAGCGACCCCGCGCAGGCCGCGGTGGGTAGGGCGAGCGGCGCTCCGTAATACCGGCACTCCTCTCCCACCGCGGCCTCCAACCCTCAGCCGCGATGCCTATATACCACATCGCGGCCCGCCTCAGTTGCGATGGCGCCCATACGCCACCGCAACCTACTTATTGGCCGCTACGTCGTCGGCTTGTCGGCAAAAGCCCTGACGAGCGGCCCCTCCTCGGGTTCCTCTTCGCTTCACCGTGGTTGTCCAAGCCACGGTTACTGAGCCCCCCCGCCTCGACAATGCGGGAACCCACCGGGGGGGAGTTCACCTTACCTAGTTCAACCATACGCACTAAACGTTTTGGAAATAATTTCATTTTGCGTACAGCTCTGGATTAAAATTAGCTGCCGGAGTCTGTGTTTCCCGAGTGAGTGAATAGGTTACTTCTGCAGGTGATCTTCACCGTCGTTCACATCAGCGCTTACCATCAGGTGAGTTAGTGGTGAAATGCGAGCCAATCACACTTATAATCTTAATATAATATTATAAATGCGAATGTTTGGATGGATGGGTTTTTGTTTGTTTCTCAATCACGCCAGAATGGCTGAACGGACTTGAATGAAATTTAGTACAGATGTAGATTATAGTCTGGAATAGCACATGGGCTACTTTTTATCCCGGTATAATGTTCTCTTGGGATAGTAAAACACTTTTCACGCGAGCGAAGGCGTTGGCAGAAGCTAGTATTTTTTTTATTTTGGCACAGAGATAGATTATAATCAGGAATAGCACCTAGGATACCTTTTACCCGGGAATATGTTCCCCTGGGATAATTTTCGACATTGACGCGGGTGAAACCGCTGGCAGTAGCTGGTAATATTAGAAAATTTTGTGAATGCGAAAGTGTGTTTGTATATTTGTTACTCTTTCACGAAAAAACTACTGAACGGATCTTGATGAAATTTGGCACAGAAATAGATTATAGTCTGGAATAGCACTTCAGCTACTTATTATCCCGGTATAATGTTCCCTTAGGATGATAAAACACGCGGGCGAAGCCGCTGGCAGAAGCTAGTATATATATAAATATATATCACACTAATATTATAAAGGCGAAAGTTTGTGAGTGTGTGTGTGTGTGTGTGTTTGTATGTTTGTAACTCTTTCACGCAAACACTATTGAACGGATCTGGATGAAATTCTGCACAAAGACAGATTATAGTCAGGCAAATCAAATAGGATACTTTTATCCCGGGAATAATTTCCCTTGGGATAAGTTTCGACAATCACGAGGGCGAAGCCGCTGACAGAGGCTAGTAATTAATATAAGTTTGAAATCGCCAATCAATCTCGAGCAAGCGTGGTGATCAATCTGCCCATGCCTTCTTTGTATAAGATACCTTCTTTGTATAAGATGAGGCCTTTGCACTGCAGTGGGATAGTTGCAGGTCGCTATTATTATATTTAAAATTTATTTGTTAATCAATCCCACAGATATAAATCTAACTAGATAACGCAAGTCCCTCCATCTATAAGAAAACCTAGCGTGTCACTTTTTCACACACAATTTAAAAACAAATTTACTTACCAATGAAAGAAAACATTTCCAATGCCTCGGCCAACTTTTTTATAGTCTTTACAGCTCAATATGGCATATTATGGCATTTTTCTAGATTTCGATGGACTTCCGGTGCCGATAGTGCTAAATAAAAAGCTCCAATTACGATAATTGATGGTAATTTCACTCCGTTTTTGACACGTGAAGTACTTACAATCGGGTCATCTAGATTGATTTATATCTGTAATCAATCCCATTGGCAGCCTGTATTTTCCGAAGTTAAAAGCACAGATGAAACCCCCATTCAGCAAATTATGTTACAAGTCTAATATGGGGCGAGCCTATACCATTAACCGGACACGAATCCAGACTCCGGAGTAATCTCAATCCCTTTTACTAGCATAGACTCACTCTTACATAGAAGAGGATTGCCTCGAGGGTAAATGGTCAGACATTACATTTGACATTGCCTGGGTGGTAAATAAGTGGGGGCATTAGGGGGTGGTGACCAAGGAAATCGCCCAGGGCCTCGCGCGAAAACCCAAAAAGCTTTCAATTGAAACTCTTTATTTTATCCTTGGAAAACAGTTATTCGTAACAATAAAGTCGGTTTAGTCATAGTCATCATCATCAGCCTTAATGGGCCCACTGCCGGGTCACAGGCCTCCTCACAGTGAAAGAGGGAATGGGCCTTAATCCCAGTGCTGGTTGGTGTATGTCACACGTCTTCGAATTTTTGGTTCTAGGACATGCCGAATGCCTCCTATGCTTTTCTTCACCGTTTTTAGAGCAGCGGTGATTAAACAATGTATACAAAGTAAAGCGCCTGCCTGGTTGCGAACCCACGACCAGCAATGTTCTAGCCAGCTAAATATGCTATAGTAAAATATTTATACATTGCAAAAAGAACAAGGGCCTCGCAAATACGAGTATATGTCGCCCGCCCGGAGCCTCGCAGCGGTTAAGGCTGCCTCTGAATACGTTCACAATTACATTTGCCACAGACTAGGTAGAGGGCTGGGACAGCGGTAGGGTTCCGTAAATTAATTAACTCCTGATAGCCACGCTGCTGAATAATCTGATTGATTAGTAAGCTAGGGGTCGGCTTTAGACCATGAAACGCAGTAGAGGGTGAAAAGAGTGCCTAAAATTGTATTAAAATAAAGATATAACGGGTATCCCAAAAGAATAAAGCTCAAAGAGTGTTGTGGTAAAAAATCCCAAAAATCAATCACCGTCGATCACCTTTGCCAATCAATCGGTAATAATAAGTTATTAATTTAGTGTAAGTAGCACTTGCAAAATCCATCCACATCCAAAAAAATGGAGAATGTGGTTTCGCTAAAATCTTTCAAAACATATTCTAAACATGTTTGTCCACGGTCGTCAACTACAATCTTAAGACGGCCATGCAGCATCGAGACGTAGTCGTCATAGAGGCCTTGCTCACGCTGGCGAAGTCCCTGGTCAGCAGACATCACCAAAACACCACCTAACAAGTCCCATCCAAAAACTCCAACCCAAACACCTCCCCAAACCCAAACCATCACCCTGTCTAAATCCTGTAATGATAAAATAAAAATATACATGTAAAGCTGCATGGTGGAACGAGTCAGTCATACTCATCTTAACGTCCTTACGACGGGGTTCTAGAACGGGAACCGTCGGCCGGTACTGGTCTGCTCGCACTGCCATGCATCTCCCCCGCAAAGTGTACAAATAGAAATAAGTAGACAAAATAGTGAATAACATAGGCAGTGTATCAATAGAAATTAATAAACCAAATAGTTAATAACATAAAGATAAGTAGTAAATAGAAATATAAAATTGTAATGCCAGTGTGAAATATATAATGAACGATAAAAATATAGAATTTAGTGAAAGATGAACTCACGTAGACTTAAGTTAGTTAAGTAAGCCTAGGAATAATGTCCGACGTAGGAGTCAAATAATTGTAATTTTATAAAATCAAATCAAACAAATTAACATAGTAAAAAAGGGCGCGGACGTCTATGTCCGCGGTAGATTACAATAAAAAAAAAAAAAAAAAAAAAAAAAAACATGTTTGTCCATGTTGTTATTGACAGTTATAAGCTGCATCTACTAACTAAATAAACAACTTTTTTGCAAAATAATACAACCAACTTCCAAATAAAAACACTACAAAGTGAAAAATAACTTCAATTTCGAAAGTCGGTATTCTTTTGGGAAGTTGGTTAAAAATTGGAACATGTTGTTTGATTATATCTCTGATTATAGAACAGAAAAACAAAATAAATAATATTTTATTTATTTTGTTTTTCTGTTCTATAAGTAAATAAAAGAAATAATAATAAAAAAAAAACAAATATACAAAGTAAATAAAATAAATAAATAAAATGAATACATAAAATTAATAAATAAAATGAATAAATAAACTTAATAAAATTAAATTAATTAATTATGCTCCTATTATCCGTGTAAAACTACTTTCAGATTGATCGATAATTTATTTTCAGGGTTTATTCTGGCATGATTATTATTTAATAGAATACATGGTTTATTTCTATAAATAGCATTTTTATTGAACCCTATGGTACACAGCATAAGGTTATATGGAACATCACATTGGGTAAATTGCTTCCACGGCTTTGCTGGCACATACGCACTAATCTGTCATCAGATATTTTTTTATTAGGTAATATAAAAAATATCATCAAGCAAATTTCACAAAGTGGCGATGAACTTTGGCCCTGAGTCGATGGAGGCAGATTGTTCACTTAAAAGGGCCAGTGACCACGATCCTCAGTAATGAGGGACAGATTGAAGAAGAGAGAATATAAAAAGGGATGGACAAGCTAAATATCTTTTTGTAATATAAACGAGCTCCCCCGTTTATATTACAACAACAACATAGAATTTTCACGATAAAAATAGTTATAGAACCATCAGCGCCATCTAGCGCGTTGACTTTTGCGATCCTGGGAACAATTACGTAAATCTATGTTTAGATGGCGCTAGTTTCAAGCAAAATTGCTACCTAGCGGATTGTGTTGCCAACTTTAACCCTTATGTTGCGCAACTTTAAAATAAGTTACGCAAATGAAGGCTAGATGTTGTTAGTTTCAATTAAAATTGCTGATAGCAATACTTCGAATAGTTTATCAACTACTTCCTTTCCCTAGCCATTGCGGAAACACAGGTGTGATTTTAGGTAAAGAAAAATATAAACAACTTCCAAATAAAAACGCAACAAAGAGAAAAACAACTTCAATGCCCAGGAGTTATGCCCAGTTTCCCAGCCGCTTGATACATTTCGAATTAGCTGACAATTTGTCTCAAATTATCCGACCGTCAGTTGTCAGTGGGTTTCCCAACACTGAATCATCGAAAAATTACGTAATCGCTTGTTACATTGAATAAACGGCATTAATTTATTTCGGTTGGCAACCGTAGCTGGTATTCATTCACTTCTTTCACTACTATAACTTAATCAGTAACTTTCAATAGTATTTTATCTTGAGCGGCTGGTTTGGTGTAGCCGCCAAGTTAAGCAAACCTTACCAAGGACGGTTTTTGGATGGGTAAACACGTTTTTTTTGGTTAACTTGTTTTTGGATAGGTGACCCAGCACAGGTTAAGCAACACTCGCTAAGGTTAGTCTTTGGATGGGTGACCATTTTTTTTGGTTCGTTTGGTTTTGGATGGCTTACCCCGCTAGGGTGAGCAACACTTAACAAAGTCAGCCTTTGGATGGGTAACCACTTTTTTTTTAATTGCTAGTTTTTGGACGGGTGACCCTGCCAGGGTAAGCAACACTTACAAAGGTCAGTGTTTGGATGTGACCACTTTTTTGGTCCACTTGTTTTTGGATAGGTGACCCCACCAGGATAAGCAACTTTTACCAAGGTCAGTCATGGGATGGGTGATGACCATCGCCACATAAATCACACATCGTCGTGATGGCCCAGTGGCTAAGACCTCGCCTCTCGTGCTTGAGGTGTTGGTTCGAATCCGGGCAAGTACCAATGTGACTTTTTCAAATATATATGTACTTTCCAAGTTTATCTTGGTCATTGCTGACAACGGTGAAGGAAAACATCGTGAGGAAACCTAGACTTATAATGAGTTTATAAGATTGTGCTCCATTGGTGTAATTGCTGCAAGGCGTTCCAGTGCGAGGATAAACTAATAAATAAATAAATAACAAAATAAATAAATATATAAATAAATGAATAGATAAATTAATTAATTTTGGTGATTAATTAATTTATTTTGGTGATCCATCCTAATCACCCCGCTAGGTTAAACAAAATCTACCAAGGCCACCCATCCGAGAAAAACTGTTCCAAAAAAAAAACTGGTCACCCATCCAAATACTGACTTTGGCATGTGTTGCTTACCCTGGCGGGGTCACCCATCTAAAAACAAGCGAACCAAAAAAAGGTGGTCACCCATCCAAACACTAACCTTGGTAAGTGTTGCTTATCCTGGCGGGGTCAGCCATCCCGGCCGCAAGTACTAAGTACAAGATACAGTCAACATAAATGCGTGTGAGGAATTTTCGAAACAGTTTTGTTTTTTATTTTTATTTACCTACATACAAAAAATCTATTTTTGATAATAATTGTGTCAAGTTTTTATAATTTAATTAATTTAAAAAGTTTGTAATAACCTTCCTTTTTTTTAAATCATGGTTATCAACTATAATTGATCTAATTAACATATTTTTTATAACTGAACCGATATCAAAGATTTCGCCGACGCCTTTTATTTTTTTTATCGTAATATAAGCATTTAAAATCATAATATTAATTTTAATCTGCGAATAATTGACCAATATCCAACAATTATAAATTAGGCTCGTTATCGGGAGATTAACATTGAAAAAGGTTCTCAGAAACCCAAAATTGCTGTAACATGTGGTTAATTCGAGATTTTTCTCAAATGTGACAAATTGTTAAACGCTTGTCACATTTGGGTGTTGAGAAACTGAAAGTAGAATTAACAGGCGATTATTCGTCGATTACGTTAACAGCCCGATAATTGAGAGCTAGGAAACCGGCAGTTAGTGTCCTGTTTTCGTTTCTTTGTTTTTTGACACCGCCGTGTTTTTATTTGGAAGTTGGTTGTATGTTTTTAATTTTTCACTTTTTAGTGAACTAAATTACATAATTGATAAGTTCTATAGTAAGATACCTGTAATGCCTACAGTGATGCCATAATAGATTACCCGAATAACATGTAACTTGAGCATAACCGGTGGAATGAGATTGTACCAGGGTGAACTATACACCACCGTACCCATTTAGAGCATACTGGCGTCATGGTATGTTATGAAATGGTGTAAACAATAAACAGACATGCGATTGCAGAAATCCCGAGAGATTTGCCGTCATTTCGACGTCATTTTCGTTTGTTTTTTTTCTAGGAAAGCATGCTTCAACGTCGACCACATCATCGCTTACCATCAGATGAAATAGTGGTCAAATGCGGGCCTATAAATAGAAAAAAAATATTGAGAGTTCTTTTGTATATCTCCGAAGTTCTTCATCAGATCTTTACCCAGATTTTCCCAGTCGCACCATGATAGTTTTGTTACGTCATGGTACGGGGGCAGTTTACTAACCGAGCTAAAAAGTAGTTACCCCCACATTTTTTACAAGCTGTCATTTACATTTACTTTAACCTGTCCCACACCCTAAATGAGTAAGTAAATTCGGCAAGGCAAAGGGTTTGACTCCATGAAGAGTATGACAAATATTCTATAAATATATATTTGACAAAAAATATTGGACGCTTTCTTTGGTGAAGATACTCTTTTCCAACAATTATTGGACATAACATTTAAAGAGTATTTGTCATACTCTTTCATGGGTTATTTATTTTATTAAGGACAACCAACAAAGCATACACCAGAAAAATACATGTTAAAGTACCTACTCATATTTACATACATTTACATTTACACATTTTATAGTATAGCCTTAATTAAAGGCTGCCACGGCATGCATTAAAAATAAGATTAGGAATTAGAGAATAGTTATTGTTGGCGCGACTACTAACGCCATCTATCGACGCACCGGAACACTAAATATTCGTATCGACGAATCAGAGCTCGCCATGATCATGAGCTACCTGTATACACTGTGAGAAATAAGACGAATTTTAAATATAAAATATAACCAGCAAAAAGTCAATAAATTCAATCAATGAAGAGCACCTGCCTCCCGTTCCTGTACCGTAAAATGCTGTAACTTTGCCTGGATTTTGACGTTTTTTGTTCGTGTATCTAAACATATTTATTATTAAGGCTATAAATGAGTTTAAGACGAAAAACAGACCTTATATCTTGGCAGGTAGAACACAAATGTGTTTAAATCATGCTGTTTTTCTGAATTGCAGGCACTCAAAGTCGGAGGCAAAGTTGTAGGTGAAAGACGCAACTTTGCCTAGAAAGATTTCTCTATAAATAAAATGTTGATAATTTTCAGTGTTTTTTTTTTCGGTTGTCTATGACACCGTGCTGGTACCGGAAATTAGTTTATTGCGATAGAGGTAATATTATTTTTTTCACAGCTAATAGGTAAAGTTGTAGCAGGTAGCACAAACTTTCCATAGAAAAATATCGTTGACTGTAGGGTTGTCCGAAACAAAAACATATATTTTTTAATACTTTTATTTACTTTTTTCAATTATCAAACCGACTTTGTAAGTCTGTTTATGTATAAATCACAAATGCAATGGTTTTTTGGCTAAAATGTCTCATAGATAAAAATAACAAAATAATATTTTTTTATAACATGTCTTTACCAGAAAATATTATAATGTTCGGTGTTAGTTTTAATTTGGGTATTTTAAAACAATATACTTAGGTGTCTTTAAATAAAATATAAACAAAAATACAACTATCGTAAATTATATGGTGGGTACTAATTTGTAAATCTTCCTCTCTCTAAAAGCTAAAATTACCAATGTAATTCAAATTTCAGGAACACAACGTAGGAACAAAATTCAAAGCTTTGGTATTAAACAACAATATAGAGAAAATTATATAAAAAGCTAATAGTAGCTACCCGTTTAGCCAAAATCGTATCGCCATACTTCTAGAATCACCTTTATGAAAAAAATCAATACGCTCTTCAAATATCTGATTCAGGAAGTATTTTTAGTTAACAAAATCAATAAATAATAGGTAGTCACATAATTATAAAAAAAGACTTCAATATAAAAACTATAATACGTATGTGTAGATACGTAATTATAAAAACAAATATTTTGGAACATACGTAGTAGGTACTCAAAACATAAAAAAAAACTCTATAAAATAATCTCAAACAAAAAGAAAAATTCAAAATGCGATAACGGATAAATCCCAAAAAAATCAAAAAAATGTTCGTCTGAGTGTTAGTTAGGTCCTGTAGGTTTTAACATTTTTACTTATTGCATGTTATACTTATCAAATACAAAATTAAATATAAAATGTCCTCGTCGGGAAATTTGGGGATCAGGTAATACTGCAATAACATCATTTAAATCATGTACAGCACATATATCTTCAATGTTAGGATAGGTGAAGACTGTTCCCATAGCATTTTTAGAATTTTTCACTCTTCGTACAAATTTCACTGTGGGAATTTGGTCAGTTATTGATAAAACCTTCCCTATAAAGTGTTTAACACTTTTTTTAGAAGCGAATTTAGCTATTATCCAGCTGTTTTCTCGAAGTCTAGGAGAATCTTCCACATAAAAATCAATATCACTCAGTCCGAAAGGGCATCTGTTTTCTTGATCGTTATTTTCCTGTTCTTCTTGTTCATGTAAACATGACGCAATGTAATTATCAAAATTTTCATAGTCGGAGTCGTCTGCAGCATGAAAAGAAGTTTCCGATGTCTGGCTTGAACCGCTATCGTACACGTATACAGGTTTCTTTTTTTTTTTAATTGTAGATGACTGTCCATGTGAAGTACCGGTTTGTCTTCTTTTTCTTTTAGTTATTTGTGTTTGTATATCTCTTAAAACGATTCTTTTTTCAGGAGTAGCTTCTTTTATAACTATATTAGACGTAATTATTATCTTAGGTTTCTTATTCTTGTTCGGGTTTTCAAATGGTTCTGGATCAGTATTAAGTTCATTAACTATTTTTGATTGCAGGCACTCTGGTGCGTCTTCGCAAAACGGAGTATTCATTTTAGTATTCTTAGGCAAATTCTTCAGGCAATGCACGAATTTATTTGAATGATCTGCCACTAAAGGCTGCAAATAAACGTTAATGGCAGTTATGCAAAGCCTACTTAGGTTTTCAGGATTTTTGAGCATCAAAGACGAGTGATGTAATTCTGCCGAGTTGTCTTCCAAAGTTATAGCACCTTTGTCTAGCTCGTAGATATCGATTGATTCGAGGTTTTGAGTTTCAGCGTGCTTTATTTTCCTTTTGGCAGTTGTTGTTTTTGACGGTCCTGGTAAACTTGAATCTTCTTTCTCTTTTTGTTTAGTTTTTTTTGTATCCTTCTTTATCTTTTTAGCTTTAGCTAGCTCTTCTGCTTCTTCAGTCGATACAGATTTACCTGGTACGACAGTAAGCTTGCTGTTTTGACCTGTTTTCATTGGCTGTGACCGTCTGTTTCGTTGTAAGAACTCCAGAAGGCTGACATCAAAGTGACGAGTATTTTCTTCTTGAATTGTTGGTATTTTTAAAGTCACTCTTGAGGGATTGAAAGGAAATATTCCAGATCCTTCAAATCCTTTACAAATGTTGATCTCTCGTGTCATATCTATTTTAGTCATTAGCTCCTGCAGTAGCTGTGGGAAATGACATTTATTAATTGTGCTTGCAGTGCTGTATGTAGCTTTATAATTTGTTAAAATTTCACGCCATATTCGTTTCATCGGTCCAAAAAATGCAACGTCTAGCGGTTGAGTTAGGTGTGTAGCATTTTTTGGAAGAAAAACAAATCTGATGTTTTGATTTTGACATAATTGAATAGTCTCAACGCTTAGGTGCGATGCCAAGTTATCACCGATAACTAGTTTTACGCCGTCTCGAGAGTTAGCCCATGGCAAAACTATAGTCTTAAACCAATCATCAAAACACGTCATATCGAACCACCCAGATTTGGTTCGGTTATACCTAGCATTTTTTGGACCATTTTCGCACCACCTGCTCCACAAATGATCTGCCTTGTAAACCACATAGGGTGGTAGGCAATTTCCGTCAGCAGTTCCACTAAACATGATTGATACTGCACTTTTGCTAGCATTAATGACCCTTTCAGGGTGTTTTGTCCCTCTTTTAAAAATACATTTTTTAGATCCGGGGTCGTCGCTTAAATTTGTTTCGTCAAAATTGAGAATGTTGCTGGGGGGAACATCTTTAAGAGAAGTTTCAAGATTCATGTAAAATTCGTTCATTTCCTCAACTGTTTTCGCAGCGCGGCTTCTTTTTATATTTTGCGTTGCCCTTTGTGAAAAATTGTGTCGTAGTAGGAAACCACGGGCCCAGCGTTCACCCGGCATTTTTCCTTTAAAAAGATGATTTTTTCCGCTTTTTTGTATGTAGTTGTATACTACAATACGTAAATCTAAGAGAGTGAGAGGACAGCCGAATTCAGCTGAAAGATTTACAACGTCTGCAATATGGACTTCTTCCTCAGTTGACAACTCTGTAGGTCGACCAAATTGTTTTTCATGTATATTTTTGGATTTGTTGACAATGGTCCGTCGCGGGATCCCAAACTGTTTTTCCGCTTCGTAAGATGTAATAATTTTATTTCGCACGAGATCTGCAGCAACTTCTAACATTTCCTGTGAGTAATCAGCATAATTGCGAGCTCCTGGTTTTCTCCTGCTTCGCTTTTTGTTGTTTCCCATTTTTCATGTAACTGCAATAAAAATAAAGACTTACTAAAATACAATACACAATTCAAAATCACGTCTGTATTCCCTGAAGGGTTAGGTAAAGGTCTATGATACACCCACATTCCAGCAGTTTTTTTTTAAGTCCCGTGTAATAGAAGGCGAGCCTATCGCCACCTTGTTAGTCACTACACTCCCTTAACAGAGAGGTCGTGGTTGCATGTCAGTACCGTATTGTCATGTAACAGGCATAATTCCAGATTACGGGTTGCTACTAAGAAGTTACTTAAATACGCCTTGCCAAAATTACATTGTCAGCCATGAAATCGTTAATGATTTGTATTCTGTTTGAACGTCGGGGAAGCTATTAGCAGTAAAAAAGACACAGATTCAAAAAAATCACATAAAAAGACTTCATTAGTAAAATTCGATAAGTGACAACCCTAAACCCAGGCATAGTTGTGTCACTCAAGTTTCCAAAACAATGCACAACATTGCCTACTAATTTATTTTGACGAAATGGTGTCTTTTTCATAGAAATATCAAACAATTCAGTAAATAGACAGTATTTTCTTACCTTGGGGCGTGATTTCTGCTTGAAAACACCTTTTCTCTAGCTAGAACTGCAAAAGTCACAGGACACACAAAAATTTTCATTGACGAGCACCGGTTTTATCGTACAACTGACAGAGTAGCATTAGAGTTACCATTGTAAAAAAATAAAAATATGTTGCCCTAATGATGTAAATTTACTACCGAATAGTAGAAAATAAGAAGAAACTAAACAAACGCGAAATATCGTAATCGAAACGAAATAGGCAAAATTGGGCTTACTTGGCAAACTTGCAGCATTTTACGGTACTGTTATAAAACAGATTATTATCTAATCAAATCTTGCAATCTAATTTGTAATCAAATCTTGCAAGTTAGACCCACTTCCCAGTGTCCGATTGAGCTGAAATTTTGCACTCATGTATATTTCTGTGACAATGATTTTTTTTTAAATAAAAAGCTTGTTTACTATAATATTAATTTTCTCATTAATTACTTTATACTTACATACAAAAATTATTTCTACTTTTTAGTTAAATTTACCACTAAAGCGTGTTTTTATAAACTATTATTATTTGTTTCGTTTGATCTGCTATATAAAAATGTTGGTTTACATACTGGGTTTGAATACTGGAGTAATAATGAATATTATTGAATTATTTTATTACAAAGAAGGTGAACAAGTCTTAAAATGAGCATTTTTCGTGGTAAGTGACGACAAATGAGTCAAGACATGATGCATAAGCGCATATCCAAGTAAGGCATTTTACGCGCGCTATACGCTCATGACTAACGCGACCATTAGGGCTCCCACACATAACTGCGATACGATGCGATGCGATTTCTTTATATTTAATACGTTCGAGCTAGCAGATATTTGCGATACGTTGCGAATTCGCAGTTATGTGTGGGAGCCCTTAAGAACGGCAGTCTTATTGCGTAAGCGAATTCGGTTTTGACGTTATCAATCGAATAATCACATGCGAAATGAAAGAGACGATTTGAAGAGGGACTGCCTTATTTTTTATTCCACGTCTCGGTATCCCCGAAGATAGTCTTGGGACGCCGATTTCAATAAACAACAAGCTACAACTATCAATTTGAAGTTTGAAGGTGGATTGGAGTCGAGTTGTAGGACAAGACTTTAATAAAAGAGGTGCTTCATCAGCATCTACCTCTCTCTGATTACGTATATGTTATGTGAACAGCCCGAACTGTGATAAAACCTAGGATTTACAAAGTCTTATTGGTAAAAGTATGAAATGATTTATGATAGTCGCTAATTCGGGGCTTTTACTTTTAACTAATAATCTCATAGTAAATCTTGATATGTAACTCAGAGACTGGTAAATATTATAAAAATTTTATGTCTACGACACACTAAGATACGAAATGATGGAAACAATTAAGTAATGATTGATTAAACTAAACTGTAGAACTCCCTCCCTACGGGCGTTTCCTACTCCAAATTACCAACGGACGGATGATTCGTTCGAGGCCCGAACTAAGAATGAGTGACAACACAATTTGACAGTTCCCGACAGCATCCCACAATTTGACAGTTCCCGATGTGTTTTAACCCGACCGAAAAATTTAACTTAACACTTGTTTTTTTCACTCCGAAGTTTCGGATTACTTTCGGACGGGGCCCGTAACTTCGTTGACGGAAATAGGGAGTATACCCCAACCCGGTGAACTTCGTACCAACTAAAATATTTTTTTGATATAAAATTACTATATACCATTTGGTCTATGGAGTCAAAATAATTTATTAATTTCTTAGATATTGAATTTTTAATTCTTTCTTTCTTGTTACCCAGTGTCTGGGTTGTGAAGGTCAGATCGGCAGTCGCTCCTTGCAAAATACTGGACAGGAAAAGGCAGGCAGATTGATAGACAGTTTCATTAATGTTCCATCATCGCATGAGCTTCTGTACCATTCAAACATATTTTTTAGACTTGCCCAAGGTATGCTTGCCAAGATAGGCAACGTCTAGTTAGGTATTATTTCTTAAGCATAGCATAATCAGTTTTTTTGTCTCACTGCTGGGACACAGGCCTAATCCACCACGTGGGCCTATTGCGTTGCGGGTTGAAGAAAGTCATTTATGAATTTTTGTTTCTAGGCATGTGCCCTAACATCTCAAATCTCCAAGCACTGCAGAATACTAAGAAAGTATTCTTCTTGAAGCCTCGCCAAGACGTCTGGAAGTACAGCAAGTATTTATTTTATTAACATTTTTCCTCTTTAATGACTTCTTTCTTCTTTGTCTTCTGAATTATAACTAACATAGACATACAGAGTTACTATCGCGAGTTATTGGTATAGATTTTATTTGTAGGCATTGCTAACCTTCCTTATAACATAGGATTTCAAGGTACTGATTTCATGGTTTTCATTATAATTGTTGCCTACGTCAGCATGCGGTAAACACCAGTCATGGATAAGTAGGTGACATGTTAATATGACCTACGATAATCACTCTTACTGCTTTGAAATAAAGGGGGCTGTCCATGACTAATTGCTTGAAAAAAACCTACAATTTAAATACAACTAACAGGAAATTAAGGACCTTACATAATTGGTATTAGTTTAGTTATTAGAACTATTATACCATCGACCGGTTCGGAAGTAGCACGTATACTTGGGTAAATTTAAGAGCATAAAAAATACCAGTCTCCAACTGTCCCGATGCAGGGTAAACGCCTCTTCGCGTACAGAGAATACACGAGTATTCTTCACCACGCCTGCTAAAGACGGGTTAGCGATTCTTGCTTAGGGCATAGTAGTGCTTCAAGTCAAGCCGTTCACATACATTTACGTGACCTAAAAAGTGAACCAATCAAAACAGTGCAAGTGAAGTTCATCATGTCTTACGACGAAGAATATGATTCTACTGACATTTACGATATTCCTTTAATTTCACAAATCATTGATATTATCCTGACCTCCGTTACTTTGATATACGGAGTGACATCGTGGTGCATCCTACAGAAGAAGTTCCGTAATTACAGAAACTATGTGTGCCTCAGTGCAATTTTAGCAAAGTTCTTAGACTCTTCAATGAAGATGATCTATGATCGTTTCTTAATAAACCATATAACCTATAATCCATTTTATAACTATGCAAGTGTATTTTTGTCCACATACTTTGTGACTGTAAAACACCTCTGGTTGGTAGTTGCGTGCCATGTGTTTTACGTGGAAACAGTGGAAGTGTTCAATGGACATATCAAAAACAGATTTATAATAAGCATTATCTTTGGTTGGGGAGTGGCATTTATAAGTAGCCTAATTTGTGCTATTGTCCAAGCAGTCTCATACGACTTAATTACGACTATAATTGTTGGTTTATCGTTTTGTTGTTTACCTGTGTTAGTGAATTTTGTACTTTACATTGTAATTATTGTATTTTTAACTTGTTATGATTCGAACGAGAGACCTACAGATAGAAACAAATGTCGTCGATTGTGTATCGCCACTTTGATTTATATTCTGAGCAATATATTCTTGTTTTCTGACCTTATTGTATACGTGGTCCATTTTTATAGTCAGGATGTCACCTCTTTAGCTACGTTATTGTCTTATCTAATATTCCACGCTAGCGGGCTAGTATTGATCGTATTTTTCGTCGTTGAAACGGATAATAGAGCAGCGTGGTACGAGTTTTATACAAATAAACAAGCAAGGCATGGGGATCAAGACATCGAGTTGTCTGAAAGAGTTATTCGTGAGCCTGCTGGTAGCCGATCAACAGGTCTTGATATTGAAATATAATAAAGTTGTTGAACTTAACAAAAGATGTTTAACGTATCTATCAATTATTTTTTGTTGTTGTAAAATCCTCCTGTGTCGCATTCAATTATTATAAATGAATAGTATGCGTGGGCTCATCTCATGGTAACGGCACCTCGGAGGGATGCGACCTTTGCTTGTTTTCCATAAGATGAAATTTTGATACGTTTGTAAGTATCTATCGGTCGATTTTTCAACAAGAGGCTTAGGGTAGCCTATTTCGCTGCCTCTGAGAATTCTGGCGGTGTCGAATTAATAAATTCATCATGACTTGACGACATTTTCAAATAAAAACAATGCAGCGAAAAGAAAAAGCGCGCGGAATATTTATTACTTGTTCACAAATTAGCGATGCGCGCGCATCAGCGCTTTTTTATGGCAATAGCACAAAAACAGCCAGTATTACTAATAAAGTAAATTAATATTTTTGTGTTTTGTTACTGATAAGTGATTGTAATTTATGATCAAAATTAATGAAATTAAAGAATCAAATGTTTATTTATTTTATTTTATCTCCCAAAGTTAATTTTATTCATAAAATGTTGACCACTTTTCTGACATAAAAACTCTTTGCTAAGATTTAAAAAAGTACCGTTCGTTTTAGACGTAGTATCTTGATAAACCGTGCTTTTTGCCTTATTAAAAAGAAACTCGTGCGTTTTACATTACATTAAAGCACAAGTACCTTATGAGACCCTTTGCGAGCAAATGTTTTATAAAAACGATTACATTATGAGAATGATGTTTCTAAACGTACCTGGTAAACAACAACATCATTATAACTACTTTATTTATGCTCAAAACTTCCAAATCATCCATCAGGTATATTATCAAAATTAGCCTTTATGAATCCCTTATGACACATTAGATACTAAATAAAATTTGCTATTATCTATACTAATATTACAAAGCTGAAGAGTTTGTTTGTTTGTTTGAACGCGCTAATCTCAACAACTACTGATTGGAATTGAAAAATTCTTTTTGTGTTGGATAGTCTATTCATCGAAGAAGGTTATAGGCTATATAACATCACGCTAAAACCAATAGGAGCGGAGCATAGATGAAAAATGTTGCAAAAACAGGCAACATTATTCCTTTTTGAGAACTTCCGTTGCGTGCGCTGCGTAAACGGTTTTAGTTACGCAAAAATCATGTACGATGAAATTGTTCCTCTTTAAAAGTTCTAAAAAAAAGTCCGAGACAGCATATTATATCTTTTAATATTGACTCACTATAACCTTTTGTATGGTAATCAAATTTGTTCATTTGCGAAGGAGTTTTATCAACATCTATACTAATGTTATAAAGCTGAAGAGTTTGTTTGTTTGTAGGGTAGTTTAGGTAAAGTAGGTAGAATAGGTAGGGTAGGTAGAGTAGGTAGGTAGTGGTAGGTAGGTAGATAGACAGTTGATGGTAGCGAAGCAACAGGGGTCAGCTTATAATAATATTATAAAGAGGAAAGATTTTTTGTTTGTTTGTACCGAATAGGATCCGAAACTATTGGACTTATTTTAAAAATTCTTTTACCAATTGAAAGCTACATTATTCCTGAGTGACATTTTTTTATCCCGAACAGAGGTCCTGTGGGGTGGTCCAAGGGAGCGAAGCCGCGGGGAACAGCTATAATATTATAAAGAGATAAAGTTTGTGAGGTTGTAGGGGGTAATCTCTGGATCTACTGAAGCGATTTAGATGAAATTTAGCATGGAGATAGTTTGTAAAATTAGCATTAATAATAATGGGTCCTAACATTGTGTGCTGTTTTATTTGATTCCAATAATAGGTATGGCAAAAACGTTTGAACTCACGGCAATGGATGGCGATGGATTGAGATGTTTCTACGGCCCACGGCGTCGTGGCGTCGCGATCGGGTCGGCCGGGACCCACCCGGATGGTCTTAGAATGCGAACGTACGTCCCGAGTCCCGGCATTGATAAAAATGGGCCGATATATAAAAAAATATGTTTTTTTTTTGTGAAAGAATTTTTAACTTTTGGACAAAAGAACGAAACCGCCTCTCCATGTATATGTTTAAGGCGGAACTCCAGACAAGAGTTAATTTTAATCTCTTTTGCTCTGTTTTTTTTTTATGCTTAGTCAAAAAATTAAAGATGCCGCAATTTTTTTTTGTCCCGGATTCATCGCCAGCAAATCTGGCAGCCCTAGTCTCGATGCATTTAGCGTCACTGCACCAAACACTGCAAAACAACCTAGCATAGCCCTTAGGTATCGCTCCTGGTTAACCCTTCGTGGTTGCCCAGTGGCTAAGACCTCGCCTCTCGTGCTTGTGGTCGTGAGTTCAAATCCGGGCAAGTAGTGTGACTTTTTCAATTCGTATATTTGGGCGCACGGTTAGCGCAGTGGTTGAGCGATTGACTGCTGCGCTGCGTGTCGCGGGTTCGGTTCCCGCACGGAAAAAATATTTGTATGACCTACAGATACTTGTTCCGGCTCTGGGTGTTTTGTATGTGAGTTTAAATGTTTGTAAACGCACCCATAATATAGGAAGAAATTCCTAGTGTGGGGCAAAGTTCAAAATATATATATATATATATATGTAGAATACAGTACTTGCCAAATCTTGGACATCGCTGACAAGGGATAAGGAAAACATCGTGACCTGGACTTAAAATTTGCAATTATTATTGGTTTATTATAAATGTGTGCTCCATTCCCTTTCTCACAGAGAGGAGGCCTGTGTCCCAGCAGTGGGAACGCTAAAAAGCCGATGATGAAGATTGAGCTCCATTGCTGTAATTGCTGCACAGCGTTCCAGTGCCAGGATAACAGAATAACTAATTAATAAATTGTTTTAAACGTCACTTTGCAGTAAGCACCAGCTATTTATAGGAAGGCGCAGATAATTCTACCTTAGACATAAAAGTTGACCGACGATAATCGCTCTTGTTGCTTTGAAATAAAAGCGCTGTCATCGACCATTTGTTTGTCAAAAACCTACGATTTGAATGCAATAAACACGTAATTCGAACAGGATAATATACCTCGTTTACCTAATAAAAATAAAAATATTTTATTACTTCGTAAAATCTGGTTAATTTAGAACTATTGTACCATCGACCGTTTCGAAAGCAGCAAGTATATTTAAGGGCATAAAAAATATATCAGCCTGTAACTCTCCCAGTGCAGGGCCTCTTCTTATGAAGAGAATAAACGCGCACTTATCATCACGCTTGCTCAAGAGGGGTTGGTGACTGTTGCTAACGGCATAATAGTCCTTCAAGTCAAGCTGTTGACATACATTTGCGTTACCCAAAAGTGAATCAATTAAAACTGTACAAGTAAAGTGCATCATGTCTTCAGAATCAGTTTCTTCAGTGTGTATATTTACTATTTTATGTGCTTTGCGAATAATTGTGATTGTCCTAGCCTCCGCTACATTGTTCTACGGAGTGATATCGTGGTCCTTCATTAAAAAGTTCCGTAATTATGGAAACTTTGTGTACCTCAACGCCATTTTAGCAAACATTTTTAGCACTTCAATGTTCTCCTATTATCTTTTAAGCTTCTACAATTTGGTATTGTTATATTTTGCATATTCTGTGAAAAACCTATGGTTTGTAGTTATATGTCATATGCTGTACGTGGATATTGTAAAAGTTTTCGATGTGCAAATCAAAAGGAGATACATAAAAAGCAGCATCTTTGCTTGGGGTGGGGCCTTTATCATAACTAGCATATTTTTTATTTTTCTAAAAGTGATGAAATCATATATGGCCATAGCCATACAGACCGTTTTAATTGTTGTTTTACCTCTGAGTATAAATTGTGTTCTTTATATTATAGTGATATGTTCACTTTTTCGAAGTTCCGCGAACGCAAGTACAGCTACCAACAAATGCACCCGGTTGTACATCGCCACTTTGATGTTTGTACTGAGCGATATATTGATATTGGCTGATCTTATTGTGCAGCTAGTCGGTGTTCATTACGGCAGTTTAGCTAATTGTCTGTCTCTTTCATTATATCACGTAAGTGGGCTATTACTGAACGTTTTTTTTGTAGTTGTAAAGAGGAACCGAGAAGTTTGGTATGAATTTTATTTAAAGAAATTAAATCGCTGGCGTGTAGATCAAGACATTGTAATGCACGATAGAGTAATTCGTGAGCCTGCTGGTAGCCGATCAGCGGTTTTTTATATTTGACACGATTACAAAGATAAACCTCGAAGTGGCGTTTTTAGTTTTTTTTTTTATCTAAGAATCTTTCAATAACTATTTTAATTTTGGATTAGTTCCACCATTATTTTATTACTAGCTTTTGCCAGCGGCTTCGCCCGCCAGAACAATGTTCTCTTATCCCAAAGGGATACCAAGATAAAAAGCAGCCTAGGTGCTATTCCAGACTATAAACTACTTATCTCGCAAAATTCATTTGGATCCGTTTAGCCGTTCTGGCGTGATTGAGTAGCAGATCCAAACTTTCGCATTTATGATATTAGCAATATTATTAAGAAGTAAGATAAGATATTTTTGCATTTATTCAATGTATAAACATATTATTTATATTTTTGAATATTAAAATAGATTATAGGTACATGTTTTATTGTTAGAAATTGATTAGGTAATCTGTAATGTAGATATGAAGTTTTTTTTTATTAACTGTCCAGTATAAAAACATCTTCCTTATAATTATTGTACCTACTAATGTATCAATAATCTTACGAATACGTGATTTATTTTCAATGTATCTACTTTATTAAATAAGTTTAAAATAATAATTGGCTAGTTGAGAGCAGATGAAATTCAGGCGACCTTTTGTGACTTCAATTGTGTTGTGTGCGTTTTCATTGATTATACGAGTATTTAATATAACGAGTATTTTATTTTTTGGTTGCAAAGTGTTTATGTTTTATGATAGATATTACTAGAATTAATCATCACGAGAATATTATGGTGCCATATCCAGAATTGACAAATTTACTGTAATTTTGAGGGTTCCGTACCACAAAAGTAAAAAACGGATCCCCTAAAGGATCACTTTGTTGTCCGTCTGTCTGTCAAGACCCTTTATCTCGGGAAAGCGTGGACGTATCGAGTTGAAATTAATATCGTAGACTCAAGTAAGCAACTTCTTTTGGTTGCTCCTTTCTCAACTTTTTTCGTTCTGGTTTCAACTTGAAAAACATATAATATGAAAAAATCAAACTTTTAGATCAACGCAATCAAGAGATATCTACAGCCGTTAAAGACGCTGCTTCCTTACGTCTTTTTAGTTCGCTTTTCAAGCAGTCGGGCTTTTTGATTTTTTTTTTTTTATTTATGACTGTTTAGTTACACGACGGGTTTGGAAGAAAAAAAAGCATTTAGTCCCCCACAATATGGCGCGCCCAAAAGCCGCCATTTTTCTATTTTCCAATTTTAATGTAGCCAGTGACACTCGCAGGGTTAAGACAAATCGATTGACGTAAGAACCATCAAAATCGGCCAACGCGTTTGGTCTCTAAAACGCCACATAGGAACAAACATACATACATAGACTGATAAACACATTACCCTCCTTCAGCAGTCGGGTAAAAAATGATGACAAGCGAAATATCTGCTTTTGAAGGTGGAAGGGAAGAAACAATGTAGACTTTTCACGACAAAAATAGTTCTAGAGCTAATGGTTCATCAACTTCTGCCCTTCAGAAGCCGTTACGGAAACACAGGCGTAATTTTATGTTAAAATAAAAATATATAATATGAAATTACATTTATTTAGAACAACTATTACACAATTCTTCTGCTAATCTTCTGCTTGTCTATCTCGCCATGTGGTTGCCGACTTCACAAGTAAACACTTCATTACCTGAAAACATTATAACAATAATATTGGTGACTAGCTGACCCGGCGAACTTCGTTCCACCCAACAAATTTCTAAAATAAAAGATTTTTTCTAAAATAAACGTAGCCTAAGTTACTCCTTATTACATCAGCTACCTACCAATAAAAGTCCCGTCAAAATCGGTCCAGCAATTTCAGAGATTAGCCGGAATAAACAGACAGACGGACTGACAGAAAAAATTGTAACAAATGTTATTTTGGTGTGTATACCGTATATATATTCATACAAATGTAGTAAAAAACGGTTATTTCAATATTACAAACAGACACTCCAATTCTAATTATATGTATAGATGTATAGATGTTCAAGGGAACACATTCAGAAGGGCAAGGTGTGCAATACTCACAACCGGCGTACGGGTATGAATAGTATGACGATTCATGAGTGTGTAAGGATCGCAGCAGCTGGCGTTCTGTAGTTTCTGCCTACCCCCATGGGCAAAACGCGTAAGTACATGTATGAAAGTATGTGTTAATGTGTCTCTTACCCTGATGCGTAGAGAGGTGCTCTCTTAACTTCTTGATACTGATAAACTGCTCCCGACAAACGCGGCATTTGTAATGGTAGTCCACTATCTGTAACGATAATAAGTATTTTATTAATATTATAAACGTGCAAAGGTGTCAGTCTGTCAGTTTTTTAATTAAACTTGGCCGCGGACCGGAACACGCAGCGTTAGAAAGTCCACTAGGTTCTAGATGATCCGATGACTTGGTGAGGACAGCGGGCAAGGGTATCCACTGTATGCGAGACCCACGGGACCGATCGATGTGGCGACTCTTGGGGGAGGTCTATGTCCAGCAGTGGCCGCCTTTCGGCTGAAATAATGATGACTATGACTATTGGCACACGGATAGAACAAGACTTGGATTAGGACGTAGTAAGTTACCTTGAGATTATAAAACAGTTTTGACGAGGGAAAAGCTGAAAGGAACAGTTCATATACAAACAATTGCAAAAATAGTCATTTTTCCTCATTAGTGACGACTTAAATTATATGATTCAAGACATGACGCATATGTGTATGTCCAGATAAGGCATTTTATACGCTTATGAATCCGGGGCCGTCCTGTTATAATTATAATTCATGTTTCTGTTCTTACACAGCGCTTGGCTGTATGTTCAATTTTGAAAAACTGTTTTTTAATTTATTTTGTGCGTTACTTACATTTGACTAGATTTACTCTTGTTGCTTAATGTCAACAAAAAAACCGGCCAAGTGCGAGTCTGACTCGCGCACGGAGGGTTCCGTTTCCGGTTTCTATTTATTTTAGTGAATGTGGCTGGTTATAAACAGCACCGAACATTGCTCCAACGAAGGGACAAAATTAACTTTGCCGTACGACTTTGTCTTCATACATCAGTATACAAAATTTTCAGTTTTCCAAGTATATTTTATAAGTTGGTCGACAATTACTCGTAAATTTGTAAAGCCTTACTTAGCAGTGATAGTTTTCCTCTTAATTTCGTTATATATACTACTGCTGTGAAGAAGCAGACTGGAAGCCGACCCCAATAAAGTTGGGAAAAGGCTAGGCAGATAGATAGATACTACTGCTGTGAATTTGTTTACATATCCAAAAGCAACCATTTAGCTGACAGGGAGAGGGGACACTTGACTCTAACAAAAATTAGCCATTAAAAGCTTAATTGTACGCAAACGGATCCCTGAATCGAAAAATTATTTTCACAGACCCGTAATATTTTTGAATGGCCTATCCAATGATACCCCACACCAAAGAATAGACGAGAAAAAAATACATCCCTATTTTACGTGTAAAGGAGGTACCCTAAATAGTATATTATGCAGCTAGTGAATAAAGGATGGATTGAAAGCGAGGGCCACAGTCATCACAAACAACTGAAAGATTCTAAAAACTGAATCACGAGCATAACGAGTGATTCATGGTCCTCCATATAAATCCGTTTTATTCTAGAGTTACATACTATATTTTATACCATGACTACGAGAAAAAGAAATATTTAAGCAAAAAGCACCAGGGGTAATAATAAATAAATGATTAAACACCGTCAAAATTTACAAAAAATTAGAAACCTCAGGTTTCACATTTTTCGTAAATTCAAGCTGAGCTAAGTCTGTTTCAGACGCCAGTGACCACCTCCGTTACGTTACACAGTTATAATTAATTAAACACCAATGCAATTAATATAAGAATTACAATACAAATAAGTATTCACTAAATATCCTAGACCAAAATCAACATCATTATTAAAATCCTAAACATAAACAAACTCAATATTAAATCGACGAAGGAGTTTGAAAAGTCGAATATTCTTTGCACAAGAAGTTTGTATCGAGTATTTTATGCGCAAGGAGGTTTTATAGAATATTTGGCGTGTTCTAAATTCAAACACCAAAACAGTGATTAAAAGTGCTTTTTATTCACTGTTTTCAGTGAATAAAATAAGCTTTTTAGAGGGGGAATGGTATAAAATACTTTTTTCATGATTTTATCTATACCAATATTATAAAGAGAAAAGTGTTTGTTTGATTGTTTGTTTGTACCGAATAGGCTCCGAAACTACTGGACCGATTTGGATAGTTGGGAAATGGAAGATGGCGCTAGCTGTCATGTAAACATTGAGCTCCCGTTATAAAAATTTCTAAAATTATTATTTAAACACTATCTACTCTAATACATCATAAAAGTTAAGAAGATAGTACAATACGCGTGTGAAAGTGTTATCCTAACAAATTATTCGCTGTGAAACTTATGGACGAAACTTATAAATTTGGACAAAACTTTGTGAAAAAAATCAATTTTGAGTGTAGTATTTATGACTCTAATGAACTACATATTGCTAAATACTTAACTAAAAAACGTGTGACAAATAAAATATAAACAATTACATCGAAAAAAGTGAAAAAAAAAAAAGTGAGTCATAGTGAAAAAATATTCAAATCGTTCAAATCACAACCGATATCATTAACGATTTTTTACTTGGAAGAGCCTACTGTTCGACTATTTCGACAACACACTTAACAGACACGGTGGCAGGTACGGCAAACCGCCTACATGATACATTTGTAGCCTATGACTCGAGTTCGATCCCCGCAAACGAATTCACTTTTTGGGATATCTACAAATTAATCGGAATTTATCTGATAGTCAAGAATAACAACGGGCAACGAATACTTACAAACGACGGTAGTAGTACCATCATTAATACAATTTATAACTGCAATCTAAAATGAATTTCTTGGAGAATATAACTTTCCGGCGGAACCGCACACGGTCGGAACCAAATGATGACGAAAGCGATATTATATCACAAACTTTGAACTGTACGACGAGTAGTCTACCCGATATATCCGAAGATGAGGACGCTCCGCAGTTAAAAATATTGAAAGATGAGGTAGCGAGACTAACATCTCAACTTACTAGTGCTCACAAAGAAATCGAGCTTCTGTCATTAGAAAACAGTCAGCTAAAAGAATTGAATGATGAATTTTCAAAAAAAAATGAAATGTATAAAAAACTTATTAACAGTCCAGGAAAACGTGTACCGAAGACAACATTAATGACACCTAAAAACACACCTAAAAATAACACGAAGACAAAACAAACCCAGACCACTCCAACTATTGAAGAAAATGACATTTTACGTACAAAAACTGTCAACTGCAACGATTGCGTCTCGAAAGAAACAAATAATATAAAAACAACCAGAACTGATGTTGTTATATCTCCTTCCGTGAAACATAAAATATGCCTAGTAAGCAGCGAAACTTCAAACAGACTTTATACAATTGCACAAAAAACTAATTTGTGTAACTTTGAAATCTGTCACTATCGCAAACCAACATGTGGGTTGTTGCAACTTATTGACAAAATCGAAAGAAAAGTACATAACTTTACACACTCGGACTTTTGCGTTATTTATATCGGCGAGGAAGACTTTCGAAAAACGCATAACTACTTAGAACTAGTCATATCTGTCAGGGAAAAATTGTTACCACTGAATCATACAAACTTCATAATTTGTTTACCGACTTTTAAATATATGACAGATGCCAACATAATGTTTAACAGCCGTATAGAAACCTTCAATAACCTTCTTTATTTAGATATAAATACGTGGAATTATGCTCATTTACTAGACTCAAATTTTAATCTACCTTACAATTACGAATCCTACAGTAACAAATATGGAACTTTAAATTACTCTGGTTTAAAGATTGTTGTATCAGATTTGCAAGACCTTATATTTGACCTTGGCGACCTGACTACTACACACTTGGAAGTGGACTGCCCATCTCAAAATCGAAATACTCAGCCTATAGATTCACAACATGCAAATACTCAGTTTTTTCTTTAAATACCTTACCATTTTACATCAGAACATAGCTGGACTAATTAATAAAATTGATAATCTGACTGTAAAGCTAGTGGAATTATCTGACAGAGGAACTATTATAGATATTATTTGTATCACGGAGCACTTCGTACAAAAGGGTTTTGAAGATTTATTACACATTCCTAATTTTTGTCCAGCAGCTTTTTATTCTAGAGAAGTGAAGAGAGGAGGAGCGTGTATTTTTGTTAGAGTAGGATTACAGTTTAAGGAAATACCGGAAATATCAAAACAATCGGTTTCAGGGATTTTCGAATGCTGTGCCGTAGAGATAATAACTCATAAAATTATTATAATTTGTGTATACAGAATCCCTAAACCTAATTATGAAATATTTTATGAAAAATTAGATTATGTTTTAAGTAAAGTTTCTATCTCTTCGAATAAAAAAATAGTCTTGTGCGGAGACTTTAATATTGATGTTTTGAAAAGAAACAAGGCAACATTAGAATTAGAGTTTTTTCTTATGAAGTATAACCTAAAACTATCACTTTATACACCCACAAGATTAAGTAGTAATACCTGTATTGATAATTTTGCACACAACTGCAGGAAAGGTTGCGAAACTGAAGTTATAGATTTAATCCTTTCAGATCATGTATCACAAATAATTAAAATACCTATTAAAAAAACCTGTAAATTACAGTATTGGAAAACTAAAAAGCAGGACCTAAATATGAATCATTTACTTACTTTTAAAAAACATCTTAGCAGTCTATCATTTACACAGGTTTTTGATGCACAAGAGGCAAACACAGCTTTTGATGATTTCATGGATGATTTTACTCTTTTTTATAAGCTGTGCTTCCCGGAAAAAATTGTAACAATTAAAACGAACAAGGAAACAAAATGGATTTCTCGAGGAATAAAAATATGTAGCAAGAAACAAAAGCAGTTACTTTGGGCTTATAGGTTAAATTCTAACTCACAAAATAAAAAAAATCTTAAAAACTACACAAAACTTTATAGGAAAATTATTAAGCTAACACAAAAAGCTCAAAATAATCATTTTATAAACATCGCTGAAAACAAATCAAAGGCTACATGGCAAATAATAAATAAAACCAAGTTATGTTTGCCACAGGAGTCAATCATGACCATAAATAGAGATAATCTAACGTTTACACACCCTATAGACATTGCGAATGAATTTAACAATTATTTTATTGACGAAATTGAAAATAAAACTAAAGCTGACATAACGTTAAATAATATTAATTTAAAAAATCAGACATTAAATTCCCTATTCATGCAACCTGTTACTGCCGATGACATTATAAAAATAATTTCTAACCTAAAAAACACGAATACTGTAGGATACGATGGCATTTCTACAAAAGTCATAAAATTTGCAAGAGACGTAATAGCACCTCCATTGGCGCATATTATTAACTTGTGTATTGCTAATGGCGAGTTCCCAAACAAGCTCAAAACGGTTGTCATAAAACCTTTACACAAAAAAGATGACAAATCGGACTTAAAAAACTATAGACCAATAGCGAAAATCCCAATATTCTCGAAAATTTTTGAAAAAGTTGTATATAACTCTCTTTACTCGTATTTCGAAAAGTATAAATTATTTTGTAAGGAACAAAAGGGATTCCGCAAAAATATTACAGTTAATATGGCATTCTTTGACCTCTTAACAAACATCATGTCATCTGTAGATAAGAGAATTCCAGTTTGTGCTATCTATACTGATATGTCCAAGGCTTTTGATCATGTGGATCATAAAATTCTGTTGGAAAAACTGCATAGCTACGGAATAAGAGGAAATATTCTTCAGTTAATAGAGTCATATTTAAGCAACAGAATTCAATACACAGAAGTCTCTAGAATCTGTCCGAAGACTAAAATGGAAACCATTTATGTATCAAAGCCAAGACACGTAAAATATGGTGTTCCGCAGGGTAGCGTACTGGGGCCACCATTTTTTCTAATTTACATCAATGACCTCCCAATTGCAACATCAAATAAAATGATTCTCTTTGCGGATGACAGTACAGCTGTGATTAAGTGTGAGAATCATATTAATTACGAGCAGGACATAAATACTTGTTTACATGACATAATAAATTGGCTAAATAATAACAATTTAATTATAAACCTCAATAAAACAAAAATAATGCAATTTCATCAACGCAGTGAAAACCCAAATATTAGTATTGCTTACCAAGGTTGTAATATTGAGGAAGCAAGCCAGGCACGGTTTTTGGGTATAGTTATTGACAGTAAACTCACTTGGAAACCTCATATTGAAGTTGTGTGCAAAAAACTCAGCAAAACCGCGTATGCTCTCCGTCAACTTTCAAAAAAAGTCAACATGCAGGCTCTTTTATCAGCATACCATGGACTAGTTGCCTCTGTCTTGCGGTATGGTATCATATTTTGGGGGCAGTCTACCGATAGGGAACTAGTATTTAGAATGCAAAAGCGATGTATAAGGTCAATGTGTGCGCTTAAAACAACAGATAGCTGTCTTCCCTATTTTAAGTCTCTAAACATTTTAACTTTCCCGTGTTTATACATTTTAGAAACAGCATTGTTTGTAAAAATTCATCCAGAATTATTTGTAAAACTGTCAGCAGGCAGAAAAAATCCGACACGGGCTCAATATGTTAATAAACTATCCCAAGTAAAATGCAAAACGGCACTTATGCAGAAGAGTTTCTTTGGTCTTGCCCCACGAATCTATAATAAAGTACCTGATGCAATAAAAAATATGACTGTAATAAAATTTAAAAGGGCACTAAGCCAAATATTAATAGAGAAATGTTATTACACAATTGATGACTTTCTTAATGATAAATTATTACAATGACATAAAAACGTATTATTGTGATGGACATGTATGATACTATTTCGACATTTATATTTTTTTCCAAATTGACTTATTTATTATTCTCTTTGACATTATTATAAAAATTCTACTACTTTCACTTGACTAATTTTAAAAAAGATATTTTTTTTTTGTATTTTGATAAATTGACATTTAAATTTATATTATCATTACAATTTTATATTACTATTTTTTGTGAATGAAATAATTTTTTGCATGCCCACAAGACGGTAGAATATGGAGGAGCTAATTACCTTTAAAAAACATCTATGTACCAATCACCCATATTTGCAAAGAAATAAATGATTTATGATTTATGATTTATGATTTATGATTTTAAAAATTCTTTCACCAATAGTAAGCTACATTATTCCTGAGGGACATTGGCAATTTTTTAATCCCGAAAACTGGTCCACGGGAGCGAAGCCAAGGAGTACAGCTAGTTTTACTAATAAATCGGCGTGATTAGTATCCATGCCAAATTATAGCTTTCTAGTACTAAGAGTCTCTGAGTTGAGCTGCGGACGGACGGACGGACAGACGGACATGGCGAAACTATAAGGGTTCCTTCTTGACTACGGAACCATAAAAAAGCTATAGGTAACTGTCTATTTGAAGTTTGGAGGTGGAGTGGAGTTGGAGGACTTGACAGACTTGGAATATAAGGGATGCTTTCATCAGTACATACGCCTGATCACGTATGTAACATAGGCGGTGTTCTACGAAAATCGCCTTTATTACGATATAAATGCATTGTCAAAATCAAATTGTTACCAGAAAAGTATATACTTAGGTATATTAAGTATATACGTCTGTCTGTGTGTTCCGAGTAATCTATAAAATGGCTGGACCGAAATAGAATTAGGGATCCGTGAAAAAATATTAAATTCCATGTTTTAAGGGTTCCATACCCAAAAGGTAAAAACGGGATCCTATTACTAAGACTCCACGATCCGTCTGCCTACCTGTCTGTCTGTCCGTCTGTCAGCAGGCAGTATCTCATGAACCGTGATAGCTAGACAGTTGAAATTTTCACAAACAAAAACAGAATAAGATAAATATATAAGTGGGGCTCCCACACAGCAAACGTGATTCCTTTGCCGTTTTTTTGAGATAATGGTACGGAACCCATCGTGCGCGAGTCCGACTCGCAATTGGCCAGTTTTTTTAGTTTTTACGAGTTTGACGCGGACGAAGTTGCGGCCAACAGCTAGTTGTATATATGTATATATAAGTTTAAGTTCGACTCACCTCAGACAAAATAGAAGATATAACCTTCTTGTACTTCTGCACATCTTCTGACGAATGTGTCTTGAAATGAGCCAGAAGATTGTATACGGTGACGAACGAGCGACTGCAGATCGGACAAGCGATGCTCTCTGGAAATACACAAATATCATTTAAATAAGGCAATTTCAACAAAAAGTATCTAATATAATAAATAATGTGTATAATATTACTAGCTGCGCCTCGCAGTTTATCATTTCGTGTGCCACTAATTAGCGAAATAATAGAATAAAAAAGTTTATTTAAAAATCAAAAACTCGAATACTTAATAAGCTAACTAAAAAGCTGAAACAAGAAAAAATCATGCTGTGCAGTCGGAGGATACATATTCACGAACTGGCTGTCCCCCTGATACAAGTGTATTAAAGAACTTACTCTTAGTATTCTTCTTGACGCCTCTCCAAGACGTCTGGAAGCACGGCGCACACATCTTAGTGTACGCTATTTCTTTCATATACATCTTGTCCTCGTCAAAATCTTCTTTGTCCTCTGGATATTCTTTTGTCTTTCTGTACAAGAAGTATGTTAAACATTAAGCGAATTATATATAAAAAAAAATTGACCACATGGTTAGATTGAGCATTGATTAGCAGTTTCTTTATTCGAATTTAGAGGCATTATGTGGATGGATGGCCTTATCTTTCAGGGAGAAATAGGCGTGATGTTCCATTGAAATTGTCTATAGAGAATTTTAAGTTAAAATTGCACCTGGTATCTGTAAATTGGCCGTCGGCCCAAGCTTGCAAGTATGTGTACGTTCAAAGTACATGCTAATACTAACATATCCAACAAAGGATAATGGCAGAAGCCCATACATTGTTTTAGCTGAGATTAAATTCCTAGGACTCTCAATGAAAAATATCTGGTCCAATTCAGGGTCATGTTCTGAATTAGTTTGTGAAGAATAATAGATATTCAGTCATGAACTTTTGTAGGTTATGTATGGGTAACTTTTAATAATGTTTTTATTAGGTAATATTATTCAATTTCGTGGAAGTAAAACGGCAATATCGCATTAGTGTTTCTCTTTCCTAGTTATTTCAGCATGAAATGTACAATATACTCTTTGGAAAGAGTATTTTTTTATTGTAGTTTCGTTTGACCACTATCTCACCTGATGGTAAGTGATGATGTGGTCGAAGGTGTAGCACGCTTGCCTAGAAGTAACCTATTCACTCTTGACTTAAAGACCCCGAGATTGTAGCTATCGGGAAAAGCAGACTCCGGCAGGGAATTCCACTCCTAAGCTGTACGCATAATGATATATTTATGCGACTTTGACGTATATCAAAAAGTCTTCGTCGACAACCAAGCTATATTTTTTTTTGGCTTGTATACTACTCTTTTTGCCTATCATTTATTGAAAGTAAGTAATTCGTATATTAACTTTCAGACGATCAAATTTAAGTCAGCTAAGATTTCGCCATTGCTCTTTTGTGCAGATCATATAAAGTAAGTAAGTGCTAGGGGCTCTGGAATCTTGGATCATTACAGTTCCAAAGACAGTGTTGTGGCAGAAATGTGGTATCTATGCGGCCGTCAAATACGAGCTAGTGAACTGATGTCACACAAAAGCCTGCATCGCGCAGACACTATCAAGCAATCATCATCATCATCATTTCAGCCGAAAGACGTCCACTGCTGGACATAGGCCTCCCCTAAGCGTCGCCACACTGATCGGTCCTGTGCGTTTCGAATTCACCGGACTACCGCAGCCTTGACCATGTCGTCGCTCCACCTAGAGGGAGGCATTCCAACGCTGAGTTAGAACTATGCGGCCCCAATAACCGCTCTGCGAGCAAATTGCCCTGCCCGCTGCCACTTAAGTTTGGCAAATCCTCGGGCTATGTCGGTAACCTTGGTTCTCTTGCGAATGTCTTCATTTCTGATTCGATCACGCAAGGAAACGCCGAGTATAGCGCTCTCCATTGCTCTTTGGGTGACAGTGAAGTGAAGTCTTCTGATGAGACCCATTGTGAGCGACCACGTCTCTGTCCCGTAAGTAATCGTTAGCAACACACACTGGTCATAGATCTAAAAACTGGACCGTTTGTTCCAGGTATACATAATCGTCCACAATTTCGATTATAGTCTCCTATTTTTATAGGAGTGGGTGCAACATGGGCATTAAACATCACCTTGGTTTTGTCCATGTTCATTTTTAGACCCACTCTTTCGGAAGCTCAACTGAGGTCATCGAGCATTATACTGAGGTCCTCCATGGTCTCAGCCATGACCACTATATGTCGGCTAAACGAAGTTGAGCTATGTACTCGCCATTGACGTTGCCTAGCCCTCACCAGTCGCGAACCTTGAAGACATCCTCCAGTGCTATCAAGCAATGCCATTACGTAAAACTTAGGTGACAACTTTTCCTTTACGACTATACAATAGTTTTTTTTTGTTTTCTTTTAGTTTAACTTTATTAATTATATCAAACTATCTTCCAGCGGCTTCGCCCGCGTGTAAGTTGGAAGGGTACGTACTCCTGGCATAAAATGTATCCTACGTCTTAATAAAAGGCCAGGTTCTGTTCTAATCCATTAAGCCGTTAAAACGTGAAAAGTTAACATACAGACCGACAGAGTTACTTTCGCATTATTTTATAATATTAGTATGGATTTTATTTGTAGGCAAACAAATACATATAACTATAATACATAGGACTTAAAAGTAATTATTTCATGGATTTAACCCTATGATTGGCTCCTACGTCAGCACTAGTCATTTATAGGCAGGTGACATAGCCGAAACACGTGATAACTGAACTTCAGGATTCCTCTGTCCCAAAAAGAGGTAGCGAAACGATCTGGACGCGTATCGTGACGGCTGGTACAATGAGGCGCGGGACAAGAGTTCCGGGCAACATTGAGTAAGGGAATTGGTCCAGTAGGACAATAAAAAAGTGTCCTCTCTTTGTGCGCCGCAAATTTAAATAAAAATAAAAAGGTGATTATTAGTAGAAGAAGATCTTGTCTCTATCTGGAGTTATGTAATATAAGTGTATGATTGCGGGGTGGACGATATACATCGATATATTAAAAACACTCGATGTAAAGTATCGATACATCGAATCAATCCGATGTTTTGTTCATTCTTCAACATTGGATAAATGTAAGTATTTCATTGTTATTTTGTTAATATTCTATTTTCAAAACAAGTCTTTAGAAAAATGAATAGGTATATAATAAATGAATGAAATTAGCCTTTAGCCGTGCTACGTAAAACCCCGAAAATACAAGCATAAGATGCCTGATCCTATTAACTGATACGGTGCCGACTTCACTAGCGTTTTTTTCGGCCACGACGGCCTATTGACTAAAAGTTCATCGACCGTGTTCGGGTCTGTCCCACGACGATAGATGCTGTTAGCAGCGACTTGCAAGTAAAAGTATTTACTAGGTTCGTGAATATTTAGTGGAAAACCTCGAACATTTTATAATAGCACCATCTATTGAAATGGATATTAAATGATTCGTACAAATATTCTTTGAAACGTAAATTAAGACCAGAATATTCCATAAGTACTTCAGAGAGTTGGTTAAACGAGAACATACAATTTTAATGATTAATTCTAGAAAATCTTAATTTTACACAAAATTCCATAACTAATCAATGCATATTAATATCACGCCATCTAGTGAAATTTATTTACCCCCTAGTCAAGTTAAATTAAAAATAAATGGCCTTACCGATCGTTAGAACCCACAAGTTTGTACACCGCTGATGAAGCTTCTCTGGCCTTATATGCAACGAGAATCTCTCCATCCTTACTATCTTCCTTACTCAATATTACTTCATCAGTCAAGTGGTACGGTTTAGGTTTCCTCGCAGTGAGATTAAATGTTGTCAAAACTTTCTTCTCTTTATAACGAGGGAGAACACATTGGAATATCTCAGACTTTTTGTCTCCATCCTCATTTTCTACACAGGTCTTGCTCCATATTGTCGTTTCTGGTTTGCCTGTAATGTTTAAGTTTGATGGTGAGATACAGGTGAAATAATGACAAATATCATTAGTCACTGGGGTGTAAATAAAAGAGATCTATAATAATCTAAACAAATAGAATGATATCTAGTTATGAATATAAATAAGGAAGACAGGAGTCTTCTCTTAAAAAAAAAAAAAAAAAAAATTTGGTAAAATTAAAGAGCAGAGACGCTTAGTCTTTTCGACCCCTGCACCGAGACAAAAAGTATGGAGTGGTTTTTGTGCGTTGTGACCGAATTGCAGACTAAGGATAAGTCAACGTCAAACTCAAAGTCAACTGTATTTATTTCGACTAGGCCATTAAGCGGCACTTTCGAACGTTAACAATTAAAATTAACAAGACAATAAAAATTGATTCTACCGTGCATTCGGAAAAGTAGCTTTTTATGGAGAAGAACACACAAGAAACTCCATACTTACTCTATTTTAAAAAGCTTTTACAATATTAAAGTACATACATTAATAAATTCATATACGTGAGGACGATGCACCTAGCACTACTATACTACATATAAGTATTGCAAGAAGATTTACATTTTTCCTTACATACATAATATTTTCATAAATGAATTGGCAAGAAACTGTCATAATATTAATCTTTTTAAATAGTTCCCTAAGAGATTCTCGGTGACTTAAATTATATATGGCCCTGATAGCTCTCTTTTGCAGTATAAATATTGATTCAATGTCAGCCGCCTAACCCCACAGTAAAATACCGTATAACATAATGCTGTGAAAGTAACTAGAATAGACCAAACGTGCGGTTTCTATATCCATTAACTGTCTTATCTTTCTAACAGCATAAGCGGCTGAGCCGACCAGCAAGAGATGTTATGTGAGGCCCCCATTGTAATTTGTCGTCTAGAGTGATTTCTAGGAAAACTATTTGATTTACATAGTCCAGCTTTTCTCCATTATATATGATGTCGCATTCTCTACTTCTGACATTCGGCGATGTGAATCTAATATATTTGGTTTTTTTTTTCATTTAGTACCAAGTTGTTTGCCGCCGTGAACCAAGTTTGGACCTGATGAATAGACTTATTGACATGATCAAGATTTTGTGACCGCCAATCTATTTTAAATATCAAAAATGTGTCATCAACAAATAACACGATCTTCGATTGATTTTGTAATAATTGGGGCACATCGTTAATATAAACTAAAAAGTGGAATGGACCCAATATAGAGCCTTGAGAAAAGCCCATTGTCATTTCAGACCCTAGTGAATTTACGCCGTTTACCTGAACTTTAAGTTGTCTGGCTTTCAGATATGATCTAAGTAACTCAAGGGCCGTATTTCTGATCCCATAGTGCTCGAGTTTCAACAATAGTCTGGTTAACGCAATCGAACGCTTTCTAGAGGTCGCAAAAGATGCCAATGGCGTCTTGTGCTTCCTCCCAGGAGTTATAGATGTTCTTTATTAGGGTGACACCAACGTCGGTTGTGCAACGCCCTTTGGTGAAACCGTACTGTTGATCATGAAAGATGCAATGTTTGTTAAAATAAGGCAACAATTGGTTGAGCATTAACTTTTCGTAGACTTTACTGAGAACCGGCAGAATTGACACTGGCCTATATTTATTAGCTTCTTTGCTATCCCTTGATTTAAACAATGGTACTACTTTACTGTGTTTCATAAGGTCCGGAAAAACTCCTTGATCGACACTAGTGTTAAATATAAAAGCTAAATAGGGCGCAATAGTTTCAATGATTGATTTATATACTTTTACAGATAGTCCCCAAAGATCCTCTGTTGATTTAATTTTAAGATCTTTAAAAGCTTTTAAAATAGCCTGGGGTTTTGTATGTTGAAACTTAAACTCCAATGGACACGCATTTACATTCTTTCTAAGTAAGGCAGCAGAGAGCGCGGGGAGGGAGAAATTTAAAGCTGCTGTAGTTTTAAGAGGAATATTAACAAAAAAGTTTTCAAATTCCTAAGCTAGCTCTACATCTGATTGTATGGGACAATGTGCAGTCGCTAAATTAATTTCAGTATTACGCTATTTTTTTCTACCTGTTTCATTATTTATTATTTGCCAGGTAGTTCTTATTTTATCGTCTGCTGATTTTATTTTATTGCTAATATACAGCGCTTTAGCTTATAAAAAAGTTATTAAAAAAAGTAAACTACCCAAATGCTTAAGAAGCAAACTAAAAAAACATAAACAAGAAGCAAATCATGTCTGTTTGGCGCCGCCTCAAAATGTTACACTAAAAGTATTTTTTATTTTTTGTTGGTTGTCTTTTTTTGTTTAAAATGGTTTTTTCTGCCTTGATTCAGTGAGACACAGTAAGGTTCATTATATACAGACCTGATTGTTTATTAGCAACATTCCGGAACACCACAGTTCTCGTTGAACTATAAGTGTCCCCTCTCTCCGGCTTCAGCAAATTATCACAATGTTTGAAATGCTCTAAACACACACTGTTCCAGTTATTCATCCTCTTTATATCAGAATCTTCATACTGTATAGCTTTTACTGGCAAACACAATGGATCATCATAATCTGGTATTCTTATGCGGTACTGTTTTCGATCCAAAACAACCTCTTTGATGGGAAGACTTTTTTTCTTCCATGGTGTTGGCGCAGAGGCTTTTACGTTTGGTACAGTAACTTTAGTATTTTGAACGGCTTTTACACTATGAGCAGCTTTTAAACTTGGAACAACTTCTTTGTGGTACGTTTTCACTTTTTTCGCGACTGGCTGCTTCTTCTTTTTGCCTTTGGAACTTGGCGGACTTGGTGGTACGAAGTCATCATTAGGATCGTAGTCAGAATCCTCTTCGTCTTTCTTTCTTTTACGTTTTCTTTCAGCCGGTAAGCGTTCAACCAACAATGGGGGTGGGATTGGCTTCTCTTGGAGTCTGGGTACTAAATGTGGGACTTGGATTTGAACGGGAACTGGTGCAGCTTGCACACATTGTTGGACAATATCGGCATCTTCATCTAGAAACTCTATGTCACCATCTGATTCGGCCATTATTCGGTAAGTAAATAATTTAACACTAGTCACAGAATTTCAGTAGTAAATTTATGTAAAAAATAGGGTAGCGTCTCGCGGCTCGGTTAAATAAAACTTGGACTCTACAACTGTCAATCAATGTCAAATACATTGACAGTGACAATGACACTTTTGGACAATAATGTCTATGAATATTCTTTCGTTTAGGACCGTGCAAAATTATTTCTTTTTGCATTTTGAAAATTATTATTAGTTTTTTTCTATTATTAAACGAATTTTGGTGTTGTGAAAGAAATATCTGTTTTTTTTTGCAAGGTAGGACGGTGAGCATTAACCATGACCATCATCCTGCCGCTTTCCATGAGCTCAGCTCAGCTCATGTCTAGTTAACAATCTAGCATCTGGTTAGCACAATACCCCTTGGCAAAACTGGTGTCAGTTTTAAAGGCTTCTGACTATCTCGACTATCAACAAAATATGACAGCCAGGACCAACGACTTACTTGCTTTCTGAGACACGAAGAAATCTCTGTATGCAATGGACGGTCACCCATCTGCAGACTGACAAGCATTGCTTAACCCCTTGAGTGCCAGAGAGGTTGATCCACGCGAGACACAACGGTGTTCTGATATAATTGGTGCGGTAAGTATCATTAAACCAGCTAATCTTGAAGATTGACTTTTATAATTTTACTCCAGGGTCTCCCTATATTCAATTATCTTGCTCAATTAATCTTTGTCAATATTTTGCTAGTGATTAAAACAAATGACTATTGACAATATCTAAATGAATCACTGGATGCGTTAACGACGGTGTGTTATTAAAAGTATCTTCATGCAATCATGACTCTTGAACATTAAAACAACAAATTGTTGAAAGTCTGAGTGATCAATATTTCAAGTACCTGCTTTTATTTAATTTTACTTACCTATGTACTTACCTACTTAGTATTTCCCAATGATATTATTCTAGTAAAGTATTTCCAAGAATTTACGTCAGCTGAGCCTTTTGGTTAGTTTCTGCGATTATGGGTTTTATATTTATTTCTTTTATGTACAGAACAGAGCTGATGGAATGTGGGCAGGGTGAAACTAAATCATGGCAGGTGCGTGATAAATAAAAAACCGGCTAAGTGCGTGTCGGACTTCGTACATTTAGGGATCCGCACGAAACCGCAAAATCAAATTGGTTGTAATAGGAAAAACCGGTCAAATGCGAGTCGTACTCGTGCGCCTAGGGTTCCGTACCTACCCATTATACAGCCGTAATAAAATTGGTATAATTTTTATTGGTCGCTAAGTTTTAAAGAGATTCCTTTATTTTGCTGTCAGACCTTACTTTTTGCCAAATTTCGTGATTCTAGGTCAACGGGAAGTACCATTTAGGTTTTCGACCCAAAACCTATAGGGTACCTACTTCCAGTTGACCTACAATTGACAATTTTGGTTAAAAGCAAGGTCTTACAGAACAAGTAAAGGGAAAATACCGAAAAATAAAAAGTTGAAAATTAAGTTAAATTTTGGTACTTTCGAGTTTTCGCGAAAATCTAAATTTGCCCATATCTTTTTATCGTGTTGGCTCAGGACCTTGATTTTTATACACCTAATAGGGAATATAGACCTCAGTATTTGGTATAAATTTGAACTTGATAGGTCCACCCGTTCCTGGGAAAATCAGTAGTGACACACGGACAGGGAGACGGATGGGTTCCTTTTTTACCTTTTGGGGTACGGAACCCTAAAAATGAGGTAATTTCAAAGAAAATCTGATTTATCAATGTATTGGTATTTGTTAGTAACATGTACGCATTAATAAACATTATCACCAAATTTGAAGTTCATATGTCAATGGGAAGTTAAAAAAATCTTCGGAAGAAAATTTTGTAAAAAATGCTAATTTCGGTGGCTGCTCAATCCTTTGCCATCCATCATTTAAAAAAAAAAACAGTATTTATCTAATCAACGAGCTCTAAACAATTTTTTTTTCTAACCTGTATATGGGTCCTGTTTTAAGAGGCCCTCTCTTAAAACAGGACCCATATACAGGTTAGAAAAAAAAATTGTTGAAATAAAAAAAAAAAATATTAAAAATATTTTTGATAATTTGAAATATTTTTGATAATTTGCACGGGTTTGGATCAACAAAACGCATATACTGTGAAAGTTTGAAGACTGTTGCCCCAACCGTTTGGCTGTAAACCCTGTGTGACAGACGACGGACAAACAGACAGGTGAATGATAGCACTATGCCTCCGTTTGGACCCTTCGGTTACGGAACCCTAAAAACGCGCACGTAAAAGCTGACAAAAATGTATAAATATTCAAAAATACAAAACACAACGTGTGTGTGTATTGTGTAACAATTAAACACATTTCGATCGGGGTCGCAAGCGCCACTTCTGAGCTTCGTCCTGGTTTGGTCCTGGATTCGTCTGTCACCTGAAGGCCTCACCCTAAAGCGACCGCGAAAATCATTGTGCACCCTCCGGTACATAGCCCTGCTGTAGATTGCCAGAGAGCTTTTGGCCTCCTGTTCCCTTTCCGCCACCGCTTTTGCGCTTTACTACCATTAAATCCTCGCAAAATGAAGCGATGTCACCAAAACCGGAATCGCGAAGTAATTCCCCAGCGGGCTAATCTACTCGTAAAGACTGTCAACGACCGACAATACAACCAACCACTAGCTACATTTAAAACAAAAAATCATCAAAACAATAATATCATTTCGTCATGCAATAAAAATAACAATTACTCTATCTGTGCATTATCAACACTAGATTTGAGTTAAGATTATCAGATAACAATACATTATAAAAAGTAAGGTGTCGTGCGATACTGATAAACCTTTGCGGATACGGAGAATCCTGTAACAAAAAACGTGTCTCGTGTTTGTAATCTATGGGGACATGAGATATGCCCTAACTACCAATAAATAGACACCGGTTAGTCCCGCCTTATCAGTCCACTCCACTTACAGATACAGAACACACTTGATGCAGCTATGAATAGTTAAGAGCTTAGCAATGAAAATCCTGACACACTGGCATAAAACAGTTTGTGATAGTTGAGTGTGAGCAAGTGGATAAAATCAGTCTGAAAAATGTGTCGGTGCCTTGTGAAATTTTTTATATTTACCATTAATTTAATATTCCTGGTTTGTATTTGTTTTTCTATTCAATGTTTTTGTGAATCTTATCTGCAGCAGCAGTTACTCTAAGAATGGATGTCCGATAGAGATGAATATTTTCTTTAGTGTTTGAACTCGCAAAGTCAGGATCATAGACGGGGGCGCCCCACTAAGTGGAACGATGAACTGGTGAAGGCCGCAGCGAAGCACTGGTTCGTTGTGGCATTATCTGTGAGGGAAGCCAAGGCCTTGGTCCGGTAATGGTTATCAGTCTTCCAACAAAGCCATCATATTACATCACGCAAGCCTCCGAAGGGCTAAGCTGAGGTGTAGGTACCCATGGTACATTCAAATTTTGTCAGTTATGTTTCATCATCGTCATATCAAAGACCGAAAGACCTTAACTGCTGAACATAGATATCCCCAAGTGTCACCATATTGACTGGTCCTTTGCTTCTCGCATACAGCGTATTCCCGCAACCTAAACCAGGTCATCGATCCACCTAGGAAAACGCTGCGTTGGAAGGCCACCCGGCCTTCCAACGCAGCGTTTTCCGGTACGCGGTCACTCCAGAACTTTTCGGCCCTGTCGACCTATGAGCAATGTGTCCTGCCCGCTGCCACTTACAATATGCTAATGCTGTGTAAGCCTATTGCCATCCTCCGGATACAAATCCTGACGATATTGCTGCTTTTGTATAAAATTAGAAGACTGGTTTCATACAATTAATAATTTCTGTTTTGTCTTATTTCAGCTCATAGGATTGTTGATTATCGGAGGCGGTGTTTACATGATCTATCAACTGAACAAGTTAACACAAATAACGGACCAGCTACCATATTCAATCAATTTAGACTTCGTGCCGTATGTCATCATTGGTTTAGGAGCTGTTGTGTTCTTGATCGCGTTCGCCGGCTGCTGTGGAAGTATTACGGAAACGAAATGCTTGCTTGTTACAGTAAGTATTTCAGAGGCTGTACAAATGGCATTATATCAACGCGATAGTGTTATTCTGATGTATAAGCTATATTTCTGTAAAGTTTCATCAAAATCCGATAAGTAGGTAGTTTGTGCATGAAAGCGTAACAAACATCCATCCATCCATCCTCAAAAAAATTCACGTTTATAGGTAATAGTAGTGGGATATTCAGTTTGCCCCAAAACTACCTCTGTTTCTGCCAGTTTTCAGGAAATAGTTTTACTTTTATTTATATTTTTTTTATTTATAACTAGCTCACCCGGCGAACTTCGTTCCGCCTAACAAATTTCTAAAACAAAAGAATTTTTTCTAAAATAAACGTAGCTTATGTAACGCCTTATTACATCAGCTACCTGCCCCTATAACACATGATTTTCCTAGCATCGGGGCCAATATTCACAAGATTGTGCAGAAATATGTCATAACATTCTATTAATGTAACATGAAAATATGTATTTCTTCTTTTTGCTAAATAAATAAATCTATACATCTATACATATAAATAAAATTGGAGTGTCTGTTTGTAATATTGAAATAACCGTTTTTTACTACATGTATATGAATATATATACGGTACATACACCAAAATAACATTTTTTACAATTTTTGTCTGTTTGTCTGTCTGTTTGTTCCGGTTAATCTCTGAAATGGCTGTACCGATTTTGACGGGACTTTTATTGGCAGGTAGCTGATGTAATAAGGAGTAACTTAGGCTACTTACGTTTATTTTAGAAAAAAATATTTTATTTTATAAAAATAAAGTAATGTTGCAATGTCGACTGTTAGGCGGAACGAAGTTCGCCGGGTGAGCTAGTTTTTAATATTACTAAGATAAGATTGCTCAGTTACATTTGAACACGAGAATTGAGGCGCAGATTCCCTTGAGTAGCTGATTTTAAAATTAGAATCGCGTCTAAACGGCTAGTCGTAATTTTTTGGAAAAAATATAATGTTACATTAGACCATTTTCTTAATAATTTGATCTAAGAACATTTTGAGTTTTATTCGTATAACATAGTGTAATTAATTTGTAAAGTTATTTATAAAACGGACAAAAACACGACAATCGCTCCAAAACCGCAGGGGGCGTATTTTAATTAAATTGACACCATCCCAAAGGCAATTTAATTATTTCATGAACATTATTTTTTAAACATGGTTTTTTCGTATAACAAATAGTTTTGCTTTACAAAAATTATAAGCAACACGATATTTTTCGCAACTTTTGGGTACTCCTCCAAAACGACTTGGATGTTTAAAAATCTTTTTACACAGAAAAATTGATGGCTGGAATTTCTTCATAACTGAAATAGCATATGTAAATCAAATAATATTTTGCAAACAAAACTGTTAAAAAGGAGGTTCAATATTGATATTTTGGCTCCGAGCGGGCGCACGGCCAGTACTGCGTTAATATTGGGGCGTATACTCGTATATCGCCTTAAGGCGTTAATTTAGAAACGAAATGCTACATAATTTTGGTGAAAACGGCCTTTAATGACTTCTTCGACAAGATGGTACTCCTTTTGGTCGAGTAACATGCCATGAGGTAGTTTTATGAAAATTAGTTTTTTGTTCGTCAGAAGATTAATAAAAAATATTGGACACGTATTTTTTCTTTTGACACGTAAACATAAAGTGACGGCAATAAATTGCGTTGAAATATCGTGAAAAGTCACGCCGCTAGTAGACTTTATACTGCCATAGTGACGTCACAAGACCCCACTCCTAAACTTTGATGCGCTTTAAATTTGTCAATTTTTATTGACTTGGTAATGAAAAAATACGTGTCCAATATTATTTGATAATCTCACTGACGGACTAAATAGAATTAAGTATCATTTTTCTACCCAGAAACATCCCTATTCGTTTGGCTTACTGGATCGGATACGAAGTTTTCTTTCAAAGGATTTTATATCACCGGTCACGTAGAGCCTTCTCATCTATTTATAATACTCACCTTAGCATGTAAACTAATATAAGAGGTATAATTGTTTATTTATAAGTTCGTAAAAGGTCTTAAAAATTCTGATACGATTGTGGAGTTTTTATTACTGATATAAAGCTATATTATAGTTGATAGGCTTGTTATTCAGCATCATGAGCCTTTTAATGTTCCCACTGCTGGGAACACATAGAGCTTCTCTCTGTGGGCAATAATCCACCACGCGGGCACAGTGAAAAAAAAAAGAAAGAAAATTGTTAGATATCACATGGTGAACACGGCCATTCACTAGTGAGAAGAATCGGCAAGAAACGCCACGGTTACTCTTAAAAAAAGATTTTTTATCCGACTGCCGAAGGAGGGTAATGTGTTTATTATCAGTCTATGTATGTATGTTTGTTTGTTCCTTTTGGATTTTGATGATTCTTACGTCAGTCGATTCGTCTTAACCTTGCGAGAGTCACTGTCTACATTAAAATTGGAAATTAGAAAAATGACGGATTTTGTGTATGGAAGAAAAATAATTGGGGGCCCAATTATTTTTCTACCAAACCCAAGATGGATATCAAAGTAAAGATTTTAAGAGATGATTTCAAAAATATTTTACACTTATATGTTTAAAGGTATCTTAAATATTCGAAAAAAAAAATGTTATCTAAAAAGTTTAAATAAAAAAATTAACTCAAAAAATCTTAAAGCCCGATTGCTGAAACAAGAAGAAAATCATGCTGTGCAGTCGGAGGATACGTCTGGTTTTGATCAGCCAGCTCGCAAATGTCAATCATCCTCCAACTGCACAGCATGATTTTCTTCTTGTTTACCTCTTTTTAGTTAGCTTCTTAAGCAGTCGGGTTTTTGATATTTTTAATTAACTTTTTTACAATCTTTCTATTAGAGCTTGGCCAATTCGTACACACGTAACATTCCTATGGCCCGCGGGCCCGGTGGACGTAAGGCAACAGGGATGGTAAAACGTGCACGCGGGACAGGGGTCGCCTGACGGGAGCGTCGTCAACTCGTCACGTCATCGCGCCGTCACATCATTGGGTAGTAGCATAGATAATATAATATTACAATAGTAGTAACGTCCCCCGCCACCCTCGCTGACCTTGAGAGTGTCGCGTAGGAATTTGCCAAGCTAAATGAGTGTTAAAAGGTGCCACTAGAACTAAGTATATACTCTTTTTTTTCAGTATGCCGTATGTATGGCTCTTTTAGCAGCCGCAAAAATAGTTCTAGCAATATTACTGTTCGTGAACCTACCTGATCTCAGATATACGGTAGAAGGCACTGTAGACGACATGTTCTTATCTGATGATTCCACCAACAACGTGACCTTCCATCTTATCGAGGCACAAGTAAGTACCTAGCCAAAAACGTATTTACGGCTTTATTTCAGTCGGGTGAAAATTATTAAATAATCATTATTGGCTATGTTAGGACGTCGACCTTTTTGATGTAAGTAAATTCTCCTTTCGTTGTCATTATACACCGTGAAATTTAAATGGTTGTTTTCCCGCAGCGAAATGGTTTTGTCTATGTAATACAATCGTTTCGTAGTTATATAAAATATTAGAAACAAAAACTGGCATATTTAACATTGTGAAAAACTAAACTCGAAAGCAATCACGAACCAATAGTATACCTCCCGATATCTACGGCCGAACGACAGCAGGCCGTTGACCCGGGTGCTAGGTCACCGTCGAAAGGATTAGGTTCGAAGGCGGCTCCGTTTGATCATGTTACGCGCGGGCTAGATTATGCCGTATAATTACACGCGAGAGCTTATTTTACTTTAAACATTTAATAAATCGGTCTTTGCTTTGTCGGCTTGTGGCTCGCTCGTTTGTTTTGCGTGCAAACTTTTATGCCGTATCACCACGTGCGAGAGCTTATTTGGGTTTGACCATTTATGCATCGCTTTGCTTTGAGGGCTGCGGCGCCGGCGCGTGCGACGCCAGTATTACCTACAACAATACATGTTACGTCTAGTGTTACTATTAAAAGCCGCGAGGCCATTGACCCACGTGCTTTTCAATCAGCTGTTATCCAACATGTTATTCAAATTTGACACTAAAACGCACTTGACACTAAAACGCACTTGATGCGCACACTCGCGAATAACGTGTGGGTTATTTATTGCCCAAAAATATTCGTTACGCTGGTTGAAAATACCAACTCGCGTAAAAGTTGATTCATCCGTCCACAAAATGTTCTTATCTTGGTTGGCGATCAACCACTGACAAAACGCAATTCTGTTCTGGGGGTCATACCCCGCGAAGACGGAGCGACTCCAAGTGTTGCCGCTCTGCGTAAAGTCGCCGGGCAGCATGGGAGTCATAATCAGCCCTAGCATACAGCTGCACCATAGCGACGTACTCCACATTGGTGTAATTTTAATGTCGATCCATTGCAGTTTACAGTGATGGCGCATGCTGCGCGTACGATTTTCGCGGGAAAACTAAGTAGGTCAGGGTCACAGCCGCGCCTGCCGCACGGGTAAAATAGGCGCCGGCGGCTTCGTTTGAAATTGTTGCGCGCAAGCTAGTTTATGCCGTATCACTATACGCGAGAGCTAATTTTACTTTGAACATTTCTAAATCGGTCTTTTCTTTGTCGGTATCGCGGTGATTTTTTGTATTGTTCCGTACAAACATTTTATGCTTTATCACTACGTGCGAGAGTTTATTTTGGTTTGACATTATTTTGTGCATCGGTTTTCTTTGTAGGTGGTGACACGAGTAGTACCTAGTACCTACAAGTTACGTCTAGAGTTACTATTGTTACTCACTTTTTCGAGTTGATGAATATTTTTTTAATTATTTTAAAACAGAAACATCGTTATTTATTTACTTTAACTCTATACTTCGAAAGTACTCCTTAAGGCAAGTCGTTCTGCCGCGGGAAAACAACCAATTAAATTTCAGGGTGTAGATTTCGAGCAAGAATTATTTTTTTTCGAATAAAATTCTGCTGAAATTCTGGGTCGAATCCACATTCGACACTACTATAATGCTGACAAAGCATAAAGAATTTCGTAATTAAAAACCCAGAGATTTTGCTGAAGTTGCTCAAATCAACTTTGACTAGTGTGGACTCTTGTTAACCGTCCCTATTATTATTACAACTTTGATTTAGTTTCTCCCTTATGTCTGAAATCTAATTTCGAAAGTTAAATTTGTACTACTTCCCAGTGCCTAATTGAGCTAAAATTTTCCACACACATTTTTTTCACGTGACAATGCAATTATTAAATATTTGATTACAATAAAAAAAACATGTTTTAATATGAAACCTTGTTTTCTACAGTTGAAATGCTGCGGGACATTCGGACCAGACGCTTACGTAAACGACTTCAATTTGACATCGCCTACATGTTGCCCGCTGAACTCAACCACAACTCTACCCATTGACAATCTTCCTATAGATAATCTGCCTGCAAATTTTACAACGAAAAACCTACATAGAGAAAGTCTACCTATAGATATATCAAATCTACCGCCAGGTAGTCTACCAGGAAATATTGATCTAGGAAGTATTGATCTAGGAGATATAGATCTAGGAGATTTGGATCTATCAAATCTTACAATGTGTAGAAGAGAGGATGCTTATGAAACAGGATGCACGACACTGATTGGGGATGCCGTCCAGTCTTTCGGGCAATCTTTTGGAATTGGATTGATAGTCGTTATTGTTTTTGAGGTAATTTTAAACTACACAACTTAGACAAAATAGTGAAATACGTTGACTTGCCTTTTCCCAATGAGGATGAACTAATTAACGTCAGTTTAATCTTTGAACGTTGACTAAGATGAAGAAGAAGGTCAAAGTTTGTTATATACGTACGTATATATTATGTACGGGCGTGAAAACAAATTTTACATTAATTACCTGATTGATAACAGAAACACTAAAACTTAATTCTAATTTTCTTTTTGTTTTCAGTTGTTCGCCATGTCCTTCACAATTTATTTAATTAAAACGGTGAAGCCTAGAAAAGGAAAAATAATTGATCATCAACCTAGATATTATTATTAAATACCTACTTAAATAAAAATAGAGATACTGGATAAATGAGGAATACATAGAAAAAAAAAACTTGGGACATATATCTCTTCCCAAACTTTAAAGGAACTTAGCACAGACTACAAATACATACTATTATATGCGTAGCAAAAAAATTCTAAATCTATGATTATACGTATGAACATAAGCTTGAATGATCTTAATAAAATATTTTATAAATAAACGTCATTGTTTAAATTAAATAAACAAAATATTTTTTACTGTGTTTTATCTTTTATTTATCAATCTCCCTCACTCACGCACGAGTGACCTTCTTATCAAATAAAAGACACGGAAAATGATTAATTAGCAAATTGAATATCCTAATTATTTATTTTGATTAATGGATGATAGTTTTGATTTATGTCAGTATGATGCACTGATAAGACAGGTGCCACACCAATTTATCGTATTGCAAAATGACGTAGCCGCATTGAGCGCACAACAGTGGTAGTATTTTACCAAGAGTTGGCCTAGCGTTGTACGGAGTATCAATAATTGAATGGCAGGGCAGCCTATACTCCCGCCCGGTGGGTTCCCGCATTGTCCAGTCGAGGGGGCTCAGAAGCCGTGGCTTGGTCATTCACGGTGAAGCTAAGGGGAACCCGAGGAAGGGCCACTCGTCAGGGCTTTTGACAACTAAGCCAACGACGTAGCGGCCAACAAGTAGGTTTCGTTGCCGGTTGATAACAGAGGTTCGCAACTGAGGCGGGCCGCGATGGTGTATGGAGTGTCCCAAATCCCATACGATATCTCGGCTGAGGGTTTGAAGCTGCGGCGGGAGTGGAGTGCCGGTATAGTGGTGTGCCGCTCTCCCTACCTTCCGCGGCCTAGATGGGTCGCCACCGTCTAATGGCGGACGAGGAGAGGTCGCAGGGGAGGTCCCTATCCCCTGCGGTTGAAAAGCTGACCTGACCCGTTACAGGGGGACCAAGAGTGCCTTACTTAGGGTCGTCTGGCGCCCATGTGGTGGTTTGATCCCTGGGGTGGTCACGGCGTGCAATGTGTTCTAGTGCGCCGGTGATGGGGTTACTCCCCAGAGGAGGAGAGGAGTTGACGGACGGCCGCGCTGAGTTCGCGGTGAGTACTAACGCGTGACCGTGTTCCTGCCATAAGCGGCACAGGAGGACACCGTGGAGTTTTTGTTGGTTGGATTCCCACATAATTGCGCTATCTCCCCGTTTTAGGCTTGCGCTTGACCACTATCTCACCTGATGGTAAGCGATGATGTGGTCGACGATGAAGCACGCTGGCCTAGAAGAAACCTATTCACTCTTGACTTGAAGACTCCCAGGTTGTAGCTATCAGCAAATATATCCACGCTATGAGCATACATCCACGCTAAAATAATTTAAATTAGTTTTTTTACCGTTGACTTGCGGCATATCATACTCTGGTACCACAATGCTGAATATTTAATTTCCTGTAGGTACATAGTCAGTCATACTATAGGTAAATATACAAAAGAGTTCTATATTTTTTTAAACTTGTGTACTTAGCACTTTTTGTCTTTTGACTACACACGAAATAAATATAGTTGCCTTTTTAAGTATTTAAACAAAGTGGGAGTCCCACCCACTGTATACAAGATGACGTATGCAAGAAGAACCATGGTATGAAGAATGAAAGTACGAGAAGCGTGAAAGAGGAATGGAATTAATGAATTTGCACAGATTAGGCGCTAACGTCGTAGCGGGATTAGTATTAAGAATAAAAAACCTACCCTACCTACCCTACCTACCAGGAATATCTTAGTACCCATACTGATTAATTTTGATGTGCCGTGCTTCACCGAGGCTATTGATGCTTGGAGACTCGCTTGCCCGAATTGTAATCTCCCCGACTACCCATCATCCCAGAGACGGTGCGATGAGCCGCTCTGCAGAGCAGTTCAGGAGCACCACATTGCCACTTCTGCCACTCCTGCCGAGCGCGCTCGCCTGCTGGCTGTAGGTGAGTGGGAGTCGGGCCTCTGGCTTCACGCGCTACCGTCGTCGAACATAGGCACCTTGTTTGACGACACTACTTTCCGCCTCGCTGCTTCCCTACGTCTTGGCGCTCCCTGTTGTACTCCTCATCGTTGTCACTGTGGCGAAGTTGTCAACAGCCTCGGTCACCACGGTCTTTCATGCAGCCGAAGTGCCGGTCGCATAGCGCGTCACGGAAATTTAAACGACATCATCCGACGTGCTCTCGTCACCGTCGCCGGCCGTCGCCGGCCGTATTGGAACCCCATGGCCTGGCACGTGACGATGGCAAAAGACCGGACGGGATGTCTTTGTTTCCATGGAAGATGGGTAGGCCTTTAGTGTGGGACGCTACTTGTGTCGATACTCTTGCGCCATCCCATCTTCCTAGCTCGTCGTGCTGTGCTGGCGCTGCCGCTGCGGCTGCAGAGAACCTCAAGCGGGGGATAACCTCATCGGTAGTTATATTTTCGAGCCGTTTGGGGTTGAAACTCTTGGTCCGTGGGGTCCGAGTGCTCATGCGTTGTTTAAAGATCTATCCAAACGCCTAGTTGACACTTCGCGTGACCCAAGGGCTGGCTTTTACCTTGGTCAGAGAATAAGCATTGCCATACAACGTGGCAATGCTGCCAGTCTTTTGGGTACATTACCAGTGGACAACGATGTGGAGGAGTTTTTCGACGCCATATTTTAGTTTAGTATATTTTTTGAGGTTTAGTTAGTGAGTATTTTTTGGTTTAAGTGTATATATTTGTAGTCAATATTTAATTAAGTATTTTATACACTGTATATACTTGTACCTGGCTCGAGGAGGAGCTCGTGGCTAAATAATAACAGCCACACGGATCGAACTTCAAGGTTAAGCAATGTTTGACGAGGTCGGTCCGTGGATGGATGACCATTTTCAACATACCGAGTTTCCTCCGTGCCTCGGAAAGCACGTTAAGCCGTTGGTCTCGGCTGTCATTTGAAGATCTTTGACAGTCGTTACGGGTAGTCAGAAGCCTGAGATCTGACACCAGTCTTGCCAAGGGGTACCGTGTTACCCAGTTACTGGGTTGTGGAGGTCAGATAGGCAGTCGCTCCATGTAAAACACTGGTACTCAGCTGAATCCGGTAAGACTGGAAGCCGACCCCAATATAGTTGGGAAAAGGCTAGGCAGGAGTATATACTTGTACCTATGTAAATAAATCGCAAGTAATCCACGAATAGTATATCCCTACCTACCCTACCCTACCTACCCTACCTTGAAGAACTCCAAACAAGGTTTATTTTTTCGAATTAAGAAATCGCGTATCTATAGATAATGTAATTACAAAAGCAATGTTACTTCTGTGCTCGAGTAGCAGAAGATATCGATCTATGACACGAATGTCAACCTTACTGTAAACGTTATAAAGTATATAATCGCAACTACTGAGAATACCGCAATCTATGGTCGGGTAGAGGAATTTACTTGGCAATCGAATCTAGTTTGATTTTGGATTACAAAACGTAGTAAATACTTTCTGCACTAACGCAAAATAAATCCTATTTAAAGAGTTTGAAGATTTATTTCCTGATGTAGGATCTGTGACTTATGCTTGTTTAGACTAAAATTAAAACGACAAATCAAACAATCGGCTTATTTGTAGTGCATTATATGATTATCAGTTTATTTGTGTGAGTTTGGCGACAACGGTTCCCATAGGAATTTTGCTACATTGCACTTCCACTGCTTTTTCTGTTCCGTGGGTAAAACTACGTTTTCCGGGTCAGCTAATAAAATAAAATCGATAAAATATTGAATTATCCATACAAAGTAGTACATAATAATTCCATACACTAACAAGCGATTTCTGAACGTGTGGCTTGCTCAGCTTGCCACTCCATAGACAAGATAAACGCTACTTATTATTGTCAACATGTCGGACAAGTTAGTATCTCAGCAAATTATTTGTTATATTTGGTGTTTAAATAAACTAATTATCTCACAATAGCTTGCTTTATTATAAATAATTAACAATCTAAGTGTTTTCGTTGGTAAAAGCTTTTAAACTCACGTGTTTATGTCGTGTATTTTGCGTCGTGAAATCTTGACATGTGTTCTATTTCTAAAGTGATCGATAAAAGCTTCTATTCTTATTGCAGTGAAGACTTGTTAGGTGACGATTTAGGAGACCAGAGCCTTGCAGACTATAACCTTGGCAATGAAGAAGAGGAACAGCTCTTGGCTGACGACTATGAGAATGCTGGCCCTCAAAATGTCCCGACTTCAATCGGTTCAAGGTACCCAGAGTCCCTTGATTTGGGACCACCAGAATATCCGACTCATGTTATGGAGTACAATCAGGTTTGTAGTTGAATAACCTTTATTTTAGTGATTCCATTCTACTTAGAAGTTAGTTAGTCTTTAATATTGTGAAACATTTCTGTTTGACTTTTCTTCAAAAGGAATGACCTTAAAAGTCGTGGTATTTTTTGAGACAAGCTGTTTTATTAAGGTCCCAACAACTTCTTAAGGGCCTTCTATTGCTTAAGTGCCATAAAACGTTTACTTTCTCAAGCATACTCATTAGTAACAGCTAGGCTAAAAGGCTGGAAAAAAATATAATCATTCTTATGTACATTATTTATGCAACATGGTTTTTTCGTGTAACTAATAGTTTTGCTTTAAAAAAATAATTAACAACGCAATATTGTTTCGCTACTTTTGGATAGTCCTCCAATCCAATACAATTTGGATGTTTTAAAATATTTTTACACAGAAAAATTGATGGCTAGAATTTCTTCATAACAGAAATAGCATGTGTAAATCATAGAATATTTTGCAATCAAAACTGTCCACAAGAAGGTTCAATATTGATATTCTTGCTCTGGGTGAGTGCATGGCCAGTACTGCGTTAACATTGCGGATATGCCTTAATTCAGCATTTTTAGGTATAGTTTCACCATAATTTCTAAACTGTGCGGTTGTAATTATCTGTCCACTACAGATAATTACAACCATTGTTGTCATCACTCATAAGATATCATTACAATAATAATTATGTTATTAGTAATAGTTATGACATGATAAATGATTTTATTTCTGTTAGTTGTTAACCGTACAAACACTTTTCTATCATATTCTTTCAAACTAGATGAGGTTGGCGTTTCCTAACTTAGTCAGTTAGGATACGCCAACCAGTTTGAGAAGAAAGGCACAAACTCAGAAGTCACAGTCTCTTAAAGTCCAGGAAATATCTTGGTTAAATCATTTGAAGACCATGTAGATTGATGTCTGAAATGGTCTTTTGAGGAAAGAACCAGCTAGATTGAGTGGACCTGTCCAGTCAGAGCACACATTTGTTGACAAACAATATTGCCTAGTATTAGTTCTAAGTTTAGACATTGAAGAAAAGAAAGGATAAAGGAAAAGTTCTTGGTTTTGATTTTCAGCCAGCCAGTACATTAAATTAATGTTGTATTAGACACATTGGCAGAATATCATTCAGGCTGCTAGTACTACTAAGGCATAATCGTTGTTTTTATAAAAAATCTAAACTTTCCTTTAAATTTACTATTTTATTAAATTTGCACCTTGATATGAAAAAACGACCGTAAAACCAAAACTAAAGATCAAAGAGTAAAGTGTTGTACCTCATTCGAATCAGCATTAAACCAGCAAACTTTTTTAATACAGGGTCACTTTTCCGTAATACATTTTTTTTTCAAATGGTGGTCTTAAAGTGAGAAGTCATTTTTTGTAACGCTTCAAAATTTACGGAAAAAAATTAATTGCTTGTTAAGTTTGATACCAAGAGCTGCAATACAATTTTTGTAGTATTGATACATAATCGAGTTGTTTTTAATAAATTATTGTTTTTAATCAATTTAATTTTCTACTGATTAAATTGTAAAAAATCTCGGTAGTTTCATGGAAAAAACAAAAATAATTCATATCTTTTCGTGCAATGAAGTTACGGCCATGCTGGAGAAAGATTTTTTGTTGGAAATTACCTCCTTTGTCTCCCTGTTTCGTTTGATCCACGACTTTTTGGCCACCCTGTATACCGGATTGAGCAGATATGGCCACTGAGATAAAAGTAAACAGAAAAGTTTTAATTTGTGCAAATTAATAAAAGTATGAGTATTTGAAACACAGGATAATCTCAAAAAACAGTCAATCAAATACAGGTCCAAACCTGTCTTCCCAACAGTTCCCTACATATTCCTGTATTAAAATGGTACATTATGATAGCTTTATTTTGATTATTCATCTTGATTTTTTCTTCACAATCCAGTAATCTGTACACTCTCATAATCTGACACCCCCTGGTTTTCAATAGTGTAGACTCTAATGTATTCCCAAAATATTTTGTTCATAATAATGTTTTATAAATCTTCCCCTTCTCTTCCTTTGACAGTCTTGCTTGTTTAAACACCTTGCTACAGTGACAAAATAACTAAAACTTGTTCCAGCAGCCTATTGAGTACCAGGTCATGGCTGAAGCCGAATGTGTGGTGCCCAATATATCTGTAGAAGTTCCTAATGCACCTCTACCAGAACTCCCTACGTATGCACCGTATGAGCCACCCGTATATGAAGAGCATGCTGTCCCACCTGCTATTGTAAGTTGACTAAATATAACTCTTAAGTACTTCTGTAATAAGGCATGGAATGGTATGCAAAATATGAATATGAATGAATCCCGTCTGTTCAACTATTATTTTTTTATTATCTATATAATAAAAAAAAATCTTGTCCAGCACCCATACTTGTGATAGACGTGGCACTTCCTAAAAAATAATGAATAAGAGAGATTTAGTGAAAGCTGGGCGAAGTTATGTCTTTCTTCTATCTTATGTAATGAAATGTGCATAAATGTAACACTTCAAAGAAATCACTCTGAATTGTTGTTCAGTTATCAATTCACCGCCTAAGAAGTTTCACATATAAAACACCCTTAATCAGCCCATAGAAAACACACAGATTGGCACGCTACAAGTTGTGTAATCGACACCTATTATTATAGCTGTTTATCCCTCACTTAATGAAATGTCTTTAATAAAGCAGTAACAATTCCAACTGTCAAATGTCATTTCCTTACATTGATTGATAACTGAAATCTTTTGTACCTCTTTCAGCCGGCGTCCCCCATAGAATCACCGCAGATCGTCCCAACTGATATGAATGCACAACTACAAAGTAAGTTAACTTTAACATGTTGATAAAATTAGACCATCAGTTTCATATCTCAATATCAGCAGACCGTGGTGAGCCTTAAAGCAACCACATGGTCAATTCTATCTTCTGATCGATTTATTCGAGCCATCGGAGAGCTTTCCGCCTAGGCACACGTTGCCGTGGCATATCTGGAAATTTTGAACAGACTCCGCACTCAAAGACATGTCCACAGGTGGAGGTTCTCAGATGGTGCCGATCTAGGGTATTTGTGCCATGGTCTGCGGTCTCTTCACAGACCATGGCAAACCTTTTAACTTGCTCCGCATGCCTTGTTGCCTGTTCTCATGAGGACCTTATGGCAGATAAGGTCGATACTAGTCCAGGCAAGGGATTTAACTAAGATGTTTGTCATCGAAATGTTAAGAAGAAGTTCTATCTCCAAATCTGTCTGACCTCATTCAAATTCATGCCATGTATAGCTGTTTACAACCTCCTGGTAACTAAAACAGGCACGATTGTAATTAAAATTCAAGTAATAAATAGAGAAACTGGAAAGACACAACAACCCAATCAGAATTGGTTGTTTTTGAAAATAATTAATCAATCCATTTCTGATAAGCAAGAAGTCGCTGAGACATTAGAAAAATTCTTTACCAACTTTCCGTTAGAGGTTACGAAGTCTCTTCCCTCCTCATCTAAATTAGCTGAAGCTCTTCTTAAAGAAAACTTTACTAAAGACTTACCAACCTTTAAATTTAAACCTATATGCATTGATACAATTAAAAACGCGTTCAAAAGTCTCAATAAAAAAAAATAGTGAAGACTTATGGGGGATATCCGTTAGGGTTCTTGGAGATATAATTGACTGAATTGCTCCTGTCCTAACAGGCATATTCAATCAATGTTTGGACAGCGGCACGTTTCCTGACTTAATGAAACACAGTGAAATAATACCAATTTTCAAATCAGGCTGTAATAGTGATCCCTCTAATTATAGACCTATGTCCGTGTTTCCAGCATTGAGTAAAATCTATGAAAAAATCATGCTGGACCAGATGTTGTCTCACTTCAATACAAATGGGATCCTGCATTGTCAACAGTTTGGTTTCACGAAAGATAGGTCGACAACGGACGTGGGAGTAAAACTCATCAGCCAGATCTTGGAATCTTGGGAGAAGTCCCAGGATGCCCTTGGCATTTTCTGTGATGTCTCAAAAGCGTTCGACTGCGTCGACCACAACACACTGATCTGTAAATTACACCACTACGGAATTCGAGGACAAGCTGCTGATCTTGTGCTTTCCTATTTATCAAACAGACAGCAAAAAGTAAATGTTAATGGGACGATGTCCTCCGGGTCTCTAGTCAAGATGGGCGTGTCCCAAGGTTCAATTCTCGGCCCTTTCCTTTTTCTTGTTTACATTAATGATCTACCCTTTAATGATGGCCAAATAATCGGATATAATTCTATTTGCTAATGATACTTCGCTAATTTTTAACATAGATAGGAAAGATCAAAATGGTTCGCAGCTAACAATCTTTTAGTGAATCAGAATAAAACAAAATGTCTAAAGTTCTCTTTACCTAATGTACTACAACGTGACCTAAATGAACTCTTTCGTGTAGATTAAGTTCAGCTGCATATGCAGTAAGGCAATAAGGCAGTTAACCGATATCTATTATGTCTTATGGCATTCTGCTGAGGGGATCAGCAGCAGATGTTGACTCAATTTTCATCTTACTTAAAGAGGGCAAACCGCGCGATCTATTAAAGGGGTCCTCTTCCTCGCGAGTCCCTCAGAGAAAAATTTAAAGAGATCGATATACTCTGACTATCTTTTTTTTTCTTCTTTTAATTTGACTTTATACAATGGTTATCAATCATCTTTATAGCCCTTTGCTAAGAACAGTTACATCACTGATAACATTTGTGCCACATGTTAAATTTAGTCTCGGTGTACAATTTTTTATTTTCTTCCAACTATGCTTTAATTTCATCACAATCACACTAAAAACTCAGTACAAAGCGAGTCTTTAATGCTCTAGAGCAATAAAAATGTATGAAATTTCATTATTGCACAGTTTATTTTTTAATCGCACCAAAAGGTGCCAATCTCAATGGATTAGCTCTATTCAGCCAGCCGATATCAATACTTTTTTTTTTACGTACGTATTATTCTTTCTATCCTACTTGTTCCAAATTTAAAAAATGATTGCTGCTAACTCTGATTTAAAAATGAAAGAAATTTAAAAAAGTGATTTGGCGGGAACTTTGTTAATTTTGCTTGACAATTTTTTTGGAAACGATAAAGTGTGATACTATCTGATTTTGAGTGCTTCGGCTTCGAATTAAAATGGAATCATCTAGCGACACATTAACTCCGGAAAACATTCTAAATGAAGCCGACAGTGTTATAGAAATATAAATTTGCCCAACAAAACTCTTAACCTTACGTTTAATAATTGCTCAAGTATAACTTTTAATTTCAATAATTAAACTTCTATTTTAACTGTTTGATATGAGTTTCTTTTATCTACTATTCCTATAGGTAATAGTTGAAAGGAAAGCAGATTATGCACCTCGCCTTATAGTAGATTATTGCATCGAGCACAAAGTAATTGTATTTCTGGCAAATAAACATTTTGATTTGATTTGAATTTATTATTGCACCGAGTCCCTGTCCCAATATAAATTACTTAAGGCGAGGTGCATAATCTGCTTTTCTTTTAACTATTACCTATAGGAATAGTAGATAAAAGAAACTCATATCAAACAGTTAAAATAGAAGTTTAATTATTGAAATTAAAAGTTATACTTGAGCAATTATTAAACGTAAGGTTAAGAGTTTTGTTGGGCAAATTTATATTTGTTTGTTTAACTTGGGACTGAATAATATTATCAGAAGAGGAAGATGGGCCTGGCTGATTTGTTACAATGAAGTCGTTATCACGGGAAGTAGATGGGCGCGGCGATGTCGATTGATTTAAATTAATTGCTTCCGTAATACATGAACTAATTTTACTTTTGTTTTCAACTGACTCTTCAATATAGCCCTCTGCTACTTGGTCGGATTTCCAGCCGCCGCCGTGGCGCTTGAGTGTAGTTAAATTTGCGCCGGAATCTGCGAGAAGCGTTGCTGAGGTTCGACGGAAGCAATGGCCTGTGTAGAGTTCTGGGTTCGGAAGCTTTAGAAATGTAGCAATCTCTTTAGGAAAATTTCCAAATTTGTTTCTGCCTATAACTTGTTTCGTACATTTACCATTTCTGTAATTCAGGAAGAACCGCGGCGTGCTTGTTTCTGTTGGACGAAGTAGTCGATATTTATCCACCACTTTCACGAACTCATCGCGAATTACGAACATTCGATCTTTTTTCGTTTTCGTGTTAACAAGTTTTATAAGCAACATGTTGTCGTGAGTTTCTATATCGTCAACCGTAATATTCAATAATTCAGAGGTTCTACAAGCACCTCTAACGCCAAAAATGAGAGCAACCTGGAAAGATAGATAAAATTTATTTGTATATTCGTACATTCAAATAAAAAATAATATTAATATAGTAAAATAAAAATATTTGTTTTTTTCGATAAACATACCTTTGTAGCCAAATATATGTCATCAGGGAATTTATTTAAAAACATCTCTACGTTTTGAGCTGTAAAAACTTTAGATTTTTTGCTTTTGAACCCATCCGATGATCGTTTCAAAAACGCTGTGAGTTTTGAATATTCTTTGATATGCACATTGTGTCTTGTGCTAACAGTGGATTTTAGCATTGAGTATATGGACCACAACGAAGATGGCTTCATTTTTTTCGATAGTTCACTAAAGTAAGCCAAAAATACACTCTCTGAGAACGACTTTGCTCCATTTCTATCTTTCCAATCAATAAATTTCTCATAAGATTTTACGTATTCTACTCGAGATTTTAAGGGTAAAAGATTTTCTATAACACTGTCGGCTTCATTTAGAATGTTTTCCGGAGTTAATGTGTCGCTAGATGATTCCATTTTAATTCGAAGCCGAAGCACTCAAAATCAGATAGTATCAACACTTTATCGTTTCCAAAAATATTGTCAAGCAAAATTAACAAAGTTCCCGCCAAATCACTTTTTTAAATTTCTTTCATTTTTAAATCAGAGTTAGCAGCAATCATTTTTTAAATTTGGAACAAGTAGGATAGAAACGAATAATACGTACGTAAAAAATTGATATCGGCTGGCTGAATAGAGCTAATCCATTGAGATTGGCACCTTTTGGTGCGATTAAAAAATAAACTGTGCAATAATAAAATTTCATACATTTTTATTGCTCTAGAGCATTAAAGACTCGCTTTGTACTGAGTATTTAGTGTGATTGTGATGAAATTAAAGCATAGTTGGAAGAAAAGTAATTTATATTGCCCTCGTGCCTGTTAGATTATGCAATAATCTACTATTTTACCTTTCTATAGACTGTTTTACCAATTGTTTTGTGAATGTGTGAACATTGTAGGCCTTCTAGATTTTTAGATGCTTGTTAACATTTGTTAACTTTTTATCACGTTTACTTTCTTTTTTTTCTTTTGTTTATTTGATGTATAATCTTTTTTTTTTTTAATTCTACGACTTATTGTCGGACCTACGTTGTCCCCTGATATCTAAATACTAATGCAGTAACATGGAAATATTGTAAAACCAAACCATTTAAAAAAAAAGTAACCGTGGAGTTTCTTGCCGATTCTTCTCCATATGAAACGACCAACCCGAACCGTGCTCCTTTTGTCGACGTTTTATAAATGCCCACGTATATTTAAAAAAATGATTTTGATTGTTTTGGTACACATAATGTGTGCTGGTTCATCTGCAGATCTTTTCATATGCGTAATTGTAATTTTTTTACTTGCTTAATGAGTTACACTTATTAAATATAGTAATCAAATATAAAAAAAACGATATTACGATAAACTGGCCGATTACCAAATATATTTTCATGCATATGCCCGATTATTGATACACCAGCTCTTGCCAGCGGTTACTTCCTCGAACTTTCCCCCCCAAACTTTTGCATTTATAATATTAGTAAGAAGTAAGATAAGATATGATTAGTATTTTTACCTATATATCTTCCAAAGACAATTTCTTCATACTCAGCATCAATAATATTCTACATCTTTGTCAACAGATGGTGATTTGGGAGGTCCCCGTGAACGGTTCGTGTCTGAGAGACCCCCAGGAGCACAGAGATTGCCGCAAGTCAGGGATATACCAGATAGTTTAGGTAAATATCACACACATAGGTATAATATCATCACACCTTTTTCCCATGCAGGTAGGCAGAAACTACAGAACGCCGCCTGCTGCTATTCTTACATACCCCTTTTGCTTTATTATATTCATACATGTGGTTATATGAGTACAGCATACCTGGACTTATTAAAGTACATCACCAATAACATCTCTTTATGTTCTTTTAGGGTGTGCCATCTTGCTCTTATTACTTTCACTCCTTTTTTTTTCTTTTCCATTTATGAGTTTTTACCGGACTATGGCGAAGCCAAAAGGGTTATGAGTTTAGCAGTCTATGTATGTTTGTATTTACGTTTGGTTATTTATTTATGAGATCTATCCATATAGTTTTGGTCCACGGCAGTGCAAAAGCCTTTCTATTTTCATCCTTGTTGCTAGTGCTGCTCTTACCAAAAGAACTTTTTTGGTAAGAGTCGAACCGAGCTTGTTGTACACAGTAGCTGTTTGTTTTTAACCGAAGAAAAAGGTCTGAATTAATAAAATAAATATTGGAAAGACTATACCTCAATGTTGGTACTATTGAACATTTTAAAAGTAACATCCACCTCTATAGGTAGGAAAAAAGGGTTTATGTGAAACTAGCGGACGCCTCGCGGTTTCACCCGCGTAGTACCCGTTCCCGTGGGAATACGGGGATAAAAAGTAGCTTATGTCACCCGGGGATAGTGTAGCTTCCCAATGGTGAAAGAATTTTAGAAATCGGTTCAGTAGTGTTTAAGTTTATTTGTTACATACAAAAATACAAATATTTCCTCTTTATAATATTAGTATAGGATATAGATTTGCCCACTGAATTTTCTGTTGAAATTAAGTATTCTAAAAAGCAATCAGTGTGCTTGTTTACAGTTTGTAAAGATTTGTAGATGTGCTCTTGAAAAAGCTCTTTCTTTCATTATGTACATCAGTCGGTAAATGTCATATTAAATTGATATAATTTATCCAACAGATAAGGTAGTGATACCAGCGCGCGGTGGGTTCGGTCGCGGCCGTACGTCGTGGCGGAACCCGCAGTTCGTGCAGAGGTTCTCGCACCAGTCGCATCCTTACAGGCGGAATAATATGCAGAGGGTATGTTCATCATCATCATCATCAGCCTTTAAATGTTCCCAATCCTCTCTGTGAGAGGGAATAGGCCTTAATTCCAGGTGGTTCCAAGTGCGGGTCGGTGGATGTCACATGTCTTTGATATTTTGGTTCTTGGACTTGCCGATTTTCTCACGATGTTCTCCTTCACCGTTTTTAGAGGTGTGATGAAATAATTTACACCAAATAAAGCGCTTGGTTGGGAGATTTCGTTCGCGTGGGAATTAAAAAAAGTAGCCTATGTACAATCAAAAGTCAAAAACATATTACCCTCCTTCGACAGTAGGGTAAAAAGCCCAAATTATTTATTTTTATAAGGCACAATAAAAAATCACTTTGAAAGTAATAATAATTGATTCTACCGTCCATTCGGGAAAGTAGCTTGTTATGGGGAAGAACGGACAAGAAACTCCACACTTATTATTTATTTATTTACTATACGCTTTATTGTACACCATAAAATACATTAATAAAAAGAAACTTAAGTCTAATACACATACAATGGGCGGCCTTATCGCATACCGCGATCTCTTCCAGGCAACCTGGTATGGACAGTAATTGCTTGGACATGACATGGGGCGGTCATTAGTGTAAAAATAACAGTGCTAAAATGATATACTGCAATAGATACACAGATAAATACATAAGCTATGTAATAGATACATAAATACATACATACCCACTTAATATAAAGGCAAATAAAAAGAAATACAAAAAAAATGAAAAAGTGATTTTCAACATTTACATACTTACTTTAATTCATATACGTAAGGACTATGCACCCAGCCTAACACTACTTTACTACATATAGGTATAAAGTAATACACGCACTAACAGGTAAATTCATTCATTTGATAAATAGGAACATGGTTCTCACATACTTACAAATATTGGTTTTTCAGAGGTGATGAAATCATTTACACAAAGTAAATTATATTTCTCAGACAAAAGGCGCTTTCGCCTAGATTCCAACCCACGACCTACAACTTGTAAGTCTCGGCTGTAACCACTGGGGGGAATCCCCCTCCTCGCATATTTTTTTTAGGCATAATGTTGTTTGGCATAACGTTTTCGCAAATCTTTAATCAGCATAATAATACTGCGGCTAAATAAGACTTTGGCATAATGTAAAGTTTAGCATAACTGTCATTATGTCTAAATTTGTGGCCATCATTTGGTGTTGCATAAATATTTAAGGCATAGTATTTATTTGTCACAATCATTTTATGGGTCCATATTTAAAATCAAAAATTTTAATACCTACGAGTAAAATGACAATTTTCAAAATTATCGAAAATTTTAATGTCGATTTGTATCGGTTGAAAATTGTTTTATCTAAGCTTTAAATGTGTAATTAAATATATTTGATATAAGAACTCAAATTAATTAGGTTAAGGTGCGAACATGTTTGTTTTATTCTAAAGAACATTATGTATAAATATCATTATGCGTTTTTATCATTATGCTTTATAAGATTATGCATCATTAATATTATGCCAACAGTATTTATGTCAATATACATGATGGCAAAGCATTTACGCCTAATAACATTATGCATAATGATCATTATGCTGAATTTCGTTATGCCAATGTAAATTATGGGAAAATATTTTATGCTTATCATTAGTAAACCACCACTGGGTCACCACTGCTACCTAGTTAGCAAGTTAGTTTTCTGTTTTTACTAAATTAATGTGTTTCTATCCGTTTACAGGGCAATTTCAACCAGCAGCAACAGCGTCCTTCTTTCCCGCCACCACAACTCCGCCCGAGCCCACCACAGAACAGGCCCGAATTCCCCCCAGAGATGCGGCCCGACATCCGACCCGAAATGCGGCCCGACATGCGGCCTGAAATGCGGCCCGACATGCGGCCTGAAATGCGGCCCGACATGCGGCCTGAAATGCGGCCCGACATGCGTTTAGAACCACCCCCTCAAATGGGCCCCGAGATCTCCCCTGAACGGCCCATGTTACCCCAAGACATGCAGATGTTCCGCCCCCCAATGGATCGCCCTCCCTACCCTCCTCGTTTCTTCAGGCCTCACATGGAAGACCGTCCCCAATTCCGGCCAAATTTCGAGCCCAGGTTTTTCAGGCCGGGTTACCCGCCTAGGCAGTTTGTTCCCCCTATGAGGGAGATAGTGCCTAATTCTAGTCACATGCCTCAAGTTACTATAAGGCAGGCCTTGCCTATGGCCGGCCCGAGTATGGAGAAGGCTGCTAAGGATGGGAGGGAACCTGAAGTGAGGATGTTACCGGTGCCCCTGCCTGCTAATTTGCCACCAGGAGGTTTGGCTGGCAAGAAAGTGCTCATCAATCCACATTTTAAAGGGAATTTTCAGCCGCCTGTTGAAGGTAAATATATTGTTTTTGTTTGTTTTGTAGTTTTCAGATTAGCTCCTTATTTTGAATTTTCTGATCAATTTGTTAAATATAATAATCTGGAGATAGCTTTGAAATCAAAAAAAGAAATACTTAGTGAAGTCAAAGTTCTCCAAACATGAAAATCAAAAAATTACTTTATTTCAGGTCTGTCTGTCATAAGTAATTTTCTCAAAATTCAAATAGGTATATATAGTCTGAAACATTAGAAGAATGTTTTCCTAAATGGCATCTATCTCTCGTAAACTAATTACTGCAAAACAATTTCTAGCTGCCATACTTTTTTTGGATTTTGTCAACCGGAATAAATACTCCAAGCATTCGTTCACACAGGGGTACGTTTTACAGGTCCGCTTTAACGTGTACGTTTTTATTCGGCGCTAATGTGTCTAGTTGTATGAACGACTTCACACTCGTGACAGTATTCCAGATCCAGTAAAAAATATAGATCCGACAAAATACACAGCAGTCCGTTTTACAGGTCCGCTTTATCGTATACATTTTCATTGGGCAATGGCGTTGGTGATATGAGCGAGTTCACACTCAACAGTATTAAAGTACTGATCCGTTTTATCGGATCGAAGTCACGCAGGGCGGGCCATTAGCGCCAGTAACGACGTAGCCCCAGTAGCGACAGATCGGGAAAAACGGTCTGAATGTTCTATGAGTACGAACTCTAACCCCTGGTTTTTAATTCAGAATTTTAACATAAGAGTGTGTCAAACTCGACTTTAGTGACAAGGTTTGACAGGTTTTCATACAAGCTTTTATAATTCTTAATTCGGAATCCGGAGTTATATATCCGCCTGTCTTTCACAAGTAATTATCTACGAAACTATTCCCAAATAACTGTGTTTATTTGCTATTGTAATAACCATAATCTCAATAGGGTTGCCGGTCTACATTCCGACGCGAATACAAAAGTCTCCGCCGGTCAGTCCGACCATAGAGAACAAATTCGGTAAATTTCGTTTTTTAATGTTGTGTACTGCATGGTTTACGTAGCAACCCTTAGATTTTAGTGCCGATATTGATATGATTTAGTTGTCTTCGATTTTAAAGATTAAAATAAGTTATTCATTTATGTGTTTACTCTATTCCGTTAAAAAATCAAGAACTTAACCCGCTTTCCAAAGCTAAACACCAAGTAATAAATAACGTTAGTTTCGAAAGTCGGTCGGTACTTTGGTATAATATTGTTGTTCAATAACCTCCTTTTTTTGAAGTCGGATAAACTGTATTTGCCTCGTAAAATATGACAAAACATGAAAACGAAGTAAGCTCCGTTTTCTGAGAATAAATTATGAGCGCGTATATATGTCATATGACGCTATTGGCTGTTGAAAATTTATTCAAAATCAAATAGTTAATTTCAAACAAACCATAGAGGTACTTTTGAATTGTCCAACAAAAAAAAAGATGACTAGTTGCAAATTCGCAAGCGTCAGTAGGTCTCTATGGAGAAGATTGTGCAAGACACTCCACGGACACTCTTTTCCATCAGTTTTAATTACAAGTATTTGATTACATCATTCTTGTTGAAAAAATAGATATATGTGAGAACGATGTAAAAAAACGTGCACTTAGAAGCGTCTAGAGTAACAAATAATTTAAAAACATACAATAACAGGCAGAGTCAGCTAAGTTAAGACCAATCTCAATTGATGGTGCCCGTTCACGAACATGACGCATGGATACAAATTCAACATTATCACGCAGTTAACGCGTGTGTGACAATGTGCCACATTAATTTTGAATCTTTATCATTTTATGTGTTTCTATGCAATGAGTCATTTTTAACCCACGACGAAAAAAGAGGGGTGTTATAAGTTTGGCGTGTGTACTTTTGTGTTTGTGTATCTGTCTGGGGCATCATAGCTCCTAAACAGGTTAACCGATTTTGATAACGATTTTTTTGCTTGAATGGTGTCTTTATCTAGAGTGTTCTTAGCTATGTTTGATGAAAATCGGTTCAGCTGTTCTAAAGTTATGGGAGTTTTACTGTTTGAATCGGGGTATTTTTGCAAGATATCGTGTCATAATTACGTGTTCAATAGATTGTCGATCGAAGCGTGTCTTCTACTAGATAAATTATGTAGTATTCATGCTGTATAAAAATGTCAGGGGTTTTATAAATTTTAATTGTACTTACGAGTTATGCAGTATAATAGAATTCAGTAGATCAAATACGGTATCGGCGCTATATTGTATTTGTTTTCATTTATATTGCACAATCCATCTTGTTTGTTTTATATTCTATATATTAAAAAAAAATGGTGCGTGAAACTTCTTAAAAAAAATTAAGATATATAGTGTATATTGCTGTATTTCTTTCTTCTCACTCATGTAACGTAATGTGCCTAAACGTGATGCGGCCTTGATTCACTCGTAATTCTCGTATAAATTATCAAATCGCCCCGCCTAAAGGTTGTAGCCGACTTATACGACACCGCTCCGGCCCGGCAAAATAAAGTTCATTGAAATGTGAGCTTCAGGGCGTCCTCTAAAGACATACTTTACAATGACAACACAAATTAGCAGACAGCTCGCTTACCGCCATCGTACCACTCGACAACTGACGTCTCGCTTACCGCATGCTGATAGTAATCACAGCGGATCTTTGTGTGTCTGAAGTTGGCTCTGCCAACTGCGCAATGGCTCAAGTAACAGTTTGTCATCGAGTATACTGCAAAGAGTAAGCGAGATTGGGCGATGCGACAAACGTAAGCGAGTGAAAGAGACATTTATACAATGCTATCTTCACCTTCAACATTGAAACAAAAAAAGCTATTGCGCAGGGTCTTGCAGACAATTCAGAGACACAAAGATCCGATGTGAGTATTTATTATACCTCAGTCGACTGCTGTGTAGCTGTCCACTGAGTATACTCCATTTGAGATAACATTAGACATTTAAATAATCCCATTTTACAGCCCATTCAACCGATTGTGACTTCTATCGCGTTGGTGAAATGACAAATGGCTGTTTTAAACAGTTTTGGTAACAGGTTTATGCTTTTTATGCCATCCTTATAATTACGGGATAGAACTCAAAATCGGTTGAACGGATTCTAAAAAGGGGTTGTAAAAATTTCTAATGTTATTTCAAATGGAGTATAGCTGTCGGTGCCAGGACAGCGAGCAGTCATCTCCGTTTGAGGCGGTGTTGTGCGTGTGTGGTGTTGGAGCGGGCTCGTATAAATGAGCAACGACTTTAAGAAGTTTCACTTCAAAACTGAATGAGTTCACTTTATTTTATTGTAGTTAACATTGCACGAAACCACTTACTTACGAATGTAGCTTACAGTACAATCTTTAGGTATTAGTATGCTTGTAAATGTAACCACCTCCTCTGTGTATTTCCTTAAGTATTGTTATTAAGACGTGTATTGTAGTTAAAAAAAATACCCTTCTTTTCCAACTTTATAGAAAAAGTACAAGAATATTATGCTACTAATGAAAATAACAAAAGAATTCACCATAAATGAAAATAACAAAAGAATTCACCATAAAGATATAGCTTTACTGAAATCTCAACTCTATTTAACAGACTTAAAAGTCTCAATTCCCAACACACGCCAACCTACAACATAAAACTAACCCATTATATTTACACAGGACCAGTGAAGGACATAGATGATGCTGCAGAACGGTTTATAGCAGAACAAAGAAGTGCCTTAGCTCGCGCTGCCGTCAGGAAGTATGCTAGAAGATCTCCACAAAGGTGAGTGTCGCTTTTATTATTTACTTGCTTCTGCCAGCGGCTTCGCCCGCGTTAATGTCGAAAATTATCCCAAGGGAATATATTACCGGGATAAAAAGTATCTTATGTGCTATTCCAGACTATAGTCCATCTTGTCCACATACAGGCACTTATGAGGTAATAGAGTAAGTATGGGGTCCATTCCCCATACTCCAAACTCCATAGTTTCTTGTGCGTTCTTCTCCATAACAAGCTACTTTGCCGAATGCACGGTAGAATCAATTTTTATTACTTGTAAATTTTAATTTTTAATTGTTTGACGTTCAAAAGTGCCTTGCGCTCTTTGTCCTATTTGAATAAATTTATTTGACGACTTATCGTTTGTGCTATTTCAATATTATCTAAAAATTTGATTTATCTTTTGTTTTTTTTTTTTCCATCCGTGTACAGGCATCAACAGATCAGGTTCTATCAGAAATTCATTTGATTAATTAATTTACAAATTATTATGAATAATATAAAAAAAATATTACTTATTATAAAATAACTTTTAAAATTAATAATAATGAATGATGTTTTCATCTGATTGACGATACTGAGTTATTTAATTCTACTAGCTTCTGCCAGCGGCTTCGCCAGCGTGATAGTCGAAATTTATCCCAAGGGAACATATTTCTGGGATAAAAGTATCTTATGTGCTATTCCTGACTATAATATATCTCTGTCCCAAATTTCATCCAGATCCGTCCAGCCGTTTGAGCGTGACGAAGTAACAAACATACAAACACACACACACATTCACTCACAAACTTTCGCCTTTATATTCTTAATTCTTTATTGTACACCAAAACAATACATTTAAACAAAGTGAAATCAATATTCATGTACAAAGGCGAGCTTAACTCCAAAACATAGTTTTCTTCCAGCATACCTTTGGGTGATAGAGATCATAATAATTGAGGGCAGTAATCCAGTGTACAACATAGTGCGTAGCTTAGTGTGTGTATAGTGTGATAACATATATTCTTAACTATAATAAAGTGGTAAAATTAAGTTATATGTTTAAATTCGGTAATATCTGGAAGGGCTGATTCGATTACAAACTTTTTTGGACAGTTAGAAAACACTATTGCTAAATGGCATATGCTACTATGAGCCCGACAAAATTCTCGGTATTGGTAGGTTAGACCACGGGAACGATGCCACAAGAAAAACCTAGTTACAAATTACAATAATAATAGACTGAGAAAAATAAAAACATATAAAAAAAAAAGAAAAATTGTTGCACAACTTTAGTTGTTAAGCTCAATAACTTTTACAACAACTTAATCCTGTTATGTTTCAATATCAAGACCCGCTGATTGGCTATCAGCAGGCTCCCGAATAAGTCCTTCACGCTCGTCTTGACCCTCACGCCTTGCTAATAACGACTGAACGACGAAAACTGCGATCAATGCTAGCCCATTAGCGTGAAATAATAGATGAGCCAGTAACTTATCTAAATGGATGTCATCGCCACTATTATAGGGACCGACTAGAAATAAAGTAAGGTCAGAAGACAAGAATATATCGCTCAGTATAAAAATCAAAGTGGCGATGCACAAGCGACGATAGGTGTTCCTATCTGTTTGTGCGTTTGCATTAGAACCACGAAGTACAAATACAATAATTACAAAATAAAGTACACAGTTCACTAACACAGTTAAAACAAAAAGGAAAATTCTTACTCCATTTAAAAGTACGTCCGCTTGAGTGTAGAAACAAAAGATGAAAATAAAAAATAAGTTAATTACAAAAGCCACACCCCGACCAAAGATATTGCTTATTAAAAATCTGTTTTTGATATGCTTGTTGAATACTTTTAATGTTTCCACGTAAAGCATATGGCACACAACTATCAACCAGAAGGTTTTCGCAATCACAATGTACATGTGCGAAAATAAATATATAATAACCATACAAATGTAGTAAACACATAGTTTCTATAATCACGGAATTTATTCTTGATGCACCATGATGTCACTCCGTAGATCAACGTAATGGACGTCAGAACGGTCTCAATTATTTGGAAAATAAAGAAAATATTGTAACTGTCCGTAGAAGTCATGATGAAGTTCACTTGCACTGTTTCGATTGATTCACGAAAATTTATGCGAACAGTTTGAGACTTAGCAACAATCGATAACCCGCCTTAAGCAAGCGTGGTGATGAATACTTGTCTCTTCTCTGTATGCGAAGAGGTATTTGTCCTGCAGAGGTACAGGTACAGTTACAGACTAGTATTATTTATGCTCTTAAATATTCCCAAGTATGCGTGCTACTTCCGAAACAGACGATGAAACAATAGTTTGAAAATAAAAATTTATATTTTATATCAATTAGGCAATTAGGTATACTCCCAGAATTAATGGTTTTTTTTATCAAAATTTCCTGTTTGTTGAATTACAGTCGTAATTTGTCGATGATACTATCTTTATCACAATGCAGTAAGAGCGTTCGTAGGTCATATTACACTCCTGAAGTACAGTTATCACCAACTTTTTCCGTGTCGCTTATAAACCTATAAATTGCTCGTGCCTACGACATGCCGGCAGGAGAGATGGAATAGAATGGAATATACTTTATTGTACACCAAAAAAAAAGTTGCACATCAGATGCATATCTTTAAGTCCTTTGTTTTACCAAGGTTTCCGTTTTTAGAGTTCCGTACCCGAAGGGTCCAGACGGAACCCTTTTGCTGTCACTCACGTGTCCGTCTGTCTGTCTATCCGTCGTCTGTCACATAGATTTTACAGCCAAACGGTTGGAGCTACAGTCTTCAAATTTTCACAGTGTAACATCTTGGGTTTGTTATTTTTACCAACAAAAAGCATAAACTCGCTCTTGAGTTCGTTATACTTTAAACCATTCTGCTCAGCATAAGTCTCACAGGATATTAATAGCTTCCTCAATTATGTATGTTCCCAGAATTAATAGTCTTTTTTCCATAATTTCCTGTTTGTTGCATTAAAATCGTAGGTTAGGTTAATTTTTCGATGAAAGCACTTTTATCACAATGTAGTAAGAGCGTGTATCGTAGTTCATAATACACTTCTGAAGTGCAGGTATTACCTACTTTGACCGTGTCATCCACCTATAAATAGCTCGTGCCTAAAGCATGCCGCCGTTTGACGTGAAAAACAATAATAGGATAAATGCAGGTGATATGCTTAACTTTGGAGCCCTATATTTTAGGTTTTCATTTGTTAACCCCCGATCTATTGGGTAACCCCCGAGGGCAAAAGAGGGGTGTTATAAGTTGTACGTGTGTATCTTTGGGTCTGTCTGTTGCAACATAGCTCCTTAATGGTGGAACCGGATTTAATTTAGTTTTTTTTTGTTTTAAATTTGATGAAATCGTAACAGCAGTTCAAAAGTTTTGCACATGTCTTTGAATCAGGATTTTTTCTGTACGTTTATGACATCGCGTCATTATTCCGTGTTTCTATAGATTGTCTATCGAAGCGTGTTTACTACTAGGTATATTTGTAGTTTAAAAACATGGAATACAATTTTAAAAACCCCTCACACAACTTAAATTAGGACGTAGAGAGATGTATGAACGTTACAAAGACAAATGAGAAATAAGTTTCGTAGCAGGTGGCGTTCTGTAGTTTCAGCTTACCGGAAAAAAGTAAAATAAACAATGTATGAGTTTAGCGTGAAATAACTACGTAAAAAAAACAATGAACTTTTTAAAGATTATTTTATAAAGTAAATCATAAATTCATTAGATAAATTATAAAATATTAGTTATTGGGCGGGTCACGTTAGCCACTTGAAAAGAGACCGCTGGGCAATAGTCTCCACAAATTGGGTGCCTGAGGATGGACGGTGCCACCTAGACCGGTCCAGAAAGAGGTGGCGAGACGACCTAGACGCCCAATGCAGAGACTAGTCCGAGGTGGCTCAGGAATAGAACATTTGGAAGTGTTTGGAGAAGCCTTTGCCCAGCATTCCAAATGTGGTAGTGGCACAGTCAAAGAGAATATAACCACTAGAGAGCTTATAGGCCGATTTCTTCGAAGCACACGACTCACTACCGCGGGCCGGGAGACGAGGAAGAACGCGCGGCTGCAATTGGTCAGTTCAAAGTAAGTTGCGTAGGTATGGCTATCGTTAGGGTTGATCAACTCGACTAAGGGAAAATTGTCGATATCGATAAAATGGATTTTAACATTATTAAAAATACTCAATTAAAATCATATAAATATTATTTAATAAAAATCAATCAATTACAAATATAAATATGTGTGTCGGGGACATAGAGAAACAAAAAGTATTTTTCCAAATCGGTCAAGCCGTCTACGAGTAATCCGGGAACATAATACATAAGAAAATTCGACGAACTGAGAACACCCTCCTTTAAAGTCGTTTAAAAGTAGATAGATATTTTTTCATACATTTTTTATTAAGTTTAATTTTATTATTATCGATATCGACTTCAGCTATTAAAAGTAACAGCACAGATATTTACGATAAAAATACAAAGGGAGAGAAAGGGATAGAAGCATTAGAATTGTCTAGTGAAAGAGCGAGACTTTTCCAAAAGACATCAACGCGGGACTCAAAATTGTGCTCGTTTACCCCATCCACCATTTTAACTAGATCCCTGCGGTGTCTCATAATCTGATTAAATTAAAAATAATTTTCGTACTGTTTACTTACCGATGAAAAGTTATGCCATCCTTTTTGTAACTAGATGTCTTGGCATGTTCCCCATACCCCTTTACGGCGCATGAGAGCATTTTTATGCGTTATAATTGCAATAAAAAGATAAAACAATTTGTATTTATTTAGCGTGCATACAGGTCTAATAACTGGACACAACTAAAATGGTTACTAGTACCGAAGCCTTTACATAGGCGACAAAATACTAATAGTTTTCGAGCGTCGGGGCACTGTATGCGCCGTCAAGTGGTTATATCGTCGTTGGGCACAGTATATGCTAATACAAAAGATTAATTAATTTCTAAATTATAATCTATACTAATTTTATAAAGCTGAAGTGTTTGTTTGTTTGAACGCGCTAATCTCAGGAACTACTGGTTGGAATACTGGATACTGTTATGTAATAAGATTGCTTACACATACCTTTAATTGCATAACATAAAAATGAATTCATTTATCATTAAATTTGACCATAAATAAGCAGATTCGCAAAAATTTTGAGAATTAAAAAAAAAAAAATTTGGTTAAAAAAAAATGGTAAGAATTCGTCTAAAAAAACCATGGCTTAAATGGTTCTAAATTGTCTGTAGGTACTATCTTTGCCTTAAAGCTTTGCACCCAACTTCCAATCATCCTGTATAATAAAGATTACTAAAGTATAATCTCCAAAGGTACTGATTCAATTACAAACATTTTTGCATTGAGAAAATGTTAAATTATAACTGAGTGTCATAGGCAACGAGAGCAGTGGGGGCCCAGTGGTATCGGCTGCGACTTACAAGTTGTAGGTCGTGGGTTCAAACCCAGGCAGGCGCTTTCCTTTGTGTAAATTATTTCATCACCACTGCTCTCAATACGGTGAAAGAAAACATCGTGAGGAAACTGGCACCACCGTGTACCACGCGGGCCCAGTGCGGGTTGGTGGATGTCACATGTGTTCGTATTTTTGGTTCTAGGACATGCCGGTTTCCTTCTCACAGAGAGGAGGCGTGTGTCCCAGCAGTGGGAACATTAATAGGCTGATGATGATGATGTGATGTCATAGGCAACCAGTGATCCCGGTAAAATGCTCGGTATCTGCGGGAGGCCACAGAACTAAAGTCGCGTGAAAAGCTAGTTACATAATGCGAAAAAGAAGGATTATACAAATAAGAAAGTTGCTTACAACTTTAAGCTCAACAACTTTTACAAAAACTGAACCCTATTTTGTTTCAATATCGAGAACCTTTGATCGGCTATCAGCAGGCTCACAAATTACTCTGCCATGCAAAGCGATGTCATGATCACCACGCCTTGCTAATAACGATCGACCTCTTAGTTTATTTGTATAAAACTCGTACCATGCTTCCCTATTACCCGTTCTAGCGACCAAAAATACGATCAATGCTAACCCGCTAGTGTGAAATAATAGATAAGCCATTAACATGTCTAAATGGGTTTGATCCTGACTATAAATTCCGATCAGGAGTACAATAAGGTCAGAACACAAGAATATATCGCTTAGTACAAAAATCAAAGTGGCGATACACAAGCGATGCCATTTGTTCCTATCTCTATCTCTATTATCTGTATTGTGTCTCGCATTCGAATCACAACAAAGTAAAAATACAATAACAAAGTAAAGTACACAGTTCACTAACACAGGTAAAAGTAGATAAAAATATCTCAAAATTACGAATAAATCCAATGAGTATGCTCGGATAGTAGATAAAAATGTGTCAACAGAGTTGTAAGTATAAATTAAGCTAATTACAAAAGCCACACCCCAACCAGACATACTGCTTATTAAAAATCTGTTTTTGATATGCCCATTAAAAACCACCGCAGTCTCCACGTAAAACATATGACACACAATTATCAACCAGAGTTGTTTCGCAATCACAATGTAAATGGACAAAAATTTACATATATAAAAATTAAATGATTTATAGGCTTCGTGGTACATTATGAAATTAATAAATATCATTTTCACTGAAGATTCCAAGAGATTTGCTAAAATTGCACTGAGGCACACATAGTTTCTGTAATTGCGGAACTTCTTCTGTAGGATGCACCACGATGTTACTCCGTACACCAATGCAACGGAGGTCAGGACAATCACAATGATTTGTAAAATGGATAAAATATCGTTAATGTTAGAATCATATTCTCCGTGGTAAGACATGATGAACTTCACTTCCACAGGTTTGATTGATTCACTTTTTAGTTCACGAAAATGTATGTGAATAGCTTGAATTGCACTTCTATGCCTTTAGCAAGAATCGCCAACTCGCCTTGAGCAAGCGTGTCTTCTCAGTATGCGGAGAAGTCTTTGGCCCGCAGTGGGACAGTTACAGACTGGTATTATTTATGCCCTTAAATATACCCAAGTATGCGTACTACTTCCGAAACAGTCGATGGAACAATAGTTCACAATAATAACTTAAAGCGATTAGTTATGTGCTCAGAATGAATAGTTTTCTTCTAAATTTCCTGTTTGTAGCTTTAAAATAGGTATAGCATAAATTAGTCAATGACAACACCTTTATTTCATTGCAGTAAGAGCGTTTGTCGTAGCGCAAATTTAACTCCTGAAGTACAGTTATCACCCTCATTGTTTGTGTTCCTTAAATAGCTCGTGTTTACAACATGCTGACTTGCTAAACAAAATTATGGGGTAAACCTACAGAACAATAGTCCTAACAGACAAAAACACTACTTCTACTTAAATACATAAATGTTTTATATTTTAGGCAAGGTTAGCTGTGCCTACAAATAGGATTATAATCAGTTCAAAAAATCAAACGAACAAAAACACAAGACAGTTGTATAATAATAGTAGGCAAGCGTGCCTCACCGTCGACTACATCGCCGCTTATAATATGAGTACATAATAAAGAATAGTACAAGTACAGAAAAGTCACTACACGCAACTATTTATAGAAATAGTGACTTACTGCTAAGCAACAAAGTGCAATTCAGCTCGCATAAGCGTTCAGTGCCTAACGCGATATTCACCTAAACGTTGCCTTTCTCTTCTAACGCGTAACTCTGTCGCTGTCTGGCGCAGAGTGACACGGCAAGCCAACAAACCTTACGTTGTTGGCTTGCCGCTGCCGCTTACGACAACATAATAATTATCTTATACTAGTAATAATAATAAAATTCTTTTATTTAGACACCCGTAAACACAGCAGTATTTTTTATACTTATTGTAAGATCGTTTAGAAGTCATCATTCACAAAAATCACAGAAATAATAACAATTATCGCGACGCGACTAGCGAACCAGCAGTCGAACGGCAAGCGGTAAGTGGCGGAGGCGCGCCGGCTCATCGTACCTAAAATGCGGAGTGAGACGATATGAGATAGGATCTTTGCAAAAATCACAAAAATGATAACAGATAGTGGGCAAACGCGAGCTTATCGTTAATAAATAAAATAAGAATGCACCCCTATGATATTATGGGTATCAAAAGTTTGCTGAGATGAATACAAAAAGCCTGTTTCTAAAAACATTTTTTGAATGAGTATTTTCATATTGTTCCAGATACATAGAGAACACAACGATTGAGATAGAGAATGACCTGGCACACCCTCCACGCAGGAGCAACGAAGATGATGATCTGCTGCGGCGGCAGGAAGAGTTTATCAATGCTAACCGAGCTGGACTTAGGAGGAGGTGAGTGATATGGCCCTTGTTTGGGACCGTCGGGACTCAACGATTCATGTCCTTTGGGTCTGAATCAACAAGATTATGTTACAAATTCATTAAAAATTAAATAACCCCGACACAAAAACCTTTAAAACGTCAAAAATAAGCCTCGTACTCGCGTCGGGGGATACTTCAACGTTTCTGAATGACATGATCATAAAATGCGTGACACACAAGGTACAGTAGAGTTTTTTTGAGTTCACTTTCTTGCTCGCAAATTTCATGACGTTAAGTCTGTGACTGCCATGATTCTCAGAGGTTACTTTTCAGGGTTCCGTACTCAACAATGATGATGTCAAATATGTGAAAACCATGTTTCGATTCATGGATCCTGGCTTAGCTAATGGTTTAGCTGGCAGGGCCCTCCCCTACCAGCTAAACGAACTCAGCTCCCGTCATCTCCTTCATGTTAGTTAACTTAAGACCCTGCCGACAGAAATAGTAGCCCCAAGCAGTGGGGCTCCGTCGACTTTCTTGCTTAAATTGTAATTGTACTTACCTATTCTATATTAAAACCAATATGAACATTAAAATATAACATTATAATAGTTTTTATCACATTGTCTACTCATATTGGACACTAGCTGTCCCAAGCGTCTTCGCTCCCGTCAACTGGCTACCTAGCTACCCTTCCCTACCTACCCTACCTACATACATGAATTTTGCGTAACTTTAACCACTTACGCAGCGCACGCAACGAAAGATCTGAAAAAGGTTTTTTTTCCCTTTTTTGCAACATTTTTCATTTATGCTCCGCTCCTATTGGTCATAGCGTAATGTTATATAGCCTATAACCTTCTTCGATAAATTGACTATACAATACAAAAATGCTGATGCTGAGATTAGCGCGTTCAAATAAACTCTTCAGCTTTATAATCTTAGGTAGGGTAGGTATGGTAGGGTAGATAGGGTAGGGTAGGGTAAGTAGTGTAGGTAGGTAAGTAGCTCATTGACGGAAGCGAAGCCCCGAGGGTCAGCTAGTATTAGTATAGATTAATTTGCTTTACGAAATCAACAACAACAGCAACAACGCAGCATGTGGGGGCTTGTGACATCAAATTGGAAAAATGTACTAAAACGTGACGTCCCGTGATTTTTTTTTTTCACTTGACAAAATAACAATACGAGTCCAATATTTTTTATTAATCTACCTGACAAAATAAAAATATTTTTAAGTTGTCATCCCTATTACGGATTACCAGTCCTTTCCTTCAGGTAAACGGGGCCCTCATCTGGCGTAATTACTTATTAACCTTATTTCCATTTTATAAAGCCTAAGTTCCATAAATTGTCTTTTTAGGATGCGTTCTCCGTCGCCGGTTCGTCGCTCAGCGTCGCCGCGCCGCAGTCCCGAGCGCCGCGCCCGCCCCGAAGTGCCGCGACATACTGATGAGGTTTGTATACTAACAATCTATCTGCCTGGATTTTCCCAATTATATTGGAATCAGTTTCCAGTCCAGTTAGATTATAGGTAGCTATCAGGAAATACAAATTACGGCAGGGACTGCAACACCCTAGCTGTACGCATAATGAAAGTATTTCCAACACATTTAGTGCATATGGGTGGGATGCCCACCGTGTGCCGATGGCGCATCGCGACACGTCTTGTAGTCGGATGATGAAACGGGCTAGGCGGAATTAAATCATACAATTTCATCGCACACTCCCCAAAATACAACCGATAAAAATCCGACAAGCTGGCATCTAGGAGACAATGTTAAAGGCTGTGAAGCTTTGCCTCGACCAGTGCCTCATTGCTGATGAGCCTCTTGGCCCGCTTTTCGATCGACTCTAGCGCGTCAAGCTGGTACTTGGCAGATCCGTCCCAGAGATGAGAACAGTTAGATTCTCCATGCATGATCGAACTTACGCTTGATATAAATTGAGCAGCCGTTCCGGCGTGAAGTGCACATGGGGTAATGTGACTGATATTGGCGACCGGGCGACCTTATTATATTGTAACGTTACTTAAGATACCTATCACTAAGATAACTTGATATGTATAATTAATAATGAAAAAATGTGTATAATATGTTACAGGATAGTGAATACAAGCGAAGACTCCGCGAACAGGAGAGTCTCCGCGAGAGAGTGCTGCGCGCCAAGGAAGTGCGGCGCCGGAAGAACGCCGTCGCTATGCACAAGCAGCTGCAGGACAAGTCAGTACTCACTAAACAAATATTCCATAGGTTCAAGGTCTTTCGTTTTTGATTCTAGGATTCCGAGGTGCAAAATAACTCTTCGAATATGAGTTGAATCTTGGTAGTAATTCAACATTACTTTCAAGCAAAAAGACCCCTTCACTTATTTATTCTCACTGCATAATCTTATTCCATTATTGGATTATTATTTTTTGGAAATATAAAAAGATTTTTTTTTTAATATTTTAACAGATGATGCCGCTATAACAACAAATACTAAAAACAATAAAATAAATATTTAAGTGGGGCTATACAACAAACGTGATTCTTTTGCCGTTTTTGCGGTAATGGTACGGAACCCTTCGTGCGCGAGTCCGACTCGCACTTGGCCGGTATTTTTATTATTGTTTTTGCTTTTCTCGTGTCTCCTGTGCAGGTCACAAATAAATATTTTTTCTTTCTTTCTGTTAACCATCACGTTATCACTGACTCCCTTTACTTGCATAACCTTCACACATTTAACAATTATCAAACTCTTTTTACAGAGAACGTGAAACCCAAGACAAAGAAAAGGAGGCCCTATTAAAGCCCCCAGTGGACCCCATACAAGCCCCCGAACCTACCCAGACCATCACCACCTCAGCAGAACCCCAACACACCAAGCCGGACACCACACGCATTTCTCCAGAGAACCCGGAGAAGTTGGAGAAAACTGAGAAGGTGGAGAAAGCGAGGGTCGAAGTGAAGGTTAAGGAAGTCAGGGATCGGTCGCCCATAAAAGAGGAGAGGGTGGAAGTTAATTCTACTTGTGGTGAGTTTATATTAAACTTTTTGTGCGGCTTATAGGACACAGTAGTGTAGATATGATGAGCCATTTATAATAATAATAATTTATTAAAAAAATAACACGATTTGTAAATCGTGAATCGATTGATTTGTGAATCGATTTGTAAAACTTTTATAAATACTAACAAGAAATGGATTGTAATCCATTTCTTGTTAGTATTTATAAAAGTTTAAAACCTTAAAATATGTATCGAAATCTCAGCTCCAAAGTGTAACAAGTCTATAAATTAGTGACTTTGAGATAAGTATGAGCAATTCTTCCTTAATTGATTACCCATCATTTCCAAAGAGAAACAAGTCGACAAGTGAATGCAGTTTAGTTTTTACACCCAATATATTTACATAAGTCTAGAATATTTTCGTTTCATGCAGTAAGTACTTAAGTTGTTTCATTTTGGAAATGAGAATGTTTTCAACTTCGCTAATACAACAATACGCTAATCAGGAAACTCCGCCACTACGGCATCCGGAACAGCGCTCTGGATCTTCTCACTTCATACTTGAGTGATAGGATTCAGAGCGTTGACGTTAATGGAAAAAGATCTCCCGGATCTATAGTAATGATGGGCGTCCCGCAGGGCTCAATTCTTGGTCCTTTCTTGTTTCTTATTTATATTAATGACCTGCCTTACCTCATAAAGGATAACCATGATATAGTGTTGTTTGCGGATGATACTTCACTTTTGTTTAAACTTAAACGTCAGCAGCTGGTTACTGACGATGTAAATAGCGCGATCTCAAAAGTAGTTCACTGGTTCAATGTTAATAATTTACTACTTAATGGAAAAAAAAACCAAATGTATTAAGTTTACCCTACCTCACGTTAGGCAGGTGAAAACTGATGTGTTGGTAAGGGGCGAAGAATTGAATCCTGAAAATAGCACAGTATTCTTAGGCTTAACTTTGGATGCTAAGCTTCAGTGGGGCCCTCATATAGATAAATTGTCGAAAAAGCTAAGCTCCGCAGCATATGCTGTTAGGAAAATTCGTAATTTAACTGACATAGAGACAGCCCGTTTAGTATATTTTAGCTATTTTCATAGTGTAATGTCGTACGGTATTCTGTTGTGGGGAAATGCCGCCGACATCCAGACTATCTTTGTTTTGCAGAAAACAGCTGTTCGATCGATTATAAATTAAACCCGAGACACTCTCAGAGAGAAATATAAGGAGATTAATGTAATGACTGTGCCTTCTCAGTATATTTATGAAAATCTTTTATATGCCCATAAAAATATAAAATTGTTTAAAAAATACAGTGATATCCATAACATAAATACTAGAAACAAACACAAATTTGTAGTACCTGCAACAAGGCTCAAGAAAATAGGTGGCTCGTTTAGATGTCAATGTGTACACTTTTATAATAAGCATCACAAATTTGTAGTACCTGCAACAAGGCTCAAGAAAATAGGTGGCTCATTTAGATGTCAATGTGTACACTTTTATAATAAGCTTCCAAGCCACGTACAAGATCTAAGTGTTAATAAATTTAAAACATTCATTAAACGTAAGTTGTGCCAGAATGCGTTTTATACAATAAAAGATTACGTTGAGGACAAACAGGCTTGGGATTGAGCTGCTCCAATTAATTTGATTTTTTTTTATAAATTTTGCACCGTGAATTTTGTTTTTTTTTTTTTTGTTTTCTTGCAATGACAAGAATATTTACTTTTTAAAGTATTATATTATTTTATTTTAAGTTTATTTTAATTGCTGTGAATGTGAAGACTATGGATTCAATTTTTGTTTGTTTTTAATTTTAATTTATCCAAATTAGTTTTAATCATGGTCTGGCAGTTTGAGTAGTTTATGCGGCCTACCCGAATGTCCTTTCTTTGGTATTGTTCGTCGAATCGTTGAGCTCCTTAAATTCTGAGTTGAGCTGCACGGTTATTGACAAATGCGTGCACTGACTGGACAGGTCCACTCAATCTGGCTGGTTCTTTCCTCAAAAGACCATTTCAGACTTCAGTCTACATGGTCTTCACATGATCTAACAAAGATTTTGTCTGGACCTTAAAAGAGACTGTGACCTCTGAGTTTGTTTCGGCCTTTCTTCTCAGAGTAGTCAGATAGGAAACGCCGACTTCATCTAGTTTTAAAAATATGATCGACATGTAAAAGTGTTTGTACAAACCTACTTACAGAAATAAAATCATTTATCCTAGTATCATAAAGCCGTTAATTTCAAATTAATGTATGAATGCTTAAAAAATACTCAGGTAAAAGTATCACTAGTCGTATAATTTTATAATTATCTAATAAGAACCGTTTTCTCAATTCTTACACTTTGGAACTGAGGTATCGGTATGTACGTTTAACAATACTAGAAGTTTATTCTCCATTTGAGATAACATTAGACATTTAAATGATCCCATTTTACAGCCCGTTCAACCGAATTTGACTACTATTGCGTTGGTGATATGACAAATGGCAGCTGTATTTAAAAGTGTGTTTTGGTAACAGGTTTATGCTTTTTATGCCATCCTTATATTTAAGGGATAGAACTCAAAATCGGTTGAATCGAATACAAAAAGGGATTGTAAAAATTTCTAATGTTATTTCAAATGAAGTATAGTTAAAACTACATTATGGGATTAACAATTCTAAAAATGCACAATAATGCAGATGATTAGTTGATTACATAAGGTCAGATACAATGTTTCTAGACCGAATAGTAACGATTTTTCCTTTTTAACATATCTATGGTCCAATAATATGCAATGATGGTGAAAATGTCTCAATTTCGTTTGCATATTCGTGAGTTTATTTTTTAACATTATCACACATTCTCCTTCCAGCCTATTATTTTACTTCTGACAGATGCACGCCTATGAAATTTCAAAATTATTAACAGGCAACCAAAAACAATAAAATGCAATACTTCATGGACGCTTACAGTAGTGAAGCGAAGTGCCTTTTCGCTCCGTTATTCCTATTAGTTAAAATATACAGTTAATACGAATTTACGTAAAATATACAGTTAATTGGACGTCTTTCGGCTGATATGATGATGAAATATTGCATTGTAAATTGAATATTTACTACATAGTACAGATACCGGCACGGTTCTTGAGCGCTCGGCGGAAGAGTGGGGATCGCTTTGCGCATCGTACACTTATGACAAATAAAACGCACACCCGTTTATTATTTATTTTTTCTAAGTTACGGTCTACGTAATTTCTTACTTATAAGATTAAATAATGATTTATTAAATTGAGAAATGGAAATTGAGATCAAAAAAAAAGGTAACTAACAAAAGTATTTCTAATTTAAAATAATTTTAAATTAGAAATACTTTTGTTAGTTACCTTTTGTTAGTTAACTTAGTTCTTATAGTTTGTCAAAAATTACTAAAAAATCTACAACGTACCTACATACTTTTTTTTGTTAACATTTTTGACCTCTAATTTCATTTGTTCATTAATGAAATGAAAAACAATATAGTTTGTAAGTATATTGTATAGTTAGTAATGAAAAATAATAGTTTTGCTATAATTACAAACTGACATTAATTTTTTTCCTGCTATATTTTCGATAAATAACACCTTTTATTATTATAACAAAGGTCTAATTAATAAAAAAATCACATAACATATTTGAGTTCTAACTTACCAGATAATTTAAAATGATGCAGTTTAAAAATTTGTAGCAATTAAATTGGCCGGCATTGTACTCGTCGTCGTGAGGTACATGCAACAAGAGTAAAGAACGAATCACGACTGACGGCTATGACGCGATACGCTACGGGCCAATCACTGCACTTTCCCCGCCCCCGCGCCTCACTTCATACCACCAGAGGGACCCAATAATTCACTTTTGCGCACGTGAAGCTCAGCGTTCAAGAACCGTGCCGATGATTGTAATAATGTAATTATAAATAAGATTTGCAATTAAGGTTCGTTCTTCCAATGAAGGTTAAATTTTGAACAAAGTAATATTGGATATATAAATATAGAAAAAAAAGGAAATAAAATACTTGCGATTTTAATATGATGAATTGTTGGATTCTTCTTTATATAAACCCTTTAAAATATTCTTGTCAGCGGTAAGACCACCATTGTACCCATAGAATTAAGTTTTTTACCGACATCAAATAGGAGGTCTCAATTCGACTGTATTCTTTTTTTATATTTGTTACCTCAGAACATTTTACCGGTGAACCGATTTTGTTTTTTTTTTATTTGTAAACTGTTGCTTCCCATTGAACCTAACTAAACCAACAAAAAAGTGAAAAATAAAATTTATTTTTCACGTTTTAGTTTGCTTGGTAATCTATACTAATATTATAAAGCTGAAGAGTTTGTTTGTTTGAACGCGCTAATCTCAGGAACTACTGGTTGAAATTGAAAAATTATTTTTGTGTTGGATAGTCCATTTTTCGAGGAAGGTTATAGGCTATGTAACATCATGCTACGACCAATAGGAGCGGAGCATAAACGAAAAATGTTGCAAAAACGTGCAAGATTATTCCTTTTTGAGAGCTTCCGTTGCGTGCGCTGCGTAAACGGTTTAAGTTACGCAACAATAATGTATGTAGGGTAGGTAGGTTAGATGGGTAGGTAGGTAGCCAGTTGACGGGAGCGAAGCCGCGTGGGACAGCTAGTAAGGCATAAATCCTCTTATTACATAGGGCTTAAAAATAACTGGCGAATCCCCAATTTCTTCCAGGATTTTAAACATGATAATAATTAATAAAACTACTTTTTCCCTTCCGCAGACACACTAACCCCCCCTCACAAGCTGCCCATTAAACGCGACTCGTCAGACAGAGCCCTCACACCGCCCCTACCTGACAAGCGAACAGACAGCGATGATGACCTGGACCTTATACTGGGCGACATCGACGGCATACTGTCGGACGACGAGGACTCTGGACGGTTCAAGGAGAAGGCTAAGAAGTAAGTCATCATCATCATTTCAGCCAAAGACGTCCACTGCTGGCCATAGGCCTCCCCCAAGTGTCACCACGTTGACGGGTCCCGTGTATCTCGCATCCAGCGGATCCATCGGTTCACCTTGTAGGAGGCCTTCCAACGCAACTTCTGTCGGTACTGGTCGCCACTCTAGAACTTTCCAGCCCCATGGACCATCCGTTCTGCAAGCAATGTGCCCTGCCCACTACCGAATCAGTTCTATCCCAGAAAACTCTCTGCTACTTCCAGCCACCCTGTGAATAAAAGTTCGTAAGGTAATGGGCACTGTGTAAAAAAATAAGTATGAACCAACATTTTTATTCTTTGTTGACATTATTCTTTTTACCCGACTTCTAGAAAGCCAAAAGGAATGGTTATGATTTTCGCAGTCTGTGTATGTATGTTTGTTTTTACGTAAGTTCCTCTGTAGCGCCTAATATCCGATTTTGTAAATTAAGGTGTCAATCGATTCGTTATTATGGCCCGGCCCGTAGTCGTGTTACAGTTTTTATTAAACTTTTTGCTGGTTTGGTTTGAAGTTCAAATCTGTTATATTTTTTTGTGTTTTGGCTCGCGCTTGACCACCATCTCACCTGTTGGTAAGCAATGATGTGGTCGACGGTGAGACACGCTTGCCTACAAATAACCTATTCTCTCTTGACTCGTTGTTAATTCAAGTTTAGAATCACTTAAAGATCATACTAACTCAATTATCTGTCCTGTTCCAGACCAGAGCCGCCCAAGTCGAAGCCTCAAGTGGACCTACGATCGAAGCTGCCTCCAAAGTTGTCGAGCGCGGAACACAAGAAGCAGCAGAGACAGAAGATCGTGTTCACAGAAGAGAGAGAAGAGGGAAAGAGTAAGAAGAAAGGTACGAAACTTTTAAGTGACGTAAAATTACGGGTGTTTTCCATGTTAAGTTTAGGGATCTTTTTTTAATCCTTTGTGCTAGGCAACTGGGCTTATCCCTATTGTAACCGACCCTTTGTGCCTATTGGCCCTGTTTGTTCTGTCTCCTGCTTGAAATGGAGGGCAGTGGAAATTATGTTTTTGTTTTCCTACTCCTCCGTTATTGTTTTCTGTTTAATTTCGTTGCGGGATCCAAGACATTCACATTCATTCTCCGGGACTTCGTCGAGCTTGATTGCCTCGGCGCTTTTCTGGTGGTCGCCACTGCTGATTCTGGCTTTCAGGAGTTGCAGTGGTTTGGGAATAGTGTGGGGGGATTGTTGCAATTTAATTAAACAACAGAGTTAATGTCGAGTAAACTTTCGGTCAAAACAAAAAGAACAAATTAGGAAACTCAAGTAACTGTTGTATAATTTGAGATACGATATTGAATTAATTTGATTACAATTCTTTCTAAAGTCGAATTTTACAAAAAAAAACAAAACATTATACTAAAAAGATCTTTCTTAGTAACAATTTGGCTAGGTTTTCAACGAGATTAGGGAAGAGTAAGTTATCTAGGGGACCACGAAATATCCCAATGGGTCGAAGTTTTCGAGTTATGTCGCGGCCTCTCCACAAGATAAGATAACCTACTATCTTTTGCCAGCGGTTTCGCCCGCGTGAAAAGTGTTTTATCATCCCTAGGGAACATTATACCGGGATGAAGTAGCCTATGTGCTACTCCAAACTCTAATCTATGTCTTTGCCAAATTTCATCCAGATCTGTTCAACCGTTTTAGCGTGATTGAGTAACAAACACACACACACACACACATCAATCCAAACTTTCGCATTTATAATATTAGTAAGAAGTAAAATGTTAGTATTGTATTTATATTAAGCACCTCACGAAGGTGGATGAATCGAAACAAAATGACTCTTATTTCGACGTCATAAAAGTCACGTAACCCGCCTTCGTGAGATAGAATAACCATACCTACTATTTACAATGTAGTCTTAATAAAAGCCCACAAAAAAACTTAACTAAGCTATAACTTACAGAATAATACCTGTAATATTTAATTTTGATTACAGAAAAATCCCCCCCGCGTCGAGCTGTGGTCACAAGCTCCACGGTCACAGAAGACACAGAACCGCCCGTCGAACTCAAAAAGACAAAGGTAATAACAATACTTAAATCTTTTAAACTGAATATAAATTACGTCTCAATTCTTTCAAGGTGTGTTGCAAAGATGTTAGAGAGTTATTTTGCCTGTGTCCCAGCAGTGGGAACATTAAATGCCTGCTTAAGACTTGCGTAAGTCATCATGAATGAACCGCGCAGGCTGCGGTACTGATGAGCTGCACGCGAGGGATGTATATCTTCAAGAAACAAGCACTACTAAATTTTTATCTACACTCACAAAGTTATGTTCCAAATATGAATACAAAAAATATTACTTTTTTATCTTGGATAGGTAAAATTAAAAAAAACCATTACAGTGCAACATTTTCCTTCGATTTTCAAACAACTGCATCATAAAATTACTTTTTAATTTTTATAGCAATGTTTTTTGAGATAGTGGTCAAACGCGAGCCTATCAATAATAATAAAAAATATATACTTTTTTAATTTATTGGCGCGTATAATAATAGTGTCATTGTCTATGGATGCGCGCCCGTGCTCTGCGCAATGAGAATCGGAATTTCCCGCCATATCACATATTTTTTCAGTTTCCACTTTTGTTTTATTTCAACTGTATGATTGAAGATAAAATAATGTATGCAACGGCATATTTAGGTATTAAAACACTCGCGTGTTATTATTATCACATTCGGCTTCGCCTCATGTGATAAACCCACGCTCGTGATTTTTTATTACTCCTATTATATGACCATTGCATAAACTACTATTCTTTAGCCAGGCACTTTTTGTCTGGCTAAAGGAAATCTATCCGAAGTGGGATGACACCTTTTTGCGAGCTTTCTTTGCTCGCTTTTTCAGCATATGTTCTTTTGAAAAAAAAGATATTTGCACATAATGATAATGCATATACATCTATACGAAATGCTAGAAATTACTAACTCACCTCACTCGCTTTGTTCAAAAATTATAAAGTAGACGGCGTAAACGCCCCATATTGATGAAACTCTTGATTTGATACTAAATTTGTCATTTAGGTAAATTATTCTACAGTTAAATAATATTATTTTCAGGTAAAATCAAAACTGGACACGACTGTAAAATCCAGGCAGAGGATAACGTATGAGAAAGAGGTAAGTCACAATTATAAAATTACAAAAACCTAATGAAATGACCATCTTACCAACAGCTATTGGAAAGGTTATACAGAATCAAATTAAATTAGTTATTGAAACAGATTTACGCACGTGTAATAGGTATTGATTCTAATGACAACAAAACAAATAGGTCAACAGCGATTAGTAGTGTACTTACTGAAAATTAATTTAAATATTTTGTTTTAACCTTTATTTGTAGACGTGGGGCTTCAGAGGCCCCATATTTGCAAATTTCGCTTAAAGGTCACTTCCCCGTACGGAGCGGCTCATTACCTTTCAAGTTACTGCCGAAACAAGTATAGATTAAGTAATTGTGGTCGGCTTTAACACATGCGAGTTATTAGCTTTCATAATTAGACAGAGGCCTGTGAGACCCCATGTCCATGGCAATGTAATGATAAGTGACTTCCACAGTTAAAGGCAACTATAGAACGCTACCTACTAAGATCGTAACACACTCCCCTTTTAGGTTTCCGTACCCAAAGGGTAAAAACGGGACCCTATTACTAAGATTCCACGGTCCGTCTGTCTGTCTGTCACCAGGCTGTATCTCATTAACCGTGATAGCTAGACTGTTGAAATTTTCACTGATGATGTATTTCTGTTGCCGCTATAACAACAAATTCTAAAAACAGAATAAAATAAATATTTAAGTGGGGCTCCCATACAATAAAGGTGATTTGCCATTTTTTGCGATAATGGTACGGAACCCTTCGTGCGCCAGTCGACTCGTACTTGGCCGGTTTTTGTTTTATAGTCTTTAAATAATAGTTATCTAAGGGTAGTATTTAAACGAGCGACAATAAATTCAAGTTAAAGATGTAAAAAATACTGAATATGGCTTACTGAAATACTAAGTGGGCGACAAACAGTGGGCGAATACAAATGTTTAAAACAGCGACTTGATTAGTACTTTGGCAACATAGTCGACCTATTTCCGTCCGCAGGGTCTAAAGTAACCTAACACGAACGAGATGACGGGAGCTGAGTTCGCTCGCTTTGCTCGCTCTCTTCAGCTCCCGTCATCTCGTTCGAACCTAACCTGTCCGTGTCGGGGTGCCCTAAGCTCCCGAACTCGCTCCGCTTGCTCTTGTACCAATTCGTTGAAAACACAATTATACCCGAATTCCCGCGCTGCACAGCGATGTCGCCTTCATTTACGATGAAGAATAATATGCTAATATAGAAAAAATAGAACCCCAAATACAATTATAGTATGTCACAATATTATTACTGCAGCTCACAAAAACCTCCTAAAAGGTATTCCTCAAACCGGATAAATAGTTGCTTACTTAGTATAATAGTCGCCCATTCAGTATATTTTTCACCTGGTTAATTATTTCCCCTTATCTAATACGTCTGCGGCGTTTCGCGTTCTAATTACAACTTTTTCCAAAATCGCTATATGTATGCCTATATTTGAGGAGTTCCCTCGATTTCTATGGCATCCTCTCATCAGATTCAGACTTGGGACTTCGAAAGTGGGGCCACCTCGAGAGTATTTATACACTTTGAATAACAAAAATAATTTTGAAAATCGGTCCACAACTGAGGGGATCGGTCCGCAGAACATCCATAAAAAAATACATACAGTGGAACATAGAACCCCCTCCTTTTTGGGAAATCGTTTAAAAAAGACAGCTTTGAGAGCTAAAAGTAAGAGAAGACTTTTGTTCTGCAATAATTAAATATCGATACCCATCATGTCTGTGGCATTTATCCTATTAATTTAAATTTTTGTTATATCACTTACAATTTCTTTAATATTGTCACCAGCAAGCCGAAAAAGCGAAGGAAGAAGAGAAAAAAGCTGCAGCGTTTTCAAACAGACGCGTAATATTACAACGCAAGACCGCTCCCAAAGAGAAATCTTCCTCAGTCTTCTCTCGCATAGAAGTCAAAACCGACCCGTCGAAACCCAACCCTGGTATCTTCAGCAGGGCGGTAAGAACGGCAATCGGTACCGAAAACACCAGAATTGTAATTAAAAAAGATGAACCACAAATCCAATTTGAAAGTGATTCGGAGATAGACGAAGATTCCCTGTTAGAAGACACGGGGAGTATCGCCACGGTGGCGAACTTACCCCATGGAATGACTGATACGCGGTTGAAGACTTTGGCCGGCAGTGAAGTACAGGTAATGATTCGTTTTAGGGTTTTTTTTTGGATTGTCTTTCTTTTAAGGTTGGTGGTTCGAATGGTCGGTTTATGTGGTAGGGAAAATGGCGTTTTGGATAGTTTTATCAAATTAACTGCGAAGTAAATATTAGTATCAAGCCGTTGACTAAGGGACATTCCAACAGCACGCATATTGGTAAAATAAATCAAAACTCAGTTACCAGGTACAACAAAAGTATTGGGAGTAAATCTAGTCAAAATTACAAAGTATTTAGTCAAATAGGCTTAGGATATAGTGTTAGCAATAAGCATATGTAGGGCGAAAGTGACAAAAAAAGAAATAAATAAAATCAAAGACGATTGTTTTAATAAAATCTCAGATATGAGTCTACAAAGCGTAACATACATAACTCGGCTCCAAATTGCATATTATAAAAAAAATGGTAAAGCCTTTTGATTTGTCGAGCTTGTGCTCGGGGTCCCGACGCGAAGAATGAAAGTTTGTTCAAATAAATGTCACTAGATGGCGCGATATGCATCGATTTGTTATTGAATTCTGTGTAAAATTAACATTTTCTAGAATCTATCATAAACATTGTATGTACTTGTTTTATCAACTCACTTAAGCGCAAAATTGTATTATATTAGGTTCACATTTCAAGGACTTTTTGAACGGTTCATTTAAATTTGATTCCAATTGATGGCTCGGTTTTAAATTTCTGAGGCATTCTACACGATTTAATAAAATTTGTATTGTAACAAAAAAAAACTAGTACAGTGAAACAGTAAAAACGTGCCAAAATACTATAAACCAAATCGTCACTGTATATAAAGAAAAATATTCACGAACCGAGTAAACCCTTTTACTTGCAAGTCGTTACTAACACCATCTATTGCCATGGAACGGAACCGAACGCGGTTGATGTACTTATAAAAATAATCGGTTTAATCAGACGAAAAACGTCAGTTGCGTATGCTTGTATTATATTGTCTGTGACTTGTGATTGCAACCATTATCTACAGGCATAATGAAAATTTGCAAAGAGTAATGGTAGTTTCTGGTCAAGCTTTTGGGCGCCGGTGTAATTACAGGCACAAAATTTGTGCCTAAATGTCTTTTAATAATCTCAATTTCTATTTTACCGGTCTGGGACGGCAAGGCAACGCGTTTGCCTTGTCTCTGGTATTTGAACTATGAGAGTCTGAGAAGGAGAAGAGGCAATGCGCAAATGTTAGCGTCCACACTTGTGCAGTATAATATTCATCATCATCATCAGCCTTCTTTTATCCCACTGCTGGAACACAGGCCTCCTCTCTGTGAGAGAGAAGTATTATATTTGCACTCTTGAATTTCAACTATAAACACTACTGACGTCAATAGATCATGAGATATTGACACAAGAAGACTGAACTGGTCTCTTATAGTTATTTATGTTTAAGGGGTAATAAAATACGAATGTGGGTTTATCACACGAGGTGAATCTGAGTGTGATAATACTGATAATAGTATCACATGAGACTGACAACTCACTGACTGATGACTTTTATGGAGAATTTTTAGTATGGTTGTAGATACAATTTATTTGGTATCAGACATCCATGATATTTAGTCCGTAATAAAGGATACATATTTCTGTAAACTGGTTTGAATGAACAACGTGAAAAATATTTATACAAGTTTATACCATATTGTAGGTTTAGTTAGTCGAAATATATTTCACATAAAAACGCCAATAACGTTTATGTACGTCAATAAATTTACAAGCAGTAAGATTGAAATAGTTTTCTGTATTTTCTCTTATACTATGTTTGGTACGTGTATAATACAGTATGTGTTTTAGGATAGGTACTAAAATCTAAATAAAGGCCACCAAAAGCAATAACCTAAGGCTAAGGGCAATAACCTTCGCATATTTAAATGAGTGGGCATGATAATGAAAGTTTTAAAAGTTAGAATATAGTCTCGGGCACCCAATGCGAAGCAAGAAAATTTGGTTCGAATAAATTGCTCTAGATGGGAAAGAATAAGCTTCGAATTGTTAATAAGTTTTGTGATATATTCATATTTTCTAGAGACGATCATAAAAAAAATGTATGTTCTTGTTTAATTAACTCTCTTAAGCACAGAACTAAGGAATATTGGGCTCTTAATTCACATTTTGAAAGATTATATGAATGGATCATTTAAAACCGAAGCCAATAATAGATGGCGTAGTTTTAAATTTCTGAGGCATCCACTCGATGTTTTAAATTTGCTTTGTAAAACATTTTGGTACAATGAAACAGTAAAAACGTGCAAAAAATACTATAAAACAAATCGTCGCTGTATTTAAAAAAAAAGTATTCACGAACCGAGTAAACCCTTTTACTTGCCAGTCGCTGAGAACACCATCTATATCATTGGAACAGAACCGAACGCGATCTATGTACATAGAAAAATAATCATCTTAATCAGACGAAAAACGCTAGTTACGTCGGCAAGGTTTCTTTGTATGGGATCAGGCATCTGTATGCTAGTATTATATTATCTGTGATATAGTCAACAAGTTATGTCGAAAAGTAGTCTGCGTTAATCTAATATATTTTTTTGTTTTATACATTCGAACCACTAAACCTGTGATATTACATACTACCTGTGATATTACATACTTACTGTGATATTAATGTGTGATATTTATTTATATGTACATATTTACTTATTTCTTAGATATACACTGTAGAACAAAAACTTTCGATATGATATTATTACTACTTTATATGCAAGCTTATTAATTACTTATTGTTGAAATGACTTAGGAATTTTTAATGAAACAAAACGAGCTTTTTCTTGAACTAATGTTTTTTTTGGGATCGTAAGTGAAACAAAGTCTTCACCGTGTATATTTAATTACTAACGAAGCATATTGCTTTTTAAGCTAGATCAATCTTCAAGGTAAAAATGGGACCTTAAATTTAACTTTTCATAGATTATGTATTTCTGTTGCAGCTATAACAACAGATACTAAAAACAGAATAAAATAAATATTTAAGTGGGGCTCCCATAGATACAATATATGTAACTTTTTTGCCGTTTTTTGCGATAATGGTACGGAACCCTTCGTGCGTGAGTCCGACTCGCACTTGGCCGGTTTTTCTATTGAGACATTCCTAAGAAAAGATTAAGTGATTCAATAAATATTTCGGTTTAAAAAAAATATTTATTCCTAATGGGAAGTGTCACTTACATGTGAACATTACAAAACTCCCAGAAAGGGTAAAAAAAAAACTTTGTTTAATTTTTCACGAGTGTCAGATATCAACTAAATAAACAAATACGATGTTAGTTGATCGATTGGTGGGCGAAAAACTGTTTATTTACATAAATGAACTCTCTAAAAGATTAGTAAGCCTGCATATTTGGTTTTCTGAGCTAACACTCCATTTGTTATTCGAGTATAGAAAACTGTGATTTAGTTATTGGTTAAAGTATCCAATGTTGTAATAGATATATTTTTTTAATGTTACGTTTTACTTATGTAGCAAATACAGTATTAGCTTAATATATACAAACCAAAAATGTCTTCGATAAGACGTATATTTTTTAGTAAAATTTAGCCAACTATGCAATTTATTGGCGAGAAATTTCTGTCGAATATACATAATGATGTTATTGGGTTAAAATACCCTTTATTTTTGGTTAATGATTAATTTTAGCTAAACATCACTACAAATTGATGTAGCCCTAAGGGTCGTTCGAATCACCCATTGTAATATTGTCATATATGCATTGATGGGTCAAACCAATAAGGCAATATTGGTATTGTGAACCGGTCAATAATTTAAAATGGGAACACTGTATCATGAATTCATGATTCATGTCATGACTGAATAAGAATGTTTTTTCGACGATTGGTTTGATTAGTTTTGTGAAGTTTAGATTTTATTGATTGTTACTTACAAGGGCCATTTTTACATGATCTACAATATGTTAAAAAAAATGATCATGAATATGTAAATCTATCAATTATATTTTAATCTTATTTTTTAACACGAGACTGAGTATTTATTTTAATTGGAAATATAATTCTTTGCATGTTTTTTTAGAATATTTTATATTAATAATACAATTTTAATATGATACATTTTATTGTAAGCCATTTATGACTAATAAGTTACTTTACCTGCGTGTATATATACTAAGTTAAAATTCGCTTATAAAGTATAACCCTGTGTAAGTTAGCTGCGCCATTTTTTGTAATGCCTTGACAATGTGCCAAATAATCAGGTAGGCTAATTATTTATATTTTTGTATGTATTAAAATTGTATTATAATAAAAAATAGGAAAAGTGTTAAGTGATTGTTTTAACATAATTTTGTATTATAGACTGATAATTGTTCTAGTCTTTAAGTTTTAAACATTTTTACAGCTATATTTCTGTATTACATAAGTAATTATTGTAATCTATTTTTTTGTATTGCACCTGTTTTTTGTATTGCTATGTATAAATTACTTAACATTTTTCATATTTTTAACAGCTTTGTACCTAAAATTAGTCTTAAAAATTAATTCTAAGTAAAAAACGTGAAAAATTGAAACAAAAACACACGGATTCATGTTCCAGAATATAATACTCGACAAAGAAGCGCGATCAGCGAAGATTACGTTTAAAACTACGGTAGCTGCTGAAAACTTCAAGAAGAAATTTAATAACAAGATGGTTGCCGCCAGCCGATTATCCGTCACGTTGCGCTGAATACTAAAATGTGAATAATACACGTTATAAAATGTACTATAATACACGCTAAGACCCATCTGCCGTGAAATGACAAAACATTGTATCTTGAGATACTGTGTCATGTCATATTTTACAAGGGTTGTAATGTTCATGGGATGGCATATGAAAATATACTGAAAAATACTATACTAGAATAATACAATATTTCTCTAATTATTAAAACTTATAGTTCTAAAAACAGAAAATTGCGATTTCTGTAAAATACTAGTTTTAGATATAGTGTATTGTCATTGTATGGCAGCGCGGCAGTCGCGGTCATTAAACGTGTGATAGGAAAGGCGATATTTTCTCGTGCCATCTCACTCTCGCGTTTTATGACCAAAACTGCTATAATGGCGTATTATATAATGCAGTAAGGTACGATTACTTCAGATATGTTCTATCCACATATTTTAGAAAAGTAATTCTAAATACAAATAGGTTACAATAAAACAAGTTGTTTTTGTACTTTTAATTGATTAGGTTACAAATTAAAACGGTTCTGTTAAAATTGGACACCATTTATTAGATAGTATGTAACAATTATTTGATATTGTTATGTAAAATATATTATGTTTTAAACCGGCTGTCAAGGCAAATCATTGTATGTTTCATCAGCTTAAATTAGTACTTGTTTGATTGAAGTACAGATTCGCTAAAAAATTGCTCCAAGCATCGAAAAGAATTTTCAGTCATAATTTGTACTTTGTTGCAATAAAGATAAGTGTAAAATTACACTGGTACTAAAAATCTTCTGACATGCCGCTAACATCTTATGTTCTGTCAAATAACTTTAGTTAAGTGTTTAAGTTGGTGCCCTAAAACGTTTACAATTTATACATAAGTATTAATTTAACAGTTCTTATACACTTCTCATGTAGAAAAATGGTTAGTAATTTTGCTTCTTGTAAGTAGAAGAAAACAAAAATCAACGCCAAAACACTTTAAAATGAATATGCTTTAGTTACAGAAATAAAAGCTGGCTTACCAACGGTTTCTGAATCAAGAATTGAAAGTCAGGATTTGTCAAACTTCTATTTTGGCATGAAATCCTTTCCAATTTTAGCAACACGGTAAATGTTGACACATACTGAATTCTAAATTCTAAATTCAGAAACTGGGTGTCGTGATTATTTATGTGTAGTTTAGCATTGGCATTAAACAGTTATTTTTTGTGGTTCAAAGATAAAGATCGAATTTGTATGTTTTCAAAGTAATATGCTGGTAAGATTAGGAAATATTGTAATTGAACATCACAATATGGTTCAAAAGGTCAACATTATACAGGTGTGTGAAATATGTGGTCATATTTTAAAAACTGCTCCTGTTCATGTAAATGAACAAACTTCTCCAAGGTAGTCAATGCACATTCCCTAGATTTTCTATACTAAGTTGTCATACGCTGACGAAAATTTGTAAGGAAGATTTTTTATTTTTTTGAGTGTTTAGTTCGACTTTCGTAGAGTTTATTTACACGGGCAAAAGAGGATTTATAAAATGTGATCTCACCTTGCACCTCTTACCTGTTTCTTAGTAGCCATACAAAAGCTACTTATAATAATAGTAATATGTTCTTGTTTAGATACTTCTGTGATTGGCTGTTGAAAATTCATTCAACCAAGGTTTAGTTCTTAATTCCTTGAAACTTCCATGAATTTTTAAACAAAAAAAACTCAGTCATGTCTTTATTTTGAATTCTTTTTTTCAATAAACCTATCTTTTTTACTATCTATGAAAACTCAGTGTAAACTAACATATTTATCTTTATTTTTTTGTTTAGTTAACAAATTATTAGTAAGTTAAAACTTCACATAATATGTAATCTTATTATTATATCCTGTATTACATATAAAAATAACCTATAATATTATATAATAGAATAACATTATTTACTTTGTTAACCTGCTATCAATACTGACGTTTACAAACGTCAACGTCGAAAGACGTCGTAAAATTCTTGATACTTTTTATTTATAAAAGATGTAACCTAAAGATATTGTTTTTTTGTCAAGATTTGTAATATCTGATTATTGTAAAGGGTTTGATAATGATCCTTTTAAAGGTAATCTATAATGTACCTATTACACTTAACTTTTTTGTGCACCAAACACTTTTATCTAATAATCAAAGAAAACATAATGTCAACTGATTGCAGCATATGGTATGGTTGAAAATGCTTGATAAAATTATATAAAAATCTGTAGTCAAAAATGAAGCCGAATTTCTTAGTTTTAGCAATGTGTAGTTTATTTATAATTAGACGTTTAACACGGTTTCTAAGTTTTGTAATATTTCGTATATTTAAATTCTACTTTCAAAAATAGTTTTCTTTTTTGTTAAAATATGCTCGTCCTAATTAAACTTTTTAACATGATTATCATATTTTGTCTACTTGTAACTCAACTCAAAATTGTAATGCACTTAAATAGACTAACTTGAATAGCCATGCTTATGAGTAATTGCGCTTTTAAAATTGGACATATATGTGTTCAGAACCGTATCTAATCTAACATAATTATAACTATGTAACTTAAGAGAAATTGTTTATAGCTGAACATGGGTTCAGTGTCAAAATTATGCAGAAAAAAATATCAAGTATAAATCATTTTACTCTTATGATTAGGTAGTTCAAGGTTTTTTATAGTTATTATGTTGCTTGCTAGAAATAGTCTCTAATTTTGATTTTGTTGCAATAGTGAATCAAAAGTAAATGCAGAAGTTTTGCTTTACTTAAATTACTCCAAAACAGTATGGCCTTGTATTCACGCAGATTATTTCTATATTAAAATAATTCATAGATACCTACTAATATTTTTATCCTGTGTCGGCGGCAGTAGTCGTAAACTTACATAAAATTAAAATAATAATATTTCAGTAGGTAATGCATCAGTCAGTGCATTGCATTGAATTAACATTGAAAATCGGGCCATATATTTGATAAAATTAAACATTTATTGTTTACGTGACATAATCGTTCATATTTTTATTGCATGCATTTAGAATCAACTCTACTTCATGTAGAAGTTTAAAAACAACAATCTAAATGTAACTTGATTTTATGTTAAAATAAAACATTGAAATCTGAATAACGGATGTAGGTGCTTAAACCTCTTTCTTTTATCATTGCATTTATTTAAAAAAAACTATAGAAATTAGTTGCAGACTTGGTCTGAATATTTATCACACAAAATCTAGTGTTGTTTTTAAAGTCTAATAAAAAAGCAATTATTAAATGTTACAGTAGTCAAAAAACTTAGTATACAAAAATCTACAATCTTCTACGCTCTGTTGAACCTTCTTATCCACTTCGATCTAAATATAACTCTCTCTTTACCTATGTAAAACTTTATAATTTAAGTTTGTCATATTAGTGTTTAGGTGTGGCAAGATATATTTTTAGTATGTACACTTGTATATGTTATAACTTGTTGCTTTGTTCGAGGCTGCCTTGAAGTCAGTGGTTTAAAAAGATTGAAACACACATTTTGAAAGCACTCTGCAAAAGGCAATTATTGAAAGGACTGAAGTATATTCATATTCTTTATTGTAAACAAAACATACAAATACAAAAGGACAGCTCATGTACAAACGCGAATTAATCCATAATTAGGTTCCCTAACAGCAAACCTCAGTGCTATTGAGATTTGCAAATTAGGTAACTTCCTTTACTTTTAAAATTAATTTATTTTCTACTAGCTTTTCCCCCAGCTTTGTTCTCGTGCCTACCTACAAGAAACGTTTATTTTCCTGCATGAAAAGTAGCCCTTTGCGTACCATGTTAGGGTAGATTTCTATCAAAGAAAAAATTTCGTAATTGGCTTAGTACCTTCAGGTAACCTTTTATTTGTTAATAATATAATAAACGCCTCGATAAAGTAGACCCATTTCAAGGCAGCCTCGTCGAAAGCAATATTTTTCGCATTGCGATACTTATATTGTTAAAAATGCAAATAAAATACGCTAGATGTTAACCGTTGTTTAATTATTTTGTACAAAATACCAGTTTTTTTTTTCTAAATGTGATAACTTTTATACCAATCTCAGGAAATAAATTTTGGAGGAGTATAGTTGATGAGCGTTTGATTTTCTTTTGTATCATTGTTTTACCCTGTACTTACTAAGATTAGTTTTAAGATAAATGATAAATACTGATTTTGTAATATTTAAGTACTTAAAATATCAAATATTTTATGTGAAAAATGAATGTAGCATTATCTGAAAGTAAAGGACCTTCCTGATAGGCGATATCGCCCACGTATTACTACGAAAATTTTAAGCGCAAGTCTGTCGAATTGCATCCATGTGAAATTGCAATATCGCTTAGTAAAAATCGTTTATCATTGTGATATAAATCGAATCGCGTCGAACTCGGGAAGGTCGCTAAATGTTATAGAATCAGTAATTTTTTTCACTCACTCAAATGATATAATTATGAAAAAATGAGTGAAAAATACAATAATTGTACATGAAGAAATCTAAAGAAATTCAACGCATCAATGGCAAGTTAAGAATATTTTTAGTTTTTCAAGTTCACAGTTGTCTTTTTAATAGAAATCTTGCCATCATTGTAAAGGTTTTTACTATTTGAAAAGTGAACGTATGTTTTCTTGTTATTTTTGAATTTTATTTGTGATGCGGACACCGAAACGCTTAAAATGTATTCCCTGGAATATATTTCGAGCATGCAAAGACTGATTTTTTTAAATAAATTACGTGGTTTTCTAATTTTGTATTTTATTTAAATTAATACACTTTTAACCAACCAGACCCTTAACAGTTAAAATGAATAATACCTATCAGAACGATTCGAATGAGCTCAAATACGGTGGGTTTTCAAGAGCCTGACTAAGAGATCCTCTAGCCATCTTTCTGCTCTTCATCATGAGACTCTCGTTACCAACTACAATAAATAATAATACCTATCAGAACGATTCGAATGAGCTCGAAAACGATGGGTAGGTATACTAGTAGGAATGGCTGAAAAATAAGTTACCCATACATCCTTGAAGAACTACCCAAGGTCATATTTATTCATGCGTCAGTCATGGAAATTGAAAAAAAGGGAGTGTTCCTGTTATATTTGAGATGCCAAAAATAGCTAGGTGTTACATTCCTGTCGGGCTTCAGTCACCAATGACCGGGTATACTGTTTCTAAGAGTTATTCACCTTTCTGCTTTGCACCATTGGACCCTTGTTATCAACTATGCATATTATTAAGCATAATACTTATCAGGACGATTCAAATGTGGTTATCAGCTAGAAGACGACAAAATTACTAGTAAAAGTGGATGCAAAAAGGAATTTTCCTTACCTGGTCTAAAGAAATACTCAATGTCATATATAATAAGTTAGCAAAAGTAATTAAAGGACGACATACGTTAGCAATAGTAATTGCTATCGTATAAGTAACCACTGCTCTCAAAACTGTGAAGGAAAACATCGTGAAGAAACCTGCATGTCCTAGAACCACAAATCTAAGACATATGACATCGTTCCAATGTCTGGGCGACTGAACGACTGGGCGGCGAATTATAGCCCACTCCCTCTATGAGAGTTGGCCTATGTCCCAGCAGTGGGAACATTAAAAGCATAAATGATGAATATAAATTATAGAACTTATTATATTTTTGCTGCCTTACTTACCCTTAGTAGGTAAAATATGGTACCAATACCAAATCCACAAGGTGATAGTGGAATAAAAATCGTTTTAGAAAAAACATATTTTATTCACAGGTCAACTTAACAAATAAACCTAATAATAAATTATTAATACTAAATACATTCTCGATTCATTCAATAATATTGAGCAATACAATTTACAACCTACAGTTGGACTATCGCTTTTCTTTTTATAACCATATCCATACTACATTATTAGTAAGTAGGTACAATATATTTATACTCCTTTGTAAATTATACACTTGGAACAGAATTATCGACTCGTTAAAACTTACATAAGGCCCGCTTGCGCCACCCTGGATTATTTTACTTTCGCTGAGTTAACAGCTAACACGCCCAATTATGTATGACATAATTCTTTGCAATTTAATCTCGTGCTAGCATCTTCGAGTTAAGGTTTTGGCGCAAGTGGGCCTAAGGTTTAACTAATCCTTCGTTTTGCTTCGACTCTGTGTCGATTTGCTTTGGTCGTAAATACACTTGCCAGCAGTATCTTGCCTGAAAGTATGCAAGTAGCTTGCATGTCATTGTGACATTCACCAATCAGAAGTTATAATAGCACAATGGCAAACAAGCTAAACGCAAGTCCAGTGATGCGATTGGCTGCTGACAGTTTATTCAACCAATCACACCAATAACGCGCGTTGCCCTTTGTTTTCATACAATCACACTAATATTATGAAGGCAAAAGTTTGTGAGTGTGTGTTTGTATGTTTGCTATTTCTTCACGCTTTAACGGCTGTACGGATCTGGATGAAATTTAGCACAGAGATAGATTATAGTCAGGAATAGCACATAGGCTTTTCATCCCGGTATAATATTCCCCTGGGATAAAAATAATGTTTTTCACTCGGGTGAAGCCCCTGACAGAAGTTAGTACTCTTATAAATGCTACAAAGATTTCGATTAGGTTCCCAATTATTTTTTTTACTCTAGCCACACTTCAAATTGTCCTTGAAGGTATGTCATTAATTCGATGTATAGAGTTGGCACCCCCTGGTTATTGTCTTACTGTTATAGATATTCAAATCAGGCCGAAAACTGCAAGATTTTGTGTGACGTCAAGTCATTAGTTCGTATGTGGCTGGACAGATGTCGCTACAGATTGATTGATTTCATACACTATTTACACCAACACACTCACAGTCCACTAGAATACATAATCATGTCGGAAGCTAAGGAAGCTGGCCACGTTGAAGTAGGACGGCATCGCGTTCAGTATTGTGCTGTATTCAACTGTGAAGTCTTCAGGGTGGTGGATCTTGTGCGAGTGGTGGGACACATCCACTATTGCTTGTGATTGGAGGGAGGTTGGCACCTGGAAACAAGGTTTTCTGTTACATAGTTGTTAAAGACAAGATAAAGATATTTTATTTTGCAAATATGGAAACAGTACAATGGTGATATAGGGAATAGGTTCAGCCAATTTTTACCTATAGGTATGCAAAAATTACAAAATAATAAACTAATCTACTAAACTTAAACAAAGAAAAACAAAATCCTTGTTAAAACTTGTTAATATAAACGAAACCAAAAAGACGTTACCTAAAGGGGTAGGCAGAGATATACAGGGTTACAGGAAAAGTCGACCTAGATCCGTTAAGGGCGTGTAGTACACATCATTTCTGAATGATTTCACTATGGAACCCCCCATCCTAAACTTAACCGTTTTCGAGATTTTCGAGTTTTAATTTTTTTTATGAAAATGCCCAATTTTTCGGCTATTGAATTGAATATTCGATTATTAGATTATTATTAGATTTTCGAGAAATTGGGCATTTTCATAAAAAAAATTAAAACTCGAAAATCTCGAAAACGGTTAAGTTTAGGATGGGGGGTTCCATAGTGAAATCATTCAGAAATTATGTGTACTACACGCCCTTAACGGATCTAGGTCAACTTTTCCTGTAACCCTGTATAGTAAAACTTTATTGCATTAGTAATATTTAAGTCCCATGTAACCAGTGCCAGCCCGAGCATTCCTAGCACCCTAGGCGAAAGACTGGAACGGAGCCCTTTTAAGTGACAAAACAAATCCAAGTTGTAAATAAAAAAGTACTAATCTATAGTATAATATTATATAAAGCTGAAGAGTTTGTTTGTTTGTTTGAACGTGCTAATCTCAGGAACTACTGGTTGGAATTGAAACCTTTTTTTTTGTTGGATAGTCCATGTATCGAGGAAGGTTATAGTCTATATAACATCACGTTACGACCAATAGGAGCGGAGCATAAATGAAAAATGTTGCAAAACGGGCAAAATTATTCCTTTTTGAGAGCTTTCGTTGCGTGCGCTGCGTAAACGTTTTAGGTTACCCAACAATCATGTATGTAGGGTAGGTTGGGTAGATGGGTAGGTAGGTAGCCAGTTGACGGGAACGAAGCCGCCTGGGACAGCTAGTTATTTTTATAATTTTGATGCCGCCGATTGCTGCTCCCGTAATACGAGCGCCCAAGGTTACGGTGAGCCGGCCCTGCATGTACTACATAATTATTACTACCTGGCTGCTACAAATATATTCGTAATGGGAAAATTTTGCAATATCGGGGCAAATTAACCAGGCCCTCAAGCTCAACAGACGCAAGTCAATCGTACTGATATATCTAGAATTGTCATGTAATCGGGTTGAGGAGCTACTATCTGCATAGCAAGTATAGATACATAATTATTACTAGTTTGGAACTGTCGACATATTGTGTCTCATTCCCAAATACTGGGCAAAAGGGAAAAATCTAAATGCTCCTGTTTATAATGTGTTGCTTTTAATTAGTGGCGCCAAAGCAAAGATACTTAAGAGAATTTGGACCTGAATTTTCAACTGTTAGTTATGACATTTTGTGTAATTTCATAACAGCCATAATTAAAATTTTAACAAAAAATGTACCTTAAAAGCCACATCCACAGTAAATTGTACGCCTTGTTCGTTGTAGGTCGCAGCGGAGTGGTATATCACATAGACCGGCCTGTTGAGCTGCTCGTGACACACGCGAGGCGTGCTGCTGAGCGACCAGCTGCTGATGGTGACGTTGGCGCGAGGCCACAGGGTTATCATGTTGTGGTGGTTTCCTGTGCCGAAAAGGAATGTTTAAAGAAGTGGTCGAGTCCGCCGTTGTACTTTTGTGCATGAAGTTATAAATAAAAAAATAATGATATCAGGGTTGAATACGAGTAGCTACAATTGTCGTCATTTCAAAGTTAATGGGAGATTAACTTTGTTTATAGTTAACACTCAAATTACGTAGAAGACTTGTCACAATCAAACAATAATATTCTGTATATTTTGAAACTCGATTCTCTGACGACCAATGAAGCTAGCTCAAAGAAATGGATGATACTGAGCTGTGAAAATGAAAACAATGTTTAGTGAGCTACCCACTATAAGGCGTGTGTTCGATGGGGTTTCCGATTAGCAAAACTGGTGAACTGTCATAAAAATTGATGGGGGGTAAGTTTTCATTAGTGCTAACCTACTTTATATGAGAAATTCTCGTACAAACATGTACAAAATGCATTAACGATGTAACTGGTAAATACTTACCAGTAAAAACAAATCGGTATCTGCACTCGTCTGCCGCACACAGCCGCGTGGTCGCTGCCACTGCGGCGGGCGGCGCCCACTGACGCGGCGCATCTGTGTACACGAACATGGCGCTGCTCCTGGGATTATGTAAGGACGACTGTTACTGTATGGTTTGGAATACTTACATTAAAGTCGATTTTTGGGCTGCAACTGTAGACTGTGTATGTAGATTATATTCTCTTAGAATAACGCTAGGGTTTCAAAGATCTTGATTTACCTATCCGCTTATCTAAGTTTGACTTCCCCTTAACTTCGGAGCGGCCCATTCCGAGATACTATTGAAGAGGGCTTTAAAAAAAAATTGCGATGGATTCTGGGCTAGGATTAAAGTGGACTGGCTAGATTTACTTTGCCTTCTGTTCCTTCGGTTTCTAAAAGCTTTTTCACTGCTTTTGCCTCCATTAAAAAAAAATAAGGTTCAAATTAGTGGCCGCTATGTCGCCAACCACGTGCGTTAATAATGCATATAACAAACTCACAAAAACCGACTAAAGCCGGTCCTAAACAGCGGCAGGCCGCAGTACACCTGGCGCTCACAGTCGGCACGGAGGTCCCCCCTGGCAGTGACGTGGTAGCCGGCCGCAGCCAGCGACGGCAACACGCGCTCCGACGAGTAGGGGTCGTGCTTGGTCACCACTATGCCTGATGTACGGGAGATCGTGTTGTTGTTTATGTCGTGGGACACTATTTCTGAATGCTGGAATGGAATAGAAAATATTATTTATCAGACATTTGATTGCGACATTATCATTCAGCCGAAAGACCTCGAACGTCACCCATTTTGATTCGATTTGATTTTTGGCATTTTTGCAAGCATTAGCCTTTGACGTAGACATATGTTTTCCAATATAGTATGGCAAAAAAGTCCAACTTAACAACTTTCAACCTTCTATTTTTTTTAAATAAGCTCCTTCCATTATAAGACTTTCTTGAACATTTTCTCTATTCTTCGTTTATGGAACTGTTTTTTTTTATTTTGTATTATTGATAGACTCGCATTTGAACACGTAAGCGAAGATGTGTACGTCAGTGAAGCACGCATGCCTAGAAGTAAACTATTCACTCTTGACCTTAAGACTCCCAGATTGTAGCTATCAGGAAATACAGACTCCGGCAGCGCTTAGCACAATAAAAGTATTCCTAAAACGCAAACTTAAATAAAAATGAAACACAGTACAAGTACTCACAAACCAATAGTGCCTCTGAAGCGACAGTCCCTCTCCATCATACGGGCTGAAGGGAATGAACATCAGCACCACACAGATCGCTCCGAGCAACGACAGTACCATCCACAGACGCTTGCGAGAAAATAGGAGTTCCATGCCCGACTGAAACAAAATATTATTAAAAATATATAGATTATTTAAAGACTAAGGACGATTTCGTTTTTACCCGACTGCCGAAGGGTAATAAAATGTGTTTATCAGTTTATGTATATATTCTTGTTCCTATGTGGCGTTCTAGAGACTAAACGCTTCGGCCGATTTTGATGATTGTTACGTCAATCGATTCGTCTTAACCTTGCGAGTGTCACTGGCTACATTAACAGAAAAATACTTTTCTCTCGATTTGTTTGGTAGTCAATTGTTTAAGACAACTTTCACTGCTAGAACTCATCTTTTATTCAATCTGTGTGAATCAAAATATAATTGTCTGTAATATTTTGATAAAAAGTAATTAAAAAAAAAGAAGTTCCGGTGCATTTTTTTTTAAATCTATGCCGCGTCGGAAGGCAGGCGCTTTTTTATTACCGGCCAGCATCACTAGCCAAGTTACAAACATTCGTATCGAACCTCTTTCTAAAATCGTTAACGCTTATTATTTGTATGGTCTGACTTAACGTTCAGATGTCATTCCCATGCATTGATTCGTTTTCTACTAGCGTTATCGATTGTAGATTGTCAACTTGACAAAAGGTGCTGGACTTTATCGAAGCGAATTGCGTTCAAACTTTTTAATTAAATAGTGTTCCAAATTCAAAAGTGATTTCGTCACTGTTATTCAGTGCGCCGGAATTACCCATTTTGCTCGCATTTATCGAGGAACCCTTCGCCTCTTTTCGAATAGATGGGATGAAATATTACATTTCGTGTCGAGCATAAAAAGTCGAGATTTTAATACGTGAGATGTAGCCATTTTTTTCGAAGTAGAAAGCTTCATGCGAGTGTTAAAATAAAGCCCGAAACACGAAAGCTTCTTTTTCCACTACCTGATGAGCTTACTTAATTAAATGCAAATAAGTTCCAACAACAATTTATTAGAAACGTTCTGACACAAAATCACAGACTATATACACACCATCAACGCAAGCTTTTACGAGAGTTTACAGGTTCAGTATCATTCTGCCGGATGGGGCGGTGGAAAAAGTGCGGGCGTAGCGGCAGAATGCGTCTACCAACAGTAGCTTATTCAGTTAAGAAAAATAATTACGTTGTCACACAATGATATCAAAGTTACATACAAAAGTCTCTGTCTTACTGTTATTATGTATTTTTTTTTATGTATAATCTTGTGTCTAAATGTTCATATTTCGAAAAGAATTTCTTAGGCAATGTGTTATATAATAGACAAGGTATTGGAAAAAGATCTATTCATCATAGTTGGAACTAATGTTGAGGCAGGGAGAAGTCTTGGTATGTAATCGATTTCACGCATCCACGGACTGCCCTCGGCAAACTTGCTTAACCTTGAAGATCGGCCCGTGTGGCTGTTACTACAAAACCACGAGTTCTTCAGGCATATGATGATGATGGTATACTCACAATAGTACAAGACACGATCATAGCTAGCCCTGCGTTGAGTATGGCCACAGTAATGTCCGGGTTGTCACTAGACGAGCGACTCATGATGGGCAACATCTGTGCGTTCACGCGGAGCGCGAGGGAGAACATGAACATCACTGACGGCAGACAGAGGCACATCTCTACGAGCAGGTGTTGCCAGCCTGGAATAAACAATCATTGCAGGTTATAAAACAAACTTGTATAAACGCGGTCACAAGCGGGTTTGGTCTACATACACCGGCTTAGTTTGCACTTTATTTGTACTTGCCTTAAAAAAGCAATAGAAAACATTTATTCAATACAAACACATAGTTCAAGAGAGATATAGTGAAAAATAATACTGTTGCGTCTCGAAATTCCAGACGTATTCAATTTCTCAATTGCTGTAGAATTAAATGAAAACATAATATTTAGTCAATTATGTTCAAGTCCAATGTCCAGCATGAGCATATTGCTATCAGCAAGTCCAGCCCCCGGGTTGCTACTGAGAAATTCCAGATGGAAAAACCCAGGGCCTCATGTTCAGCAGTAGCGATTGCGACCACTAAACCTACGAGGCAGTAGCTTATTCGCGTTTTCTATATCTTACCTGTCAATGCGATATGTTTTATCAATATCTTAATATTAATTAATATTATTTTTTGTTTGATATTTTATTGATAGATACATTGAGGTCGGTCCGTGAATTGGTGACCATTTCAACATACCGAGTTTCCTCCGTGCCTCGGAAAGCACGTTAAGCCGTTGGTCCCGGCTGTCATTTGAAGATCTTTGACAGTCGTTACTGGTAGTCAGAAGCCTGATATCTGACACCAGTCTTGCCAAGGGGTATCGTGTTACCCAGTTCAGTAACTTGTGACTGGGTTGTGGAGGTCAGATAGGCAGTCGCCCCATGTAAAAACTGGTACTCAGCTGAATCCGGTAAGACTGGAAGCCGACACCAACAATAATTGGGAAAAAGGCTAGGCAGATGATGATGATTATTCCTATATGATATTTGATTGGTATTTTCATTCTGACATTTGATTTATTTTTATATTTGACATGCATTATTTTATTTTATTTGACATTTCATTTTTGCATGGTTTTGCTAATGATGTGTTGTTGCTATTTAGCATTTGATTGATGTTTTCATTTCGACATTTTATTAAATTTTATATTTGACATGCATTATTTTATATGACATTTTATTTATATATTTTTGCATAGTTTCGTTAGTGATGCGTTGTTGCTATTTACATTTGATTATTTATTACATTGATTTGACATTTATACGTTGTATGTATACGTTGTGTGTATGTAGATTTAATATTTATACGTTATTGCTATTTGACATTTCTGATTGATATTATTATTTTAATTTCGTTGATATTTGAGATAACTGTTATTATCATTATTAATTATCACTTTTTGATTTTTGTTCTATTGTTGGCATTGATAATTATGGAATTCATTTGTAAATAAACTTAGACATCATTTATTTATAATTTAAATTGCACATTATTTGCACGCCATTGTATTGTTTTGTTATCTTGCATGCATATTGTATGTGTTACCCTTGTTTAAGCAAATAAATATATCTTATCTTACCTGTCATAGCGACATATCTGACAATTGTCATCGATATCAAAGCCGTGATACTCATTATGAACAGCGGCGCGCTGAACAGGTATCTGAGTGATGTCAGCGATGGTATGCACGCTAGAGTTAGTACTATGAGGGAGAATATCAGGCGGGTTGCCGACATCGCTTGGACACAGCGGAGGGAGCGACTGAGGCCGTTCTGAGGACAACGAATAGACACATTTATATTAAAAACCGACCAAGTGCGAGTCGGATTCGTGCACGAAGGGTTCCATACCCAGGGCGGCGTCAAATATGTATGTATGGGGACGCCCTTTAATTTTTAACTTTTTTATTTTCTGGATTTTTTCCTTTATTTGTGCTGTAAAATCTTACTTTTGCCATATTTCGTGATTCTAGGTCAACGGGCAACCTAGATGGTAGCAATAAGCAAGGTCTAGGACAAGGAAAGTATATATAAGCAAGGTCTTACAGCACAAGCAAAGGGAAAATGCCGAAAAAAAAGAAAAGAATTAAGGTAAATTTTGATAAATACAAGATTTCGTTCAATCTAAATTTGCCCATATGTTTTTACCGTGTTGTCACAGGACTTTGACTTTTATACACCTGATAGGGACTATAGATCTCAGTATCTGGTATAAATTTCAACTTCCTAAGTCCACCCGTTTCTGAGAAAATCGGTGGCGACACACGGACAGACAGACGGACAAGAGAGTGATCTTATATGGGTTCATTTTTTACCTTTTAAAGTACGGAACTCTTAAAGTAACAGAAAGCAGAAAAAACAAAGAAAAAATTGCACACTATTCGTCATGGAATAATGAACTGATACTCAATGAATTGGAAACATTAACAAAATGCCATATTCAACATTGTCATGTCGCTATCAATTAATTCGATTCGATCAATTAAGTCAGCGCCATGTGAATATATTTGTAACTTAACAAATATATGAGAATTAATAGCAGCTATCTTAGTTAGACAGCCAGCCATGTTTGGTATATAGAGACTGTTATAAGGGAGTGTAACTTGGATTCCAAATCAGAATAAAATACAATTCCACTCACTTTTTACCGAAAAAAAGGAGGTAATCCATTCGACACGTATGTATGTAATATTGTTGGAACTGCACAATATTCACATATGTTACTCTATGTAGGCTTCTAAACACGTGTGTCAAACTTCATAACTGTATGTATGTTTGTAAGCATGTATGTATGTTTGTCCAAGCATATCTTCGAAACTAGTAATTGGATCGTCATCATTCGTTTTTTATTGGATTAGGTATCTGTCAACTTAGGGAACTGTACAAGTTTCATCAAAATCGGTTTAGCAGTTTTCAAGATATGGAACATACAACCGAACTCCTTAACGACAAACAGCACGAAAGAGTAAATTGAGTTATTATGGGTATTTTGTCAATCCTTTAAGTACCTTACTATAGAGCTTGCTCATTTTTTAGCGATGGAGTACGAAAACTAAAAAAAATAAAATGAAAACGTTTTCCCAAAAAATAAGCCGACTTCCAAAGCAAAACATTTACAAGAGCAAAAATAACTTTCGTTTCGGAAGTGGAAAAGTTATTTTTGGTCTTTTTAGTGTTTTGCTTTGGAAGTCGGTGTCTTTTTTGGGAAAAAGTTTTTATTACAACATTATCAAATACCTTGTTTGTCAGTTCTATGTGTACTGTGAGGGGGTAGCTCAGGGAGCTCGAATAATAAGCAGAAATTACTTTTAACTTGTATTGAATCAACAACGTGCCTGCCCTCAGGCGGCATTTACAGAAGTCCCAGCTAAACAAAAAACTACACGCGTTCGATATATTTCAAATATTCTGTATTCGATTTCCTTCCAAACTTAAAATAAATATAAGTCGCCAGCATTAGGTGTCAGCGGCCGAACAGGTTGCTTGTCCTATGTGGAAAGCCTCTACAGTACTTACATATCTCAAAAATCTTTAGGATTACTCCATAATAACCCTTTTAATTTAACAATGCTGCCGTATAGTAAAAGTCTTACCCTCTTCAAAGTCCACGCATCAAACACCTGCGCCGCCGCCACGGCGGCGAGGAGGTAAGGCATCCAGTAAAACGGAACCACTAGCCACGGTTCTGTTAGATATCTGAAACGTAATATATATTCGTTACTTTTAAAACATTCTTGTCAGCTGTAAGACCATCTTTGTACCCATAGAATTAAGTTTTTTTACCGACGTCAAAAAGGGTCCTCAATTCGACTGTATTTTTTTTATAAATTTTATGTGTGTTACCTCAGAACTTTTTACTTGCTGAACCGATTTTGATGATTCTTCTTTTATTTGAAAGCTGATTGCTTCTCATATGGTTGCGTTTAAATTTGATCAAGACCTGATGAAGAACTTCGGAGGTATACAAAAGAATTATCACTATTTTGTTGTGGTACATTATGGGTAAGTTCTATATTAAGATACCTATAATGCCAGAATAGATTACCCGAATAATGAATGAAACTTGAACAAAACCGGTGGAATGAGAGTGTACCAGGGTGAACTGTACACATCTGCGTACCCCATTAAAGCGTGTCGGCGTGATGTTGTTATGAAATGGTGTAAACAATATTCAGACATGCGATTGCAGCAATCCCCAGAGATTTGCAGTCATTTATTGAAGAGTTCTGTTGTATATCTACGAAGTTCTTGATCAAATCTTAACTAAGTTTAAATGGGACCATGAGAGGCACCAGTTTTCAAATAATAAAATGATCATCAAAATTTGTTCATCTAGACAAAAATACTGAGGTAAAATTAAAAATCTGTCGAAATGAGAACCTCCTCATTTTTGACGTCGGTTAAAAATGATGAAATGTTTAGCAAATATAGTGCAAAATCGAAACCAAACCTAGATTTTAATACGGAAATGGATTTGATACGTATTTAATAAGAAATGTTGATCCAATGTCAGCTCAAACGCTTCAGAAAACGCAAAAAGTATTTTCCCGTACCGGGAATCGAACCCGAGCCTCCTGGGTGAAAGCCAGGTATCCTAGCCACTAGACCATACGGGAGATATATGCCAAGCTGAAAAAGCGGTTCGAGTACAATTTACTCGAACAGCTGTGTAAACATAATCTTTTTTTTATCGTTTGATCACGATTTTATCGAATTCAAGGGCATTCGGTCGGCTGACATTGGTCTTACGTATTGAAATCTTCAGAAACACTGGCGGTATTATTGTTTTAAATTTACAAAATAATTTTGTTTTTATAGTGCGGGCCAGTAGTTTCGGTAGGAGTCGAGCACATCCCGCCAACTTTACCTTGCTCGGTCGTGATGTTTTTTTTTACTACTTTATTTGTTTTCTAATTTAAGTATTTATTCATTTTATTTTTAATTATTTATCTTTTTTGAAGGGTTTACACTGTCCTTTCATTCACATACTGACAGTCATATGAAAACATTGAAAAAAAACAATATTCTTTTAAAAGTGGTCACGTGGATTTTCCTTCCGGTTCTTCTCTATGGAGATAAATTCAAAAAAAAAAACCCGATTGTTTAAGAAGCGAACTAAAAAGACGTTAACAAGAAGGAAATCATGCTGAGCAGTCGGAGGATACATCTGCTTTTTGTCAGCCAGCTCGCGAATATGTATCCTCCGACTTCACTCTGATTTATCGAATTCCCTTTTTTATTTATAACTTTTTAGATATTTATTTTTTTCGAATTCGATACATTTAAACATATAAGTTTATTTACACAGGTACAAGTATATACAGTGTATAAAATACTTAATTAACTATTGCCTACAAACATTTACACTTAAACCAAAAAATACTCACTAACTAAACCTCAAAAAATATACTAAACTAAAATATGGCGTCGAAAAACTCCTCCACATCGTTGTTTACTGGTAATGTACCCAAAAGACTGGCAGCAATGCCACGTTGTATGGCAATGCTTATTCTCTGATCAAGGTAAAAGCCAGCCCTTGGGTAACATATAAGTGTTATATATTTTTGAATTCACCTCTTAAAAGTTTTGATACCTCACACGACGGTTATGGAAAAAAATATACTGGGCCTTCACAATATGGTACCCAAAATCCGCAATTTTTCTTTTTTTTAATGTACCCAGTGACACTCGCAAGGTTAAGACGAATCGATTGGCGTAACAATCATTAAAATCGGCCAACGCGGTCTCTAGAACGCCACATAGGACCAAACATACATAGACTGACAAACACATTACCCTCCTTCAGCAGTCGGGTAAAAGAGCATTTCGAACCGTGCTCTGGCTTCTAACGTTTAATCAGTGTCCAGTCCATGTATACTGTGATTTTTATTTCGTAGACTAAATTGACAGTTGCCAATTACCTTATTTTTTTTAAATGTTGCAAGCGTGGAGCACATTGTTGTAGGTAAGGCTCAATAATAAGTGATTCATCCAATCGATGTGACATGACTCCTCAATTAAATTTTAGTAAATGTTTTATGAATATAAACGTTATATATTTAAATATAACAGTATTCAAACCCATATGACATACACTTTTATCGTGTTAAATATGAAATCGGCAATAAAACAAATGCGATCGATAAAATGAAGTCTGACATAAACGAGTAGAAACTAACTAAAGGCCGCTCGTTTCTTAACAAATGATTTTATTTTGCCGTGAAATAGTTCCATTTTCGATTAACTTTCGATCACATAGGACACTATTTTTATGTAACGATAAAGTGACAACCTCACAAATGTCAGTTTAGTCTATGAAATTAAAAATCAGAGTACTGTTGTATGTGTAATAAAATTAGTAGAACTAGAATTGACTAACCTCATCTGTACAGTAGTAGCAATCATCAGCAGCACACATATCGCGACCACTAACAAGCCGACCATCGCGGCGGCCACGCGACCCAGCAATGTGAACAGTAGGTTCTCCACTGTGGACCATCCTGGAAATTATAGCACTTGTTATTAGAACATAGGTAATGTGAATTTTGGTAAACTAAATACATGCCTATCTTGGCTTAGGTATTTAGTAAGCCTGAGTTTTGCCAGTTCGTTAACAAAGGAAAGGCTGTCCATAGCTTTTGAACGGATACAAATCTAAAATCCGGGCTGAGAGATTTGTAATGGAAAATTTCACGTCTTGCCCTGGCGATCGAACTTAGAGTTACGTTTAGCATTTATAAAAACCAAACTAGTTGCTTTTTTTTCATTTCTAGTGTCCGTACCCAAAGGGTAATAACGGGAACCTATTACTAAGACTCCACTGTCCGTTTGACTGTCTGTCACAAGGCTGTATCTCATGAACCGTGATAGCTATACAGTTGAAATTTTCACAGATGATGTATTTCTGTTGCCGCTATAACAACAAATACTAAAAACAGAATAAAATAAATATTCAAGTGGAGCTCCTATTGCACAATAGTTGACCTGGATTAGGACATCATTTTTGATAATCTCATTGGTGATGCCGCTGGTAACAGCTAGGTTGGGACTGGAGCCAATAGTGCCATTACGTTTCGGGTACCTACGCGGTCTGGTGAGGAAGCGCACCACGGACTAACACACCAAGCTATGGGTTGACCTTAGCGAGTGCAGGCAGGTGCAGCAGGCACTGCCCTCCATCGACGGCCGTTTCACGAAAATGGCCCTACGACTAACTAAGCGTGCAGTCACGGCCTTAACAACTGGACACGGGACCTTTAATAAGCACCTTTTTGTCATAGGAATTACGGACAGCCCACTCTGCAGAGCATGCCTGGTGGAACATGAGATAGCAGCTACCTGTAATCGCTAGTTACAGGGCTAAATACTTCGGTGAGCCAGGTACCCTGCAGGAGATAGTCAGCAACACCAAGGCGCTGCTGGCCTTCCTCGAAGAGCTGGCGTGGATCCAATGAAGTAATCGGTGATGGTGATGGTGATGGTCTTGAAGTTGCGGAGACCAGCACGTCGAAACTAAGCTAAACTAAAAACTAGATTAATATAATGTAATAGCAGTACTTACTGGCCCCAACTAACCACACGTAGTACGCGACGCTAGCTAACCCAAACAGAGCTATGAGCACATCTATGAAGTAGGACGCGGCGAACGAATATGTCACCAGGAATATGTTTAGGTAGTCGTAGTATACAGCTGCTGTGGGCTCCATCTGCGGACAATTATATTAAGTTTTTTTTATGTTTTATAGGCTCGCGCTTGACCACCATCTCACCTGTTGGTAAGCGATGATGTGATCGACGGTGAGACACGCTTGCCTACAAATAACCTATGAGAATGTTAAAATACACTTACTAATTGAGATAACATTATTATTTCATTTGAAATAACATTGACATTTAATCCCTTTTTACAGCCCGTTTAACCAATTTAGATTTTTATTGCGTTGGTGATATGACAAATGGGAGCTGTAGTAAACAGTTGGTTTTGATACAGATAATATAATACTAGCATACAGATGGCTCATCCCATACAAAGAAACCGTGCCGACATAACTAGCGTTTTTCGTTTGATCAAGCTAATTATTTTTCTAAAAACATCGATCGCGTTCGGTTCCGTTCCAAGGATATAGGTAGATGGTGTAACCAGCGACTTGCAAGTAAAAGGGTTTACTCAGTTCGTAAATACTTTTTTATTAATACAGCGACGATTAAATTTTTATAGTATTTTTGCACCGTTTTTACAATTTCATTGTACCAAAATGTCAAAGTCAAAGTCAAAATTTTATTGCGAATTAAGTGTACAATGTTGATGTTATTTTATGTTGTTACTTAAGACTTAGCAGCCTTTTACAAGCATTGCAATTTTCATCCTAAATTAGCATGCATTTAATATTATTTAGATCCGTAAAATTATATTGAGACATTTTCTTATGTCAAAATTAAATGTCAATAGTTATGAATTCAATATAATTATTCAGCAATATTAATGTTATCCGTTTCAGATATTACAAATTATAACTATGATTTTAAATTAATGTAAATAGGATAGACTAATTTTATTTTGTTTTATAGGACAGATCGCCACTTTTGTACATGAGAGATAATCGTTATTTTAAGCTAGCCTCTAAATATTCTTTTACTGAGTAGAAACATTTTTGGATTAGGAATAGCTTTAGCCTCTTTTAGAATATTGTTGCTGATTTTTCGGTTTAAAACGTGTTGGGCAACTTATTATATATTTTTATTGCCATATAGTATGGGCTGTCACTTAACATTTTAATTCTTGAGGATGGAGCGCATAACCTCTTTTTATGGCGAGTGTTGACGTTGTGCGTATCTTCTACTTTAACGAATTTGTCGATATTTTTAAAAGTAAATAAGCAAATATCCAGTATATATATTGACGGCAGAGTTAGAATCTGATATTTAATAAAGAATGGTTTGCAGCTCTCCGTATTATCTATTTGGGCTAGAATTCTTATACACTTCTTTTGTATTATGAATAGTTCATCTACATGTACACTATTACCCCATAGCATGACGCCATATCTCAGCCATGAGTATGCGTATGCGTAGTAAGCAGCCATGGCTGTTTGTGTGTTAGTGCTTAATTTAATTTGAAAATGAGCGTAAGTGAATCTCGAAAGTTTTGTTTTTATATGTTCTATGTGTGACTTTCAATTTATGTGTGTGTCAATATTAATGCCAAGTAGGCTAAATGTACTAACTTCTTCTATTTGCACGTTTCTAAATGTTGTTTTTAAATTGAGAGGTGGTTTTTTATAAGATCTAAATTGTATTCTTTTAGTTTTATTACTATTAATTTCTAAGTTGTGAATCTGGAGCCAAGTATTTACAGTTTGGCGGGTATCTTGTATTTGTAGACTAGGGTTATTTAAATTTGTACACTTGATTAGTATTGAAATATCGTCTGCAAATAGTACTGGTAAAGCGTTTTCTTTGTCTAATATTTTGGGAAGGTCATTAATATAGATTAAAAATAGATCTATATATTAAATATATAGATTGTACTATTTGTGTCCTATTATGTAAATATGATTTGAACCACGTTAATGTGTTACAAAACAAATTAAAAAAATAGACTGTATGCCTCAGAAATTTAAAACCGCGCCATCTATTGGAATCAATATTCCTCCAGAATGATAACCCCAATATTCCTTAGTTTTGTACTTAGGAGAGTTAATTACACATTTTTCTATGACCGTCTGTACAAAATCTTAATATTTCACAAAAATCAATAAAAAATCGAAAATTATCACGTCATCTAGTGCAATTTATTTGAACCAAATTTTCTTTCTTCGCGTTGGGTGCCCGAGGTTTATGCTTTTTATGTCATCCTTATGTTTATGGGCTAGAATTCAAAATCAGTTGAACTGACTGTAAAAAGGGATTGTTTAAATTTCTAAAGTTATTTAAAATGGAGAATAGCAATATCCAATTTAGTGTAATGCCAAAGCTTCCAAAAACTAGCATACCTACACATAATATTGAGCGATAAGGAGCAACATTGCTCCACTGCCTCTAGCAAATTTCAATGTTATTGATCAATGTAAACGCAGAATACTGGATCGATTGGAATGACCAATAACGATCTCGCATCTAAATATAATGTAATGTGGAACTTGAAACGTTTGAGAGATCGAAACCTTAAAACGTCATATAATTGGATGAACAAATAAGTTGAGATGCAAGGACAAAATTGGTTCTTCTATTTATTGATAAATTAATGATCATCACCGAGTGATGTCGACTCAAAAAAAAAGAAAACCTGAACTAAACATTAGCAGTGTTATTCATAAAATCTCTGAATTGTTAAGTAGATTTTAAATCAAATTCTTTACAGACAATTTTGCTAATAATTGCAGAGATTTATATGATGAACTATTAACCTGATCATCCAAATCGTCGACATTGGCGGTCTCTGTGAGCAGAGCTAACAGCATGTCTCCCGCACACTGCAGCACTCCTGGCAGTAACAGATCCGGCTTGTCGTTGCGAGTGTGGTACACATGGGCCCACTTCACGAACGCTATGTCTATTCCTGCAATAGAAAAAAATATTAAAAAGTGACTTCAAATGTTGTTGTGTATTGTCACGGGGTCCCAGCGCTAAGAAAAATAATTTGATTCAAAAAAATCTCACTAGATGACGCAATATGCACCGATTTGTAATTGAATTGTTTGTAAAATTAACTTTTTCTGGAAATGAACATAAAAATTGTGTATTCTTATTTAATCAACTCTCCTAAGCACAAAATCATGGCATATTGAGCTCTTAATTCACATTGTAACGGATCATATAAAATTTATTCTAATAAATGGTGCGGTTATAAATTTCTGAGGCATTCTAGTCGATTTTTTAAATTTGTATTATAACACATTTTGGTACAATGAAACTAAAAATGTCCTAAAAAACTACTATAAATCAAATCGTTACTGTATTTAAAGAAAAAATATTCACGAACCGAGTAAACTCTTTTACTAGCAAGTCGCAGCTAACACCATCTATAGCCGTGGAACGGAACCGACCGCGATCGATGTACTTTTAAAAATAATCAGTATAATCAGAAGAAAAACGCTATTTACGTCCGCTCGGTTTCTTTGTATGGGATGAGGCGTCTGTATACTAGTACTAGCTTTTACCCGCGGCTTAGCTCGCAGTGAAGTCATTTTTTTTTTAATAAAATGTATCCTATGTTACTTCTAATACCTCCAAGAATATATGTATAAAGTTTCATGATGATCGGTTCAGTAGTTTTTGCGTGAAAGCGTAACAAACAAACTTACATTCACATTTAGTATGATTATATTGTCTGTGGTTTACATTTAGTAAGACAAAATAATGAGGTTGTCCTGAACGATCTATATCCGCTACTATCATCCCGTGCATCTCACAACAGTCGTATGCAGAGGGTTCCCGCAACCTTGACCAGGTCATCGATCCACCTAGAGGGAGGCTTATCAACGCTGCGTCTTCCAATCAACCGGAACTGAATATCTTACCATTAATATGGCCGAAGTCGCGCCATATCCTGAAGTCGGTGTCGGAAGGTATGATGCCCGAGGAGAACAGGAACTCGGCCAGACCTTGTGCGTTAGGCGTTACTGCTGAGCGGTGGTAGGCGTTTAAAACTCTTGGGTCTGTCACCTGGAAGAAGTGCAGTTTATTTTAGGTTTTATGAGAATTTCAGATTATCCAGAACGAGAATAATAACGCGTTTCATACAAAGCATAGACGAAATTACAGATTTGCTGTGTTGTGATTCAAGTAAAATTATTGCCGAAGGTCAAAAAGCTGCCTTGTGAGGGACAAAACTGACAGAGTAGGTGTCGTAGCCAGATCGAAATATTGATCACTTCATGAATGGTTGTATTTCATGAAATGATATGACCAAACATTTTTTTTATCTTTGTAATATAATAAATAAATAAATAAATTCCTAGGGTGGGGACCCTAGGAATTTATTCCTGTATCGTGGGTGGTTACAAACATTTTAACTCACATACACAAGACACCCAGATCCGGAACAACTAACTGTAGGCCCTACAATTTTTTGTTCCGTGCGGGATTCGAACCCGCGACACGCAGCGCAGCAGCCGAGCGCTCAACCACTGCGCCAACTGTGTTGTCAAACTTTAGCGACCATATTGTAAAATAATTACATGATTTACCGTTTGAGGCGCTGATATCGTTATGTTTTTGTGATGCATCATGGCGGCGGCAATTTTAATATTCTGATGAATAAGCTTTTAAAAATGCGCCAATTGAAGATAAAAGTGAATCGAAAATGACGTTACGACTCAAAACTATTCGAATTTTACTAAAATCACTTTAAAACGAGCGCGAAAACCTTTGATATCTTAGAAGCCCTATATTAATGAAAAAGCCAAACATGGATTGACATACCATCAAACTTCGAATGATAAATTTTACGCATTATTATCAGGGTCCCAAAAGATTTCTGTAACATCTTTTTTTTGTGGCTACATCTGGTCTACGTTTTGTAATTATTTTCTTGTCACTCTTTTTTCTTCTCTAACTTCTGGCAATGAAATATAAATGTCAGATGTAAAGCAATTATTTACCTGAAATATGGTAGGTTTTCCGTTCATCCCCGCTGCATCTAAGTTGATAACGGCTGTGGCTCCCTTCGCCCAAGGATGTTGCAGGAATGCGTGACTTGCCTGGAAACAGTGAAAGAAAATACTTCAAGTTTTGTTGACACATTATAATTTTTAAGATATCAAGTTCGATTCCAGGGACCTGTATCCAACAGTGGTAGTATTTCGGCTAAAAAGAAGACGGTAAGAACAATAGGGAATATAATTGTGATTAAAAATACTAACAATTAAAAAAAAGTTTTTAACAAAAAAAACCAAACCGACTTCCAAAACAAAAAAAAGACTTTCTTTTCCGAAGTCGGTGTCGGTGCACCAAAGACACCGACTTCGGAAAAGAAAGTTATTTTTCGCTTTGTAAAGTTTTATTTTATTATTATTTATTTATTTTATTATTAAAAATACAGAATAGACTTATAAGCTACACACACTCCCGCAAAACTGCACATACAGTTTGACTGCGGGATCAATGATACTCGCTTACTTAGGTAGGTACACAATTACGCAAGTGCTTAAAATTAGAGATGCAGGTGAGTAAGTAGGTAATTAATGCAAACAATTAAGGTAGTGCTTCAATAATTTACGCTTAAATAATTTCTTTTTTGTTTCTTTGGCAATGTCGGCAGGTAAACTGTTGAGCAGGTATGGAATACGTTTTTTTAAAGTTCTGTCGCCGTAATAATTATTGACTCTAGGAACAACTAATTTACCCGCAGTCATTGACCTAGTATTAAAGATATTAACAACTTTATCTAACAAAGACTCATGATCTCGATTGTCATGGTTATTAACTGCAAGAAGGTATTTATGTTTCAGACTTATAGGTTTTTTATATTTCACTTTTTAGTTTTGGAGCCGACCTCAAATTACCATGAAAAACATTTATAGCCAAAGTACATCTTATGACGATTACAATAAGCCCAAACACGACTAGGATGCATTGTTTTATTTCGAAATGCCAGTGCCAACCTTCCGGTTTCATCATCAGTTCGACAGGTACCATTTTCATCAGTGCCATTTATTTATAAGTATTTTCTCTATCATAGTCGGTAACTATCGGAGATATTATCTTATACCCATGATATACTTATCATTAAGGAGTTCCAGTGGCCATCTGAGCTTTTCTTCATCAGTTCTACTTCACCACTACCACACAATACTTTCTGAGTGCAAATGATTGCATTGTTGATGAAAATACCAAAATCGCTATATGTATGCCTATAATATTTGAGGAGCTCTCTCGATTTCCATGGGAACCCAAAATCTGATTCTGACCTGATGAACATAGTAACACCTGGGCAGTATACCCTTTCACACAAAAGAAGAATTTTCTAAATAAGTTCAGGCGCCTTTGAATAATCTAAGTCCAAAAAAACAACTAATAACACAATAATAACACTAAAATACTAATTAAAAATACTAAAATAAAATATTACAGTGAGAAACACTTAACAAAAAAAAAGTTTATGGAGATATTTTGATAATTTTGGTCTCAAAATGAAAGGTATAAGGCTTAGAACCCAAATTCAATTTATTGTATCCATAATGTACATACAGGTGGTGAATATGAGTTACAGAAACAATTATGGACCCAACACATTAAACATTCTAAATACAGTTAGTCTAGGAGAGAGGAATAGCGCTTAATATTTTTCCATAATAACCGTTCAGTAAATCGGTAAACGCGTTTATAAGATAAACGCATTACCAAATGACAAGTGAAACGGTCAAAGACGCCCCTTACCGCAATATTTTTGTTTTGGTCGTGTTAGCGACAAAGCCTTTATATTTTTCTCATATTGTTTTGAAATATTGGAATACATTGGTAGACAGGTGTGAACGATTTTTTTTTTGTTATCTGGTTCTCACTTTAATAGTAAAAACGAAAGGATTTAATTAAGGATTAAGAATCAAATTTGATCGAGAAACGAGATATAACAATTTAATACATCTGTCCCTCTCTACGAAAACGCTGTTCTGACTTCTGTTTCTAATTCTCAAATTTAATGCTATATAACTTCGTCTCTGGTCAAGATATTTTAAAAAGTATTTCATATTTGTTTACTAGCTATGCCCGCGCGTCAAATACCTACCCTACCTACTCTACCAATTTTTTTTCTAGGGTCATTTTTCCGCGCAGAATCTTAACACCATCTTTCTGAAAATGACGTCAAATGCACAACGCCATCTATCGAATATGGAATTCAACTGTCCGAGTATTTGAATTGCATGTGTTGTGATATTTCACTTCTTGAACACTTTAAATTCATGTATCTTTTGATAGCACAGATATAAATCTAACTGGATGACGCGATTGTATGTACTTCAAAAAACGTTCCAAAAACGGAGTAAAGTTACGATCAATGATCGTAATCTGAGCTTTTCATTTCGCATTATCGGCATCGGAAATCCACTGAAATCTAGAAAAATGACTTTTTATGCCATACTGAACTGTAAAGAATGTATAGAAAAAGTTGGTCGAGGCATTGGAAATGTTTCTTTCATTGGTAAGTAAATTTGTTTTTAATTGTTTGTGAAAAAGTGGCACGCTTGGGTTTTTATACAGATGGAGGGACTTACGTTATCTAGTTAGATTTATGTCAGTGTTTGATGGAGGAAAGCGATTGCGATGAAACAAAAATTAAGATGGCGCATCGTCTTACGTCTGGTAATCCGATTATGGAAAGGGCTAGGTAGAATTAAAATTCGAAATTTGCATTAATTAACAAGGCCACATCAAACAGGTGGTAGTAATCATGCCTCCTACAACCCGGACATCAAATGATTTACAATATTTGTATCATATCACTATTTATTACATTGTCGATTTATTGCATTAGTAGTAAGTTATAAACTTTTATCTGATACATTGTAAAAACGTAAACGTTGTAGATTTTATCAACAAGTAATTGCGGAATTCTAAATTTGTGATTTCTATTTTATCTAAGCGGATAATTTCAAACAGGTAAAATTGTTAGCTTGTTTGTAGGAAGAATCTCTGGAAGTGCTGATGCGATTGCAATAATATTTTCACTGATAGATAGCTACTATGTAGCTATTTTTTTATGACGAAGGAATGCACGATTACTGTCTGAAAAATGGTATAGGTGCCTGATTCTGAAGTGACAAACGAAAACCTTTTCAACCGCCTTTAAAAAGGAGGATGTTCTCACATCGACAATATGTTTTTGTATGTTTGTTACTCCGCCAATTATGAACCTATTATGATGAATCTTTCTTTATTTGAAAGCTGGTGCTTTTCATGTGGTCCCATTTAAATTTGATCGAGATGTGACGAGTATTTTTTAAGTTATCCTTAATAATGCGTATTTTCGAGGTAATAAAAGGTATCAACAAAACTAAAAAGAGAAAAATAAAAACAATTTTAACAAAAAAAGATTAAACCGATTTCCAAAACAAAACACTACAAAGCGAAAAATAACTTTCTTTGCCGAAGTCGGTGTCTTTGGTACCTATTTTTTTCGTTTTTGACACCGAATTTTGAAAAGAAAGTAATTTTTCGCTTTGTTGTGTTTTGTTATGGAAGTAGGTTTATTTTTCTTTTTATTTGTTTTTTATTGCGAACATGTTTAGGAAAGTTAACGGGTAATCGAGAGTGGAATTCCCTGCCGAAGTCTGTATTTCCCGATAGCTAGAACCTGGGAGTCTTTAAGTCAAGAGCGAATAGGTTACTTCTAGGCAAGCGTGCTACACCGTCGACCACATCATCGCTTACCTTCGGGTGAGATAGTGGTCAACCGCAAGACTATTACGAATAAAAAAATAAATAAAAAAAGCTGAAATTCTAAAATATAAGATGTAAGAAAGTGAATGAAGCAGAAGGAGGATGTAAGGATCGTAGCAGAGGACTTTCTATAGTTTCTGTCTACCCTACCTACTGTTACGGGAAAAAGGCGTGTGGTTACGTAAATATATATCTAAAATACTAATTTTTAATCCCCGTCGGAAAAAGAGGGGTGTTATAAGTTTGACGTATGTATCTGCTTATTTGTGTATCTGTCTGTGGCACCCTATCTCCTAAGCGGATGTACCGATTTTGATTTCGTCGTTGTTTGAAAGTGTGACTTTATCGAGAGTGATCTTAGCTATGTTTGATGAAAATCGGTTCAGCCGTTCTAAAGCTACTGTTTGAATCGGGGTGTTTTCGTAAGATAACATAATTACGCGTTCAATAAAATATTGTCAATCGAAGCGTGTATTAAATTGTCTAGGGGCTTTTTTATATTTTACTTATAAAAAAATAACAGACTCTGAATAACAGTTTATATAACATTTTTTTTTTTTATAAAAAACAATTTTAAAAAGCCTATATGTAATTTAAGTTGATTTTAAGTGTCTTTTATAGAATGAAAAGGTCCCAAATACATTTTAGCAGCAATGGAATTTGAACCGTATCGTTAATAATATGAGTTCAAAATTAAAGTTTAGTTACCTGCAAACCATTTTCCTCTGCTCCGTTAAATAAGAAGATAATGTTTCGTTTTAGCTTCGTCTTGCTTCGCGATAGTTTGGTTAACGCTTCTGCCATTATTGCGCAGAACGCTGCGTTGTCTGATGCTCCTAGAAAATTAGAAGTAAACATTCAGAAACTAAAATGGTTAAGAATTATTCTATGTATAAATATGCAGTAAAAACTGTATTTTAAGGCTTTGGTAAATACTATTGACTATTTTTATTATGAAATGTTATAAATCGTTGAACTAGCCACATTTTAAACTTAAACAACCAAAACCGAACGCTATCCTCTAAAACTGTTTGAACTCACTGAAATTTATTTATTATTAGAATAAGCTTGAACAGCACTTAAGGTTGCACTAGTCGATCATTCTTCCATACAAACGTAGTCTGGCGATTACTCCACTGTTTGACGATATACGTACAAAATAAAAAAAAATGATATCAATTTGTCTCATCATTATCTAGCGCTATATGGAAACAAATAAGTAAAAAAAATAATATTTGAAATACTAAAAATAAAATATCATACTAATATTATAAATGTGAATGTAGTTTGTTTGTTACGCTTTCACGCAAAAACTACTGAACCGATCATCATGAAACTTTGTACATATATTCTTGGAGGTATTAGAAGTAACAGGATACTTTTTATTAAAAAATATTTTTTTTAGTGTCTTCACTGCGAGCGAAGCCGCGGGTAAAAGCTAGTTGGAAATAAATACCATAAGAAGAAGGAAATTTGCAAAACAGCCACCATACAGGAATAGATTAGTAGTTCAACAATGCAAATAATTTTATTTTGAAAATATTACTTTAGTCGTTTTTTCATTATATCTAGACTTCCAAAGGTCTGTATATAAAATTTCACGCGCTCGTTTCGTCCTAAATCATCATCCATTTACATATTTAGCTACAAACTTGCAAAAGTACTAATTCGTACGCGAACTAGCTTCTTACTGCTCATCACAGCATCTATATATTTCGCAAGTGTTGTCGGATGAGATAGCATACATACGTGCCGTCGACTAGGGCAAAATTAATGTTAATTCTTACTTAAAGCAAAAGCACAGAATTAATGGTAGTGTTCTCCAGTATAAAACATAAACAGCTTAAAACTAACCAGATTACCTAACATAAAAGGCACAGCATTAAAATGACAGTTTATACGTATGGAACGATTTAAAAACTTTTAACAATATAAAATAAAACTTGTTACCTAACGCTAAAGGCACAGAATCATAAGTTCAACAGTATGGAGCTTTCTATAGTGTCATTCGCATGGAATCCACTCTCTCACTCTAATAACGTTACTAGTTTCGACGCATTCTAAAACCTAACATCTGAAAATGGACCTTCTTGCCTACCGCAAAAGATTTCAATCACAATGACCACTACAAATTCGAACCAAAAATAAAAAAAAATAAAAAAATCTCTCTTACCTAAAGCAAAAGGCACAGAATCGTAGTGACAGTTCACTAATATGGAGCTCCCTATAGTGCCGTTCGCATGGAATCCGCTCTCTCCCTCTAATAATGCGACTATGTTCGACGCGTTCTGATACATGTTGAAGAATGATGTTGTAGATTTGTGGAAGTAATCGCCTGGAACATAAAATAAATAATTAGTAACCAGTACGATTTTGACGCTGAAGGACAAGTCTCAGTTTGTTTTCAGAACCCAAAACAAGTCCAGTAAAAAAAACCTTTTTTTTAACATGCTTTTTTAGTATTATTCTCAGCAAACCCTTTCATTTGATACACATATCATGGCAGTGCACAAAAAATAAGTAGTCCGCCATATTTAGAATGACGTCACTTAGCTAACCATGCATTGTCATCCAAACTAAACGTGTATGAAAAAAATCATCTCAATCGGTGGCGGATAAATGCTTTAAAATTCAGTTGCAAGATTTGAACCGAACATACTTACATACATTGCAAGTTAAATAAAAGCTTGTAAAAATACTATGAAGTTTTGGTAAAACCAACTCAATAGCATATTTTGATAAAGTGGGAATTCCATCCATAACTACCAAAAATTATTTACACCTTTGAAAAATAGAGATTGAGTTTTTATTTAACAAATCATCTATTTTATTTGAAAGCTGGTGCTTCTCAAGTGGTTCCATTTAAATTTGATCAAGATCAGACGTGTAGTTTTTAAATTATCCTTAAACATGAGTATTTTCATAATTATATACGATACCAAAACCAAAAAAGGTATAAATAAAACTTTTTAACAAAAAATTAAACCGACTTCCAAAAATGAACACTCCAAAGCAAAATATCATTTTCTTTTCGGAAGTTGGTTACAAAAACGAAAAAAATGGGTACCAAAGACACCGACATCCGAAAAAATAATTAATTTTCGGTTTGTAGTGTTTTGTTTTGAAAGTCGGTTATTTTTCTTTCTCACCTCTCGAGAACCTGGCACCATTTAAAACACTTTTTTCAGTGAACCCGATAATCCACAATAATAATCCATCAACTTCTGTTGTACCACCCCCTTCTCTATATATTTATTTTTTAGGTGAGATGAAGCTAATTTATAGATGGTGAAACAGGCAACAAGTCTAACAAACTCACCCGAAGCAATCTGCCAGTCAGTCTTAACCACTTGGTTAGCTTGAGCTGCTATACCATCCAACATATCCTTCAGATCTCGGGTCTGCGCGAGATGATAAGCAGTGCCTGACACTCGCGGTTCCGCGCCTATGATGCGCTCCAGGTAGCGCCAGGCTGCCTCTTCACTGAATGTGTCTGCATCCTACATAGAAACATATGGAAGGTAGAAAAATGAATCATACAAATCGGAGCAGAAATGTCGGAGTTATGCGCGAACATACATTATAAACAGAAGATTGGGAATCTCCTTCACATTTTTTTTAATACAGTTAAAAAGTAGTCTCAATCATCGTCTACTCGCATCCAACTGCTAGAATCAAACATGTGAAATTTGCAACGTCATCTAGCCATAACCATCGATAACGACAATATAGAAACGACGTAGAAACAAAAATTTGTAGATGGCGGGCGCCACTCGATCCTAAATCCCACCACGTAAAGTTTCTAATGTGCATGATTAAAGATATTAACGATCCACAGAAAATAATATGCAATATGCTATATGTATGTTAAAAGTTTTGAAAAACCTCACAACAATTATTACATTCCGTGTGTCTCCAGGACATTAGAAGAAGTACATAGATAAACACATTTTGGAGATTCTCGGCGTTTACCAATTTCGTGCAAATCGAAATTTCTTACAGTTATATTACATACTTAAATTCCCTCGCTGAAGAAGTTTGCTAAAGTCGCTGTATCCCTGAAGTTGGGCAATTATAGGCAGATTAAGATTTAATTTAGAACAGATACTCACATCTTTAGGGACATCAGCTTCATTCACAACAGCGGGCATATGATCTTCCACACGTTGAGCCAAGTAGCCCAACAGTAAGTACACGCCTAGCACTAGTATAAGCAATGAACTCGGTACCTGAAATTATTGAATAGGGTAGAAGAATTGAGTTGTACAGTTTGAGGTCAAAAGTACAGTCACACTACCAAAAGTAGTGTCGTGTAGAAATGGTTCATTTTTTTGTAGAAGAGGTTCAATGATTCACGATAACATATCAAAGTAATTTAAAGCAAAGTCGCTGTCCACCTCTGTGTGTTTCTCCGGTTTCTTTCTTTAATGCAGGCATTAGATTTTGATATGGTATGGCAAGAGAACTAAGGTTACCGACATAGCTCGAAGAATTGCCAAACTTAAGTGACATTCGGCAGGGCAAATCGCTCGAAAAACGGATGGCCGTTGGGGCCGAAGCGACCGCGTACCGAAAGACGCCGCTTTGGAAGGCCTCCTTCTATGTGAAGCGACGAACTGTTCAAGGCTACGGGAGTCCGGTGGATGCGAAACGCACAGGACCGATCAGTGTGGCGATGCTTTGGGAGGCGTATGTCCAGCAGTGGACGTCTTTTGTGTCAAAATGATGATGATGAATAGAACGATCGATAAACGAGGAAGCCAACACTGACAACACTGGATCCTGCCCTCTTTTGTGATCAGTATTTGAACACTGATTTTTATTACATGTATAAAAATGTTAACTAGTGTATAATATCAAAATGCGGTCTGTGAATATCACCCTTAGTTAAGAACGTTTTGAACACAAATATATGAGAAGAGTTTCCTTGGATATTAAGTAAAACTTCTTAAGATTACCCTAGTCGACGGCATGAAATATTTTGCGCGGGGGTTAAAATGCATGCTATCTCATCCGACAACACGTGCAAAAGAGATAGATGCTGTGATGAGCAGTAAGAAGCTAGTTCGCGTACGAATACACACTTTTGCAAATTTGTAGCGAAATGGATGATGATTTAGGACGACAACGAGCGCGCGAAATTTTATAAACAGACCTTTGGGAATTTGGATATCATGAAAAAACGATTAAATGTTTAACTACTCATATATTCCTGTATGGTGACTGTTTTGCAATTTTCCTTCTTCTTATGGTATATTTTCGTCCAAAGATACGTTAGAATTAGTGTTGAAATATGAAACTTTCGACACTCATAACTTTCGAATATATATTTCTTTTCCTTTTTTTTTCCATACAGGGCTAGATAATGATGAGACAAATTGATACTATTTTTTATTTTGAACATACACCGTCAAACAGTGGAGCAATCGACATACTACGTTTTAATAGAAGAATGACCGACTAGGGCAACCTTAAGTAACAAATAAGCTTCCCACATAAAATAAAACAAAATTCTCACAAGGACATCACAAAACGTACACAACATCCAATATAATAAAATACATGCAACGTCATCTGCCTTGTCTCATCTATGTTGGGGTTGACTTCCAGTCACACCTGATGCAGCTGAACATTCTACACTACTTAGAGGTATTTTTGAGGAATTAGTAGTATAGCTCGGTCAAGATAACTGAGCCAAACTCGCCCACTTCCTGGTAGGTACCGGCACGGCAGCGGCGGCGGTGGTGCCCGGCAGGGTTATTACGTATCTTTTGCAAGAGCAAAACGATAGCGATTTTTGCGCAATAATTGCTCTTCCATACAGAAGTTTTAGAGTTGTTGGCGGTTTTCTTTTAAGTAAGTGCTATTGACAAACAATGAGCGATTAGCAAACGATTGTGTAGGACCTACCATACCTACACTGCAGGTAGTTCCGATTTTTATGACATAAAGCGTTTGATCGCTATCGTTTTGGTCTCGCAAAAAATACGTTAGCCTGCCGTGTTCGCCTCGTGAGTAGCGTTGAAAATTGCGAAAGATACGTTTTCTTTTATTCGAAACTTTAAAATACATGTAATTTTCGAAAAAAAACTTTTTTTTTCTTTTGTCTGTAAAATACATAAAATACACGTATAATACTTGTTTTATACTGTGTATTTTAATACCTATTTAACAATCAAAGGGAAAATATCTTGCTTATTAATGTTAATTGAACATTAATTTTAACTATACTCAAAATACCATCTTATTATAATTATAATAATGCGAAAAATACACCTTAAAATACATGTAAAAATCTTAATAAACTTGCGAAAGATTGAAGATCTGCAAGGAAAGTTTCTGTATTTTATTGAAAAATATAGGCGCGTTTGAAAGATACATGTATTTTACTTGTTATTTTCAACACTACTCGTGAGCCAAAGCGAGAGTCGAACGTAAGAGTGACAGTGATGAGATTTCGGGTGCTCAGATATGTTGATCGAGCTTTAAGTATGATTGTTAATAGAATAGCATGGAACTAGTAGTAGTAAGTTTTAGTTTTTAGTTTGATTTTGATAGAAATGGGCGATTAGAAGAAAAGGTATTTTTACTCTATCACACCAGCTATCGTCCTGCTTCGTTTGATCTTCGATTTTTTGCCCACCCTGTATAATTTCTATAATTAAGTAATTAAAAAATCTTAATTACCCAGGTGTTTATAATTATTGGATTTGTTAAGAATACCTTTTATCGCCACATTCTTCAACGTCGTGATTTTATCCACCTGCTTGATGATAACTAAGATTATTAATTTTAGATTTGGTGATAAATTAATTAGGTCATCTGCTTTCTTAATCTACCTCCGTGAAATAACCTACAGATTGCATTTTTTCAATTATTAATCCAATTTTCCAATTAGTTTCGTATAGGTAACACGCGTCTTCCTTCCTTGGTCCCATTATTTGAAATCGGGTCTTCTCGCTTTCCTGCGCCAATTTGTTCTATCTTGGATTATTAAAACCCATTCATAATACAAAATTAATCTAGAAACATATTCAAAGCATTTAAAGCACCCACAAAAAAACTAGAACAAATTGCTTTTGATCTATTTCTCCAACCCATTTACCCAAAAACCAGTATCCCATATAAAAAGACGTCACAGAAACCCTTTAATCAAACTCACAACTTACAGATCTGACAGGTTCATTTACATGACTGCCATTCTTTCTCAGGCCTTTGAATACCTAAAATAATACATACAAATAAAAATCTAACACATAATACAAAATTATATCCCTTCGGTAACGCGAATCAATCTCCTTGTCTTTGCCCGACTCTGTTGGGGCCACCTTCCAGACTTACTGGATGCTGTTGAGTACTAGTATTTTACATGGAGCGTCTGCCTATCTTATCTCCACAACCACCAACACGGTTATACGATACTTCTTGGCAGTACTGGTGTCAGATTGCCTGGCTCCTGACTATCCGTAACGACTTTCCAAGATCTGCGAATGACAGCGGTGGAATCGCGGTATGTTTAGATGGTCACCCATTCACGGCCGACCTCGGCAAGCATTGCTTGATTTGAAGATCAACCCGTGCGGCTGTTATTTAATTACTTGATATTTAGCCACGAACTCTTTAGTAACATTAATAAACCTATTTAAAAAAAAACTTAAGTCGACTAAGTCAACATGAACGATTATATGAAAGATTACCTAATATTTGGTTTTAAAAGATTACCTACTTAGTCTTAGTATTAAAGTCTTTATAAGATATTTTGCAATACATCGAAAGACTACTTAGTTTTATCTTTTGTTATTTTTATTTTTTTATGAATGAAAATTATTAAGACATTGCTCAATGGGATATTAGAGAACAAGGTACGGTGAAATAATACATACCAAAAGGCCACATAACTATTGATAAACAGATTTCAGTCGTATTAATTATTAGTTAGAGAAACGGTTAATGCATAAGAATGAATGATAACTAAGTGAAATAGCAGTCTGGTGTATTAGCGCAAACTGATATGTGAAGTGAAGTAAATTGACAGCAGTATTTGTGCAAAATGAAGTCAACTGTATTTGTGCGAATTGATCTCAACCGACTTTTATTCGTGTACATTGAAGTCAATTGACAACTATTTGAACAAGACATGCAAACTGCAGTAAATGCATTGAAATAGATGAGCAGCAGTGAAAAAAGTGAAAAGTGAAGTAAATTAGGCAAAGTGAAGTAGAAAAAATCGTTTAGTCATGCAAAATGAATGAAAAGTGAAGTAAAAACCAATGAATTAGTAATGTATGAGTGTTAACCCGTTGCCAGGGCTTTTCCGCTCGCTCGTCTTCGTATTCAACGGTCGGCACTCCTCGGTAGTCATGAGTGGGAGTCTGAAATGTAACAGTAGATAGTTAGTAGAGTAGAATAGGTAGCAGTTAAGTACAGCAGTTATACAAGTAGGAGAAAGAGTTTTGGTGTAGTGTTACGGTTCCGAAAAAATCTAAAAATTAAGCATAATAATTCCTTATTTGGGTAAGATGAACCAGCGCCGGCCCTGGGATATAGTAATAATAATAATATAGTTAAGCCATTATTATGACACATTTACATTTTGACACAATTATTTTACTTAAATTATGACTCTGGTGAGTCGACATCGTCGATAACTGGTCTGTTTGCCCATATTTGGCAAAGGCCTCCTCCAATTCTTTCCATCATCTTCTATCCAATGCGACCCTGGCCCTCGGGTGTCACCAAAAAGCCAAATTCGAAAAACAATTTCCAATTCTCCAACGGAAAATAACATTTTGATTGCGACTTTTGACAGGCGCGAGCTCAGTTTTGCCAGATAAGATTTTTTGAAATCCTCAGAGTGATGCTGAAAAAGCCGTAGATTCATAATCATCATAATTTCAGCCGAATGACGTTTATTGCTGAACATAGGCCTCACTCAAGTGTCCGTTTACGGGACTGGTCACCATATTGACCAGTCCCGTGCATCTCACATCCAGGCGATCCGTAGATTGCCTTTAGAAAAATCCGTAGACCTACATCCTCGACCAAAGGGGCGCTGTAAAACAATTTCGCTTTACCTTGATTAAGGGCTAGGGCCGGCGCTGAGGTGAACACTATGTTTGAAAATTCATCATCTAAAAGGATCATAATAAGTTATTGATGGGAAATGCTCCAGGCACATAGTTGTACTATAATAATATGGCTTTGGTCATGGTTGTTGAAACACAACACAAAGATAATAAAAGACAGGTTTCAGATAAGAAACAGTGTGTAGAAGAAAGTGATTAATATAGAAGATAAGCTAGCTTTCATTTAATCATTACGATCTTTAGACATGAATTGATATTGGCAACGACCACCTGTAACGTAGAAAAGGTGATAAAATGTATCGTTGCTGTTTGCTTATTTATATTGCATTTAAATGTTCAGAAGAAAATAATAATTATGTCAGATAAGCTGGTTTGAAATTAATCATTATGATCTTAACACATCATTTGGCATTGAAAAGGAACACCGATAAAATCGTTCGCAGTTTTTTGTTTATTTCTCAAACTGGATATTTAATTTATAAGTACATGAAGCTTGGTATAGTATCAAAAGTCGAGATCCGAAAAAAGAATTGTGGAACTTAAACGGAGTTGGACGGGGTTAGGCGCGGTGATGGTCGGTGGAGCTAGATATTGTCCACGGACCACCAATGCTCGCAGCGGCAAGCGATTACTCGGACTTTAAAACCTTTTTGTTCCTTAACCTTCTATCGCTACCAAACCTATTATTGCGTTGTAATTTTATCAGAGGTATTGCAAAACATCAGCAAGATACCTATTGTTTTCACACCTAAGTTTTCTGTAAATACCTGACAGTCAGAATTTACCGTTATCGCGAACGTTGCCCCACACATGGAGGTCGTTCAGTGATTCAACGGCTAAAGATAATAATCCTTTGATAATTGTTTAAAGACAATCGATTTATTGTTTTAACATAACAAACGTGTGATGATGGCAGTGGGTAGGCATGTCTCATAATAACATCGACCGTTGGACTGCGAATTCCCTGTCTGGTCATAATATACATAAGGTTACATAACATCAAGCCTGTACTCCCTGAAGGGCTGGATAGAAGTGCACCCACATTTCGCCAAGGTCCTCTTTTCGCGGCCGTGCATTGACCCTGAGAGTACTTCCCTTCAAGGTCACAGGCTTAAAAAGTTTCATTATTGTTACAGCCCTCAGCACTCGTGGGACTGACCGGTCACTTTTCGTGAACGCCCGACCCCTTTCGACTTTATTGAAAAGATTGGTAGGGTTCCGTACGTCCGAATGAAAAAACGTAACTAAAGTTCGGCCGTTCAGAGAATGCGTTCCTGACACGTCGCGATTGAACTGACGACGTAACTTTGTAATGGCGTTGCAGTTACGATAAAAATATTTTTGCTGGTTGTTTACCGTTTTAACAATTGATGAGCATTAAAACAACATTATTATATCAATAATCAATGAATGTTATAATTTTGTGCCAAACTGAGTGTCAAATAACTTGGTAAACAATATTTTTCTAAATCTATACTGCGCTATTACAAGGTTATGTCAGCGCTTTATATTTGTAGTGCTGTGCTAACAATAACAGGCAATAATAGTATCGTAATCTGTTCTTATACAGTTATACTTTATAAAATAATACGTTTTGTTTTTCTTTTTAAGAATTTGAAAATAATGGACTATAAGATAACTTTTATGAAATATAAAAATAAAACTACGACCAAACCGAACGCGCGAAAGAAAGTAGCATTTTTATATTTATTTAGGTTGAAAATGGTAACCCCAAATGGCGTTACTAGCATTTTTATACTTAGATTAAAAATGGTAACCCCAAATGGCGTTATGGGCCGCCATTTTGTGACGCTAAAACAGTCGTCTGTTGTCGTTTCGTGTGCATAGACCACGTTCTTCAAGTGTTTTCGATCTGTTTTTATTTGATTACCCGACTTTCGTTTAATGGACTGTTTCTGCTTTTCAAACTGACATCGGCGCTAAATCGGACTTCGATTGTGTTTTGTATTGCGTTCTTTTTACTTTTGGTGCATATTAATGCCTAAACGTGGACAAACATTGAAAAGTGGAGCCCGTGAGTTAATCATCAAGCTGCAAGATTACTTTGAGCGGGAGCGGCAAAATTACGGACCCCTGGTACCTGTCGAACAAGTACAAGAACGCGTCTCTCAGGCGCTTGGAGTTAGCAAACGAACCATAACAAATATTAATAAAGAAAAGTTCGGCTCTATTGGTACGGAAGATAATATTTTACGTACTCCGAAGAAGAAACGTAGAACTAAACCCGTGACAGATATTGACACCTTTGACGCCGATGCAATCAGAAATCATATGGTTACTATTCCAGAAATGAATATCTCAACAGGAAGAAGCTTTTGGCATCGTTAAGAGAAGCTGGACTGTTTAGCGGGGGTAAAACTGCTTTAACCAAAATCTTAAAATATATTGGCTTTTCGTATAAAAAAACAGCCAAAATAAAAATTTTATTAGAACGATACGACATAATTTTAAAACGGATAAGTTTTTTGAGAGAAGCAAAAAAGATTGATAACTGGGATAATGTCGTGTTCATTGACGAGACATGGCTAAACGCCAATCACACGGTTTCCCGTACTTGGATGGATGATACACAAGCGTCGACGTCGAAAGTACCAATGGGTAAGGGGGCCCGTCTGATAATATGCCACGCAGGTTCTGCAAAATACGGCTTTGTGGAGAACGCGTTACTGGCATTTCAATCAAAAACCACAAATGACTACCACGAGGAAATGAATGCCACTACATTTAAAGAGTGGTTCCAGAACGTGCTTTTGCCCAGCCTACCAGAGCCTTCTGTAATATTCATGGATAATGCCCCTTATCACTCGGATCAAATACAGAAACCACCTACCCAAGCTAATAAAAAAGAAGAAATGGTGGCTTGGTTACAAGCAAAAGGCATTGACGCAAATATGCAGATGCTAAAAGCAGAGCTAATTAAATTAGTTAAAGAAAATAAAGCGGCAAATGTGCGATACGAAATCGATGAACTGGCTCTGGAATACGGTCATCGCGTTCTAAGAATTCCACCGTATCATTGCCAATATAACGCGATTGAGCTAATCTAGGCTCAAATAAAAGGTTACGCCGCCCGCCACAATACTTCCCCGCCATTCAGCACGAAAAAGATGATGACCCTATTAAAAGAAGCCTGCGGGGAAGTCACAAGAGATGACTGGGCAAAGGTTGTTGAGAAGACTAAAAACCTGATTTTGGAACATTTTGATCGAGATATCAGGATTGATTCTGTTATTGATAATAATACAATTATACATGTAGGCGAAGATGATGATGAAGACACCACCTCCTCAAGCGAATCGGAGTCTGATTAATATTTTGTACGCACATTCAATTCAATGTACTTTATTGCATAGAAATACAGATTGTAACTTTGTAACAAAGAATAAATAAAACAATTTTATTATATTAATATTACCTTTTTTTGGTTTCCACTTAAATAACTAAAATATAAATTTTAAATGATTCCGCCAATTTAAAACGAAAATAATCTTAAAAATAATGCGGCGGTTCATTTTGGAGGAACGGTAACGAACTCAGTGTTATGTTGTGCCCATCACTAGTCGTGACTTACTGATAGGTGTCAGGAACGCATTCTCTGAACGGCCGAACTATATTATGATATACAGGGTGTTTGGAAGGGAGCTGTACATACGCCTAGGGTAGAAACTAGGGATAGTCTGCTACCTACCCCCGCCCATTATATTGACCTTGGCCTCAAGGTTTTTTTTTAATTTATTATTATTTTTTATTTGACTTTTTTATGATTTTTTGACTAAAACTACCTGTAGCTCAAAATCTATCCATGGGACCGGTCGGCTAATGGTCTTGTTTTAATCGTTAGAGTCTTAGGGTCCTGCAAAAAATTATTTTACACCAGAAAATTGTGGAGAAGAAAAGTTATGGGGCCTGAAGTACCGTAGTAAGGTAAAGAAATAATTTTAAGGGCAACTTTCTATGGGGTTTAAAAAAAAACTAACAGGGTTGGAGTTCTTCTGATTTTTTTAAAACATCCTCAGTCCATGCCCTTTCTAACGATATGCTAAAAGTGTAATTATCACTTTTAGTTTTAAAGTTATTAATTAATTTCCGCAACTAGGGCACTTCAAGCAAAAATTTCAACTAATGAAAATTAAATGTGTTCGATCGTAAAAGGATGGCAAATGAAACAAAAAATTTGGTAATGACTAATGTCATTAAATTACAAATTTTAATTAATTACTATATTAATTTTTTACGGAGTATTCTCTGGACTGACGAGTCCAAGTTTGACAAGGAAGGAATTGTAAATTACCACAATCTCCATCACTGGGCACCCAGAGATCAAAACCCGAGAGTCAAGAGGCACAGAGGTTTTCAACGAAGGTTCTCCGTGAACGTATGGGCAGGCGTCATCGGTAATCGGTTGATAGGGCCGCACTTTTTGCCAGACAACCTAAACGGGCAAAACTACTTAGATTTCCTCGAAAACGATTTGCCTGATTTAGCGGAAGAAGTGTTTGACGAAGATCGGCCCATAGTCTTCCAGCACGACGGCTGTCCTGCTCATTGGAGCCTAGCAGTGAGGGAGCTTCTGGACAACTGCTTTCCTAATTCTTGGATTGGTCGGGGTGGGCCAATTCCCTGGCCCCCAAGGTCGCCTGACCTTACCCCACTCGACTTCTACGTCTGGGGAAGGGCGAAAGAGTTGGTGTACGCAGAAGAAGTACCAACAAGGGAGGTTCTAATTAACAGGATCCACGCCGCATTCGATACAATGCGCGAGGAACTGCTGCTTAGAACGGTGACCGTGGAGATGAGGAAGAGGTGCCGAGCATGTTTACAGGTCAATGGTCATCAATTTGAACAAAATTTGTAATTAATTAAAATTAGTAATTAATTAAAATTTGTAATTTAATGACATTAGTCATAACCAAATTTTTTGTTTCATTTGCCATCCTTTTACGATCGAACACATTTAATTTTCATTAGTTGAAATTTTTGCTTGAAGTGCCCTAGTTGCGGAAATTAATTAATAACTTTAAAACTAAAAGTGATAATTACACTTTTAGCATATCGTTAGAAAGGGCATGGACTGAGGATGTTTTAAAAAAATCAGAAGAACTCCAACCCTGTTAGTTTTTTTTTAAACCCCATAGAAAGTTGCCCTTAAAATTATTTCTTTACCTTACTACGGTACTTCAGGCCCCATAACTTTTCTTCTCCACAATTTTCTGGTGTAAAATAATTTTTTGCAGGACCCTAAGACTCTAACGATTAAAACAAGACCATTAGCCGACCGGTCCCATGGATAGATTTTGAGCTACAGGTAGTTTTAGTCAAAAAATCATAAAAAAGTCAAATAAAAAATAATAATAAATTAAAAAAAAACCTTGAGGCCAAGGTCAATATAATGGGCGGGGGTAGGTAGCAGACTATCCCTAGTTTCTACCCTAGGCGTATGTACAGCTCCCTTCCAAACACCCTGTATAGGATCACTCATGTATCTGTCTGTCTATTTTTCAAAGCCAATTTGCTCAGAATCTACTGGACCGATTCATTTGGTATACATGTGAACTTCTGTAACTCAAATACGGACGCATAGTGTAAATAAATACTTACATTTTGAAATAAAAAAAAAAATAACAAAAAACCCGACAGCTTAAAGAGCGAACTAAAAAGACGCAAACAAGATGAAAATCTTGCTGTGCAGTCGGAGGATACATGCTTGGATGCTCGTGCTGGCTGACCAAAACCAGATGTATCCTCCAACTGCACAACATGATTTTCTTCTTGTTTACGTCTTTTTAGTTCGCTTTTTAAGCAGACGGGTTTTTTATTATTTTTAAATATTTTTTTTATTTACAACTTTTTTGTTAATTTTGTTTATAATTAGGTAAATTTAAACATATAAGTGTTTTATATTTTTGTAATCACCTTTTAAAGCCCTTTATTTTGATAACCTCACGATGGGATTGGAAGAAAAAAAAACTGGGCCCCCACAATATGGCGCCCAAAAGCTGCCATTTTTCTATTTTCCAATTTAAATGTAGCCAGTGACACTCGCAGGGTTAAGACGAATCGATTGACGTAAGAATCATCAAAATCAGCCAATGCGTTTGGTCTCTAGAACGCTACATAGGAACAAACATACATACATACATAGACTGATAAACACATTACCCTCCTTCGGTAGTCGGGTAAATAGGGTCACTATCTGGTTACTACCTGTATCGTGCGAATCAATTTAAATTGCTTTTTAAGTCTTTCTTTAATCTTTTGAATTACTTGCCTTAATCCCAGAATCTGATATTATGTTTAGCTAAACGAAAAATGATTTTATATCTATGGAAAAAAGTCCCAAAATTCCGTGTCCGAGCAGTAAGCGAAATATTAAAATGGCTTTATCAAAACATCGTATGACATATCCCGGCCAATGATTTCCATATGAGTCGTATCATCATCATCGACTTCGTCCACCGCTGAGCATAGATCCCTCATATATGGCCCTCCTTTCTTGTGCCATTCCCCACGTTCCTGTGCCAGCCTCATCCAGGTATATACCATTATTATTGTACCTATGTTAAACAAATGACTTATGTATTATCTGCGATGTCAACAATATCGTCTGCCCATCTCACCGCTGGACGACTATCTTAGAATATAACAACTAATACTTATAACTAAATTATTTGTTTTCCTTCTAACTAATCCCAGATAAGGCAGTGACAATTTAATAGGCGCAATTTAATAATTATTTATTTAGAATTTATGGCGTGATTATATCCGAGCGTCACCCAAATCAAATTTTTCATAGAATATGTGACGAATATTGGCTATATATATACCTATGACTTGCAAATTCCTATACTACCTACCTACTAGCTATAAATTGGCATTTATAGCTAGTAGGTTATTAGAAGCGTAAAGAAATTCAGATCTAATGAATATAGCCAGTAGAGGAAAACTTAAGTGATGTACTTTGTCCATAATTACTTACACAAGAAATTTCAATATTTCCTCGAATTTTTGACTTAAAACTTTGGCAACTTTCCAGTCTGCAAGTTGCTACTTGCAGATTGGAAAGCTGAGGCCTCTAAGATTTTTGCCGTGCAAAATTGCAGGCGACGAGACTCACGGGGCTTTGAATGCCCGTCAATAAAAAGTTTAACCACAACTAGAGTACCTACAATGTTCAAGTTAACTTACTAGGTGGAAAGACGCCTTAAAAACTGGGACTATAAAAATCTCTCTAATGATTGATATACAATAAATCTTAAAATCAACACAAACCTGAAAGTGGTTGCCAATCACAAAATTTGTCTAAAATAGCAAGATTAAATAGTCAGTTTCCCATCTAGCAATCTATATCTATATATCTTATCTTTCAAACTAGGGAAGGTCAGATTACAAAAACACTTAAACGTAGGTACCTAGGTAATTAAAGAAAAATCTTTTTTTTATAAAAATACTAGCGACTTCCAAATAAGAAAACTACAAAATAAAAAATAACATTATTTTTGACAGCCGGTATCTTTGGTAAGTACCAATTTTTTGCGTAATGGACACCGACACGATTAGAAATTGAAGTTATTTTTCACTTTGTAGTTTTCTTATTTGGAAGTCGGTAGGTACTATTATTTTGCAAAAGAGATTTTTTATTTTTCACTTTTTAGTTGTGGTATAATGGACCAGTTCTATAGGCTAAGTAGGTAGGTACCTATAATGCCCAAAGTGATGCCAGTATTGATTACCACAATAACATGAAACTTAAACAAAACCGGTGGAATTAGTAGTCGGTGTTCCTGTTTCCATTTCTTCGTTTTTTGACACCGACTTCCGAAATAGAAGTTATTTTTGACTTTGTAGTGTTTTTATTTGGAAGTCGTTTGTATTCTTTTTTATTTACCTAATCTTAAATAATCCCAAAAATCTAAACTGGAGGTATCTAAAAGCAGTTAGTTACTATCTCGGTTAGTAGGTACTGAGATTGAGATGTCTAGTTATCAGCTTTATCAATGAGATATGTCATATTCGTCATGGTGTTATAATTTTTTTATTATTTATGTGCCTTTATCAATATTATTTTTAGTTTGTAACCATATGTCATACTTATCAAATTAAGGAGCAGCAATATTTTTTTAAATTCAATCAATCACGTACGTGCACACACACACATAATAAATACACTCGCTCACACACAAACACATTCGCGCCGGACTTTGATTTTTATTTTATTATTAGTTTGAATGTATACCTTAGTCTTAATTTTACCCTGTTAATCTGCATAAGAATAAATTGTAATTCCTCCCCAGAAAAGGGTACTGGCTCCTGTAACACAGGTCAATCACCTAGTACAGGAGTCAGGGAAACCATGTATTTGTATGTTTTCTTATGTAAATAAAGTTATAAAGTTATTATTGTTTTATCAAACAAAGGCAGGCAGCCTTTCTCAACTATGTTGGGGTCGGCTGCCAGACCTCCACAACCCAGTAACTGGGTAACACGGTACCCCTTGGCAAGACTGGTGTCCGATTTTTGGCTTCTGACTATGTGTTAGAAGAAACATTACACTGTGGAGATAGGGACCAAAATGCTTGCCATTCATTGTGGAGTTATGGTCAAAATGCTATTAACATTTTTATATTTTTGCTTCGACTGTGTCAATATGCCTCGAGCCTGCCATGTCTTTTAAATGGGTGTAAATCTATAATCTTGTTGCAAAGTTCATTACCGCGATGCGATGTACGTTACTGCGAAAGTTTACTATCGCGACATTCGTTGTTGCGAAAGATACTTACTACGATGATTGCAGTTTCGATATTGCGATGTAGGTCATATAGGAGGGTTGCTGATACTGGTGATAGTGAAATATTATATTATTATTTTTTATTTGTTATTCTGACTTCTGTAACACAGGTTTCCACCTAGCTCAGATGTCAGGGTTTCAATTTTATTGGTGTTAATATTTATTTGTAAATAAAAAAAATGATTTGATTTGATTGTATTGTTGGACATGACTAATAAATGAGCAAAAACTGTAAGCAAATTTGTGTTATTTTATCTGTGTTGTTACATACTTAAGACAACTTACGTCGCAATGGTAAAACTGTAAACTTAAAGAAAACGCAGTAACGTACATCGCAGTAAAGAACTTTCGCAACAACGAACGTCGCGAATAGTCGCGATCGTAAACTTTCGCAGTAACGTACATCGCGGTAATGAACTTCGCAACAATGATTTATACTCCTTAAAAATGCTAAACAATAATGACTTTGCTTGAACTTGAAGGCACATATGGAAACATTCACAATTCTCTATCAATGCCATAAAACTATAATTTTTGACAATAATCTGATAGCCACTTTATAACTGCAATAACCTGTGTTTATTGACTGATTAGAGCGGACAAAAAAATGCAAATTTATTGGCTAATAATACCTGAGATTAGGAGTTAGGAGTATATCTTTTTAACAAGGAAGAATAACATTATGGCAAATTTGATTAGAAGGTAAAATATGGCTTATGTACCTGTTATTTTTATTACTTTGGGGCATTTTACATATTTTTCGTGTATTGTAAATTTATGGGCGCACGGTAGGCGCAGTGGTTGAGCGATTGACTGCTGCGCTGCGTGTCGCGGGTTTGTTTCCCGCACGGAACAAATATTTGTATGACCTACAAACAGTTGTTCCGGCTCTGGGTGTTTGTGTATCTGAGTTTACATGTTTGTAAATGCACCCACGATACAGGAATAAATTCCTAGAGTGGGGAAAAGTTAAAAAAAAAGACAATTTCTGCCTAATAACCTAAAAGATAAAAAAAAAATATAACAAATTCTGCCTAACAGTTACCTTTAATCCTATTAAGAATTTTGTTTATTAAATATTTCTGATTTAAACATGTAATGAAAAGACACATTCTGAAGTTCATCTTTGGAATTCTGAGTGCAAGATGGAAAAAAATCTTGTTTTGTCTCCGGGAAATAGTTTTGGACGTTGTCTTTTAGACATCCACATCGGCTTTAACTTGAAATAGTGAAGTAACTCAGTTAAGCCTGTGAAGACCCCAGAAAGCATGGCTGTGCAGTAGTAAATCTCATACAAAAACAGCACAGATCTGTGCCTTGAACATTGGAAAGCCAACTTCAGGGCGGCCAAAAAGTTTGGTGAGAAGTTTACCTTCTTAAGAATGTGGGAGTTATGTTTGTTTAAATTTCAACTTAATGAGCTATAAAAAAATAATCTCTTTAAATAAAATCTTGAATATAATAAGAATAAAAAAATATAGTTCTATTAGATGTTTCTAACAATTCCAATTTAGTATACAGAAAATTATAAGTAGGTACCTAATGAAATTAAAAGAAATCCAGTTTTAGATATTTTTTATTAACTTATTTTTTAAGAGTAAAATAAAATTATGAATTGAAATAAGTATTACCTGATTAAGATTAAATTATTTAAAAATAAATGAATCTAGTTGGATAAGGTTCAATAAATCTTTTATTAATTTACTTTAACATAACACGGCCAAAGGCCAATCAAATTTGTTAAAGACCGGGTACCATAATTGGAAATATTACGGTTTAATTACAATCTATTTATGTACATATCTTTATTATAAAATGAACTAGAAAAAGTTAAAATAAAAAGTCCTTAACATAAACATACCATATTTATCCCTCTGTTTCGGTTCAGAGTATTTAATTTATTTGGGTCACTCATCGTATTTATTTTGCACTAAGTTCCACAATTATAATGTTAAGTAAATAAACACTATTTAATTATAAAAATAAATAGATTGGAAAGCACAAAGCAATAAACCTGTCGAGACTCGACTTGACTCGAGAGACAAAATGACACTACTGAGTACTACTGAGTGCTAAACTGCTGACAAAAAAAAAACACACCGGTTTCGCAATGTCACTGTCAGTGATGATAACAATAGGAAAATGACGTTCTTATAAATAATGTTGCCACTAAATCTTAGTTCCTACTGATGCAGTATAATTTAAAAAGGATTATTTTATCCAAAACCTGCCATTTTGAATCGACTGTGATAAAGTGCAAAGGTTGATTGATTACTTCTAAAATTTAAAATTTTCCAGTAACAGGAACTGTGTTTGGCATGAGTAAATGCTTATTAGAGATTTATTATTGATCGTAAGTATTAATAATAACATGAATAGGCCGATGATGATAAGTGGAATCTGCTGCTACCTAACTAGTCTATAGTTTTGTAGTTATGTTGTGTAATCAATCACATCAGGAAGCAAAATATCGACCACCGTCGTCCGTTGGTAATAACAACGGGCGACCCGGCGCCCGGGGGTGGGGTTAATGTAGGCTACGTGGGATGCAAGCTCACAGCGCCCCGTTGCATAGTAACTTGGGTGTGGTTCCACAGAGCAACGAACACCGGCAGAGAAAAGACAAGACACTTCGTTTATGCAGCCTAGTCTCTTATCCCAACTATGTTGGAGTTGCCTTCCAGTTTTATCATATCAGCAACTGAGTACTAAGTATTCAACATGGAGCGACTGCATATCTGACCTCCACAACCCAGTTACTGATTGTCAGATTTTCGACCTTTTGTTTACCCATAATGACTGTCAAAGATCTTCAAATGACAGCTGGGAGCAAAGTTTAACGTGCTTTGCGAGGTACGGAGGGATCTCGGTTTGTGTGATCATGATTCCCTCAGCAAACATAGGTACAGCATGCCTAGAGGTACAGTAGGTGGTTGCCTGGACGCTGGCAAAGCAACCAGCAACTGTACCTCATTGTGACACTTCGATGCCAGAGATCGCAGTTCACACTAAAGAGGTCTTATTCACGTCTAGACTACACAATACTCGCCATGGCCGTGAACAAGGCCAGCGGGCCTGACGGCATTCCAGCGAGAATGTTGAGGCAGTGTGCGGCCGAACTGTCTCCTGTGTTGACACGCTTGTTCCGCCTTTTTCTTGTCTGTGGTGCGGTCCAGACAGTTGCTGATCAATAATATTGTGTATACTTATGTAGGCATCCTATAGTACTGTGTTATTGAAGTGGGGGGCTGGTGGGGTATCCCTTTTAGAATGCCGTAATAAATTATGGAAACCTCAAATCTGTATGAAAATTAGATATCATGCATGATGTAATGGGGGTGTTCTTTGGTGAGTTCTGAAAAGTAGCAGGAAGTAGGTACACCGACATCTCCCTTGGTAGGCAGATCGCTCAAGATGGACCGATGACCTGGTACAAGATGTTTACATGATTCCGTTGCATAAATTTGGGTCTCCGGTCTTTAAAATATACACGAACGAACGTCTGAATGATATTATTATAGTCTCGTTCTCATGTATCCTTGTGTCCCTCATGTGCAAGTCAAGTCAAACTCGGAATTGAATAGTACGGAACCATTAAAATAGATGCAGACATTCCAATTAGCGTTGCAAGCCTGGCCCTGGCTTAGTCGGATTTCGCACACTATTAAATTTGAATACTTGGGTATAGAAATGTGTGTGTGCGTATATACCCTGTCTATATACATAGGGGGATCCTTTGATGTCGCCTTTGTCGAAGTATCATACATGGAGGGAGGACTGTAATTCGAATGCCAGTCCATTTGCGACCAGACGAGCATATTTGGATATTTTTGGCTATTACTCGTCGTGTTGTTTGCTGGAACTGGTTCTGTACTTTATTTAAATCATCAGCCCTGGCTTTCTTTATTAACAGTTACCTTGCTGGCCTTGAAACCTATCTCATCATTATCATTTCAGCCGAAAGACGTCCACTGCTGGACATAGGCCTCCCCCAGGTGTCACCACATTGACCGATCACGTGCGTGTCGCAACCTGCGCATTCCCGTAATCTTAACCAGGACATCGGTCCACCTAGTGGGAGGCCTTCAAACGCATCGTCTTCCGGATTCGCGGTCGCCATTCCAGAACTTTGGAATGAAGAGACCTATCTATTTGGACTTAACTGAAATGTAACACCCTGTTTACTATGTCCAAGTTTCTTTACTAGAACTGCTGCTTGTCTAACCTTTAGGACTTAAACATATCTGGTGGATTGAGGGTGAACTATCGTACTTCTTCTTACTAATATTATAAATGCGAAAGTTTGGATGGATGGATGGATGTATGTTTGTTACTCAATCACGCCAGAACGGCTGAACGGATCTGGAAGGGTACACAGATTGACTAATGTCTGGAATAGCACATAGGCTTTTTATCCCGGTATAATATTCCCTTGGGATGATAAATTACTTATCATGCAGGCGAAGCCGCTGGCAGAAGCTAGTAACACTACTAGCTTCCATATCATCTAAAGGATTAGCTTTAACCCTTCAGATGACACGGGCGTGATGTCAATTTACGATTTTCAGCAAATAATTTTGATCACTCTTTTAAACTTTCACAGAAATCGGTCTAGCGTTTTTTATTCCCTTTACGGTATTTTAAATAAAGTGAGCTGTACCTGCCTGCCCTCCTACCTACCCTACCTTAATACGGCGTGATTTCCTTACTACTTCATCATTATTTTTAGACTTTATCGATCATATCTCGTCTAGACGTCGTAGTATGTGTGAACAACCCTTAGTACATATCTAACAAAGATACCATAGAGTTGCTAACGTACAGAAGGACCAGTTACGCTTTAAATATTGTTGGTCATCACTCGCTGTACTGAGATTGTCTTAATATTAGCTTGGAGCCGAGTGAGTGGAGCTAATCACAGGCGTCACAATTAAACAAACAACACCCCACACCACAACCAACACGCCTCCTAAACAAGACAAGCGAGTGGAACAGAGCCAATCTCTAAACGAAAACGAGCAGGCGAAGTGAGCCCCGCACAAGAAGAAATCTGCATTTCGTAAAGCAATGCAGGCAAGCAGTAGGCTACACGGCGTGCCAAATAATTATACACACATACATTCGAAAAGCATTGCATTGGCCTTTTTAACCTCAGACAGTACCTCTGTTGTGGCCCCGTCTAGGGTTTTATCGCTCTGTGGTTAACCCCCTCGTCCCTACATTATGTACTACCCTGACTGGAGCTCGGTTTCAGACCTGTAGGTTAGTCTGGATCTGTGCTCCTCGCAAGCTAGATGTCTACTGTTTTATTGCGAATAAATATATGTTGACCTGTTTTCTACTAGTGAGTTTACATTGAACAAAATATATTCTTGATCAAAGTTTGATTTGCTAGGTTTCGTAAAAAATCCTTCTATAATGATAGTATTGTGGTTCGCTAACTTAAAGACTGCGGCTCAGGTAAGTCAGTATTATATGTTTTTTTTTCCAGCGAATTTTACAGACTAATATTATTATTTTTTGCACCACCTGTATATTTGCTGCCCTATAACCGAAAAATAAAAACAAAGCAGAACTAAGAGTTTTACTTTTTAATTTATGATGATTCATAAGTGATTTAAAAAAAATCTGGGAAGTGATCGAAGCAAGAGCGACCATTTTGGAATTAGCACCACCACGCCTCGAAAAGCTTAGATTTTTCATACCAGCTAATAAAGAAATTTCTTTGCCGATTTAAGCTTTGTTGATTTAAGCTCGAAATGAGAGAAAAATATCGAAAAATGTAGCGGCCCGATTGAGGTAGATTTAATTTCATTTGGTAGGAAATAGGGTGGCAGGCTAGACCAGTACCTCAAGCCCCTAGCCACCGCAGCAGACGCCTTGGACGTCGGGAGTCGCAAGCTGATTCCCGGCCACCGTATGTGCGTGCTTGTGGATGATAAGGACCAGGCCCGAGTCCACGGCGCGTAGTGTTCCACGCGCGCCGCAAAGAGTGGTTTGTAAAAACTGACGGGGACCGCTAGGGTCGATGCCTGTTTGGGTTGCGGATAAATTTGAAAAGGATGTACTGCGGCCCTGGTCCAAGCAATTGAAGGAACACGGGTGGGTTTTAGTCAGTAAAAGTCTGGCACGCACTCCCACTTCATCCAGAGCGGGAGTCCAGAAAAAGGCTAGGCCTAAGTAATACAGTAGGGCTTATCTAAAGAAACTATAACAGGTATCTCGCGGTCCTTCACTGCACCGACTCCGGCCACGAACCTCTTGGTCTCAGGACGAATACGCTACTGCATAGAGAGCTGAAATAAAGAATGATATATGCGTTGCGAAAACAGAAGGTGAAATATTTTATCCATTCTCCATTTAAACCACACTAGCCAGAATGACATAATTATGACACAGATAAAAAGGGACTATAGTACCTATTGGGTAGAAATATAACCCTATTTTGCTTGTTACAGTGGATCCTCCCAGTCCGGAGGGTTTACGACACCAATAGTTCGAGAATTAGACGGTGCCTAAAAAATGGTACGTACATAGATACCTTTTATAACTTTACACTAACTTTTACTAAGTATTATTTAAGTTTTATATTAACGAGGCCGTATCATCGTCATCAACACCATTCAGCACATTTTAGCAGGCCACTGACAATTCTGACTGTCTCTTCAAACCAGCTCCTCAAACTGGAAACACGGCAACGCTGCTTGGCGACAGAAATACACGTAGAAATACTGCTTGAAATATTTCCGTCTTCCTTCACAGAGAACTCTAAAATAACTTAAGATATTAGATTAAATTTACTTTCTCTTTTTAGATGGATTCAACCCGCCAGGAGCAATAAATGCACGCTAAGTTCTAAACATTGAGAATGTCAGAAGGTCCTGCTATTTCTTCGCCGAATAGGTCGGATTTGGGAATAGTGATAACACGTACTTGTAAATAAGAGGTATATATGTAGGTATGATCAGCAATGCAAGCAAAGTGTTGTGGCACATCCATTACGAAGGGCAGAAGGCGCACCTGTCGAAAGAAATTGCACAGGAACAAGCTAGGTTTGTGAAGGACAAAGGAACTCTGGAGCAGATATTCATTGTTCGCCAGGTTATCGAGAAGGCACGAGAACTCAACAAGCAGACCTACACATATGCTTTGTTGATTTTTTATATGCGTTTGACTCTGTGCAATGGCCAACCTTGTGGAAGACGCTACTGAAAATGGGCACACTAAAAGTTCTTGTGCATCTTCTTAGAGAAGTCTACGAATGAGGAACTGCATCAGTACGAACAGATAACCACGTTTTGGAAAGCTGCCATCCCAGTGCAGGTGTTCGCCAGGGATGCATCCTATCGCCACTTTTATTTAACATCTTCGCGGAGCTCATTATGAGAATCAATAATGAGCTCCGTGAAGATGTTAAACGAAATTGGCGATCAAAGAATGGACTGATGTGTTGCAATAAGTGGCTACAAAACTGCGAACCTTCGCTACGCTGACGACACAACATTTTTTGCGATCAGTGTTCTGCTGACCAAATTTAGGTACTACTCCTTAAGATGGAGCGCGTGAATCTTACATTTGGTTTGAAGATCAATCGTATTAAGAGCTTAAAAAGAACGGCCATTTTACCTTGATTGGTTTAATTGACGGCTCACTTCAAGCTGACAAACAGTAAAACTGAAATACACAAACAACCAGACCTCCGTTCATACAGAACTCTAAATTAAATATAGTTTCAATTTTCATGCAGATTTAACCCGGCAGGTGCACCGTGCACTAAGTACGCTGGGTTTTAAACATTGATAAACTTAGACGTTCACTATCACTTCGCCGAAAATCGGGAGTGGAAGCAGGGACACATTCTTGTATGTAAGAGGTATATTATGTATGTGGGTATATCATACAATAGACTTGCCTTACAGGAATCGATGTAGAGGGAACGATCAAAGGCCCCAGACAAGTGTCATACGATGTCAGCGATGACGAAGGTTAAAATGTCAAAATATAAGGTTGGTTACTGTGCTCGACCGACCGTCATCGTCAGTGCGTACGTCAGTCGCGCTTGTCATTTACATGAAAATTCATAAATCGTTACACAGCTGGACTGACCGTACGGACGCGTATATTGCTACGCCCCGCGTACGAAGACCGTCGGTCGAACGCGTCCGCATGCGTGCATCGGTCGGCCGACGCGCTATGGAAACAAATGAACGTGTTCAGTGCTGCACCGATCGGTGGACCGACCGCACGGATGTGTACAGTGTGTACTATTCCGGTCAGGAGAGCACTGAATGGTACAAACTGAAGGTCGGGTCATGGTATACGAAACGGGGCACTATGAAAAAAAGACAAAAAAAAATCACCCAAAAACAACGCCTATCAAGCCTTCGGGATCCGGTAGGATGTGGGAGTAAAAGGGTGGGAAACACCGGGGGACGACCTTAAGGTCAATGACCTTGACCCCAAGGTCAAGGTCAAATTAAAAAAGACGCAGGCACTGGGTACGCTCGAGGTCAGTCACCTTGGCGCCAAGGTCAGTGACCTTGACTCCAAGGTCAGTTACATTTACTCCTAGGTCAAGCTCAAATTTAAAAAATACGCATGTACGGGTTACGCTCGATGTCAGTGAACTTGACGCCAAGGTCAGTGACCTTGACGCCAAGGTCAGTGAACTTGACACCAAGGTCAAGGTGAGATTAAAAAATACGCTGACACGGGTTTCGCTCGAGGTTTACCCCAAAGTCAAATTAACAAAGACGCAGACACGGGGTACGCTCGTGGTCAGTGACCTTGAACTTAAGGTCAGAGTCATAAAAACACCCCTTTTAACCTAACCTGTCCAAGTCGGAGTGCCCCAAGTCTTGAGCTCGCTTCGCTCGCTCTTGGACTAAGTTGCTTAAAGGGCAAAGTCGGAGCCCCGTTTCGCGGGGCTTAATGGTCATAAAAAAAATAACCACGAAGGGGATGGCGGGGTCTGTTCGCTCGCTTTGCTCGATCACTGGACCCCGCCATCCCCTTCTAACCTAACCTGTCCAAGTCGGGGTGCCCCATGACCCGAGCTCAAAAAAAAATTCATGGGGAAAAGTTGTTTCTTTTGATGTCATATGATAGAACCATAAAAAAGTATTATGATGTTTGAAATTCGCATGAATCTTTAGTAGATGGAGACCGCTGCGTCGGCTCTCGTTACGGTAAAGTTTCAATCAATATACCGATGGTAAAATTTGTTTGAATTATTCGGAATTCTCGATATTTCTCGTGATTCTCGGAGTTTCGGATTGCTTTTCGCTGCTTTATATTGTTATTTGTTGTTTTATTAGTTAGGTAGTTTGTTTGTTCGTTAGTTTATTTTGTAGTTTTTTAATTAGTTATTACTTTTTTATTTTTCATTTTGTATATTAGTCGTTAGGTTTGTTTTAATTTGCTTTATAGAATATTTTACTTTATAGTCTAGTTGTAGTTGTAGTCTAGTTTTAGTCATGAATCCTAAAAATTTAATTTTAGCACGTAATTTTAACATATGGAATTACGCTGCTAGCATCAATAACGAAGAGCAAGCAATACAAGCTGCTCGTGCTTGGCTTTTAATGCCAAGCAGGGTGGCGCGCTGCCCTAATTGTAGGCAGAATATGTCAGCAGAGCGGCGCCCTGATTATAAGTTTGGCTTCCGCTGGAGATGTCGGCGTGTCGGCGAATAATTTCGTCAGTCAAGGGTACTTTCTTTGAAAAGTTGAAGGTGTCAATTTCATCGACCCTTCGACTTCTTTATCATTTTTTTAGAAATGATAAGGTTACAAGCAGCAAGGGATGTGGGAGTGACAAAGAAAACGGCCATTCAAATATATCACTACCTGCGTGAGGTGTGTGAAGTGGCGGAGGCCCATGACCATCAAATGATAGGGGGTCCTGATGACATTGTGGAAGTCGATGAAACACATATTTAAACAAATAAATACCACAGGGGACGACTTCTGCAACGTCAGACATGGTCATTTGGATGTATGAGTCGCCTATCAAAAAAGATAGTCGTCGAACTTACTCCTAACAAATCACGGCAGACACTTGACCCTATAATGGCGGCTAATGTACGACAAGGGTCATACATTATGTCCGATATGCACCGAGCATATCATGGAGTAGATTTACGTCTTAATATGGGGGGACACTATAGGTACTGTAAACCATAGTTTAAATTTTGTCGCAGGCACTGTTGATATCCCGGTGCATAGAAATTTAGGTACCCCGGTCGCCGATGGAACAGAATACAATAGAGCGGCAATGGCTAGAATTAAAACGCCATTGCCGCACCTGCAGGAGCCAGAACAAATTGAAGTGGTACATGGGCGAGTACATGTACCGTCACAATATTTTAACAGAATTGCCATCAGAGGCCGCCTGATTTAGGCGTCTTTTAAAAGATATTTGCCGCTTATACCCGGGAATAGGGAGACGGGGTATCAGAGCGACTAATTGTAGATGCAGGTCATGCCGTTAGCTGCCCGCCATTTTTTTGTTCGTAAATTTCATGAAAATTTTTTGTAGTCCTAGACGCCTTCATAAAGAAGGCTAAATTTTGCCTCCAATCTCAGCGGTCATTGACCTCACGAAAAAAAATCCCGGGAAAAAGTTGTTTCTTTTGATGTTCTCCATACGATGAAACCATAAAAAGAAAGTATTATTAAGTTTGAAAATTTCATCAAAATTTTTTTGTGCTTTTTCCTCAAAATTTTTTAAGTCCCAGACGCCTTCATAATGAGAGTTAAATTTTGCGAGCTCGAGACTTGGGGCACTCCGACTTGGACAGGTTAGGTTAAAAGGGGTGTTTTTATGAATCTGATCTTGGGGTCAAGGTCACTGACCACGAGCGTACCCCATGTCTGCGTCTTTGTTAATTTGACCTTGGGGTCAAGGTCACTGACCTTGGCGTCAGGGTCACTGACCTCGAGCGTACCCCGCGTCTGCCACTTTTTTAATTTGACCTTGACCTTGGGGTCAAAATCGAACAGCTCTGAGTAAAAATTTGTAGCATTCAGAGACGTTGCGTCCATACCAGGGTTTACATTTATTTTACATCAGCTGATGCTGATATCCAGATGTCATAAAAAATTTGAATGTTACACTTTTCAAAAAAAAAACGAAATGTCATAATTCATAATGAAACCAAAGACCTTATACGTAGAAGTATAAGGTCTTTGAATGAAACATAACAATTTATGGGTTTGTCAAGCGCTATCGAAATGTCATATTGAAACATAATAATTTATTGGATTGTCAAGTGCTATCGAAATGTCATAATGATAAAACCTTTTTGACGACACAGTTGACGTAGTGATTGAGCTATCGGTTGCTGCGCTGCGTGTCGCGGGTTCGATTCCCGCACAGAACAAATATTTGTATGATCTACAGTATATATAGTTGTTCCGGATCTGGGTGTCTTGTGTATGTGAGTTTAAATGTTTGTAAACGCACCCACGACACAGGAAGAAAAAAGCCCTTAGGCCGGTTACAGTGCTCGACTGACCGTCAGTGCGTTCGTGCCGTCCTGACCGTACGCATTAACCGAAAGTCCTGTTCAGGAATTGTTTTCTCATTTTTTAAATGTATTTTAATGAAAGATGTTGTCTCATTCCAGGTGAATCCAATCTACCAGATGCAATCACCGCCTCGCAGCCTCAGTGAGTCATGTGATTCGAGACAGAGCAACGAATACTTCTTCGCCGACGACACCACCACCTGCGCGTCGACGGGGACGACGCCGGCCGCCGGATAGCCTGAGATCTCGAGCTCCATCGGCCAGCACCCACTCCCGATGGGAGTGTGGAGTGCAATGAACAAAATCAATAAATGAAAACGTCATACGCTCGTACTTTATGGCTATAGAGATGGCAAGCAGCCTGAATGAGACGAACTTTAAAAAGCATTGATAAAGTTAGGTAGTCTCTGGTGCGATAAAAATAAAATACCATTGTATTATTTTTTTAAAGTCTTTTATTTGTGTAACCTCCTTCTTTAATAATGATAACACCATGCTTCCATGCGTATATTATAAATGATAAAACAACTCTGTCTGTCCGTCCACCAGTCTATTAGTTTTTTTATTATTGATAAGCTCGAGTTTGACCGCTATCTCGCCTGATGGTAAGCAATGATGTGGTCGACGGTGAAGCACGCTTGCCTAGAAGTAACCTATTCACTCTTGGCTTAAAGACTCCCAGGTTTAGCTATCAGGAAATACAGACTCCGGCAAGGAATGCTAGTCCTTATCGTAGTTTTTTACCTTTCCACGATATAGGATAATTTTATCAAACATACCACAGGAGCGGGGCCGTGTGCAGCAGCTATAAAAGTATAAATCTCTCTGAACTAGCTTCTAATGTTTCAACGTATTTATTTGATAGTTCCGTAAACGTTTAAATAAATACGCTGAAATATTTATAAATTCATTTATAAGATCATGGATAGCAGATGTGTTTTGCTATGTTGTTAGGAAGAACAAACCCAGGCAGTTATATATTAAGAAGATGAAGGGTGTTAAACAAGCCAATACGGTCCTTCTAATGGTAAATGGTGACAGTCATTAATAGACATTTGCAATGAGGGTTTTTAAGAAAATTCACGCCACTAGTTGGCGCCACATTGGTGAGAGGTCTTTTACTTGGAAAATTTAACTTATGACATCAACTTGCTTGACGTCAATTTGACTAATGTCAAAAAACATAAGCATTTGACAGCAGCTTGGACCTCACGTCTCAGTGATGCCACCTAGTGTACATGATTTCAGAATACCCTCATACCAGAGACATGCTCGTAGCAGACGTGTTGCCAAACTGGGGACAAAGATGGCGAGAAGAGGCGCCACTATCATACCTTCGCCACACAATTAAATAATGCACAAACATTTTGTCTGCCTTTTGGTCTAGTGGCCGCAAGCGTTCTGCTGAGCATGGGCAAACTGTTCCTGGGTTTTCAACCGACTTCAAAGAAGGAGGAGGTTCTCAATTCGACTATATGTTTGTTACGCGATTACTCCGCCAATTATGAACAGATTTTTATGATTCTTTTGTTATTTGAAAGCTGGTGCTTCTCATGTGGTCTCATTTAAATTTGATGGAGATCTGAGGAGTATTTTTTAAATTATCCTTAATAATGCCTATTTTAATGGTATTATAAGGTACCAACACTAAAAAGAGAAAATAAAAAAAACTTTAGAACAAAAAAACATAAACCGACTTCCAAAACAAAACACTACTAAAGCAAAAAATTATTTTTCTTTTCGGCAGTCGGTGTCAAAAACGAAAAAAATAGGTACCAAAGACACCGACTTCCAAAAAGAAAATTATTTTTTTGTTAAAAGTCTTTTTTTTCTGCTATTTCTTAATAGTAACCCGGCGTTTGGATTCGTGTCCGGTTGCTGACAATATAGGCTCACAGGCTCACTCACTATTACATGGGACTTGAACATAACCTTGTACTATTATTTATTCTGTGACATAACTAACGAAATGTGTGTAAACCTACTATAGGTACACATCTACCTAATCTTTTTGAAATACAGACAAAGCATTTTGTGGCATTACAAAACCTTATGCAACAAATGTTAACTAAACAAATTCGTTAAATGAATGATTCCATGAGTCAGTATCTAACGGACATTGAGGAAAATATTTATCGTAATATATACACTTTCCTGGTCACCGATGACAAGATGAGAATTTGAATTGAATGAATGAAATGATGCAGTTTTAAGTCGTCTCGGATTAAAGGTGGTTGCAGCAGACCATGTGCTAAACTAAGCTTTGTTCGCATAGTTAAGATTGTTTTTCATAGAACTTATGCGGACCCAGTGCTGTAGGTATTTAAATTTATTTGGAACCCCGGGCCAAATATTTACGCCGCACCATAGTTAACAAAGAAAAGAGGAAAAAATTACTTGAGCGAGCGAAGCGAGATCGAATATTTTTGCACCATTTAGTTTAAAGGATTTAATCGGAATGTTAAAAAACTTATAACCAAAAAAATTAAACCGGCTTCCAAAACAAATACTTCAAAATGAAAAATTAATTTCTTTTCGCCATTCGGGATTTTGTTATGTAACTATTTTTTTCGTTTTTGACAACGACTTCCGAAAAGAAAGATATTTTTCGCTTTGTAGTGTTTTGTTCTGGAAGTCGCTTTAATAATTAAGTAAAAAATAAATTGATTTATCTTTTTTCAGTTTTGGTACCATATACATATTAGATATATTTTTTTTTTGTATGTGCTCGCGTTTGACCACTATCTCACCTGATCGATGATGTGGTCGACGGTGAGTCACGCTTGTCTAGAAGTAACCTATTCACTCTTGTCCTTAATACCCCTAGGTTGTAGCTATCAGGCTACAAAGACTCCGACAGGGAATTCCACTGCTTAGCTGTACGCACAGACTTTGAAAATACGCATTAAAAAACTTTACAAATAAAAAAGAATCATCAATATCAAAATGGGTTACAATTGTCCGAGTAATCGAACATAACAGACATACAAAGGCATAGAGTCGAATTGAGAACCTCCTATTGTTTCAAGTCGGTTGATAAATTACGTGAGCGAGCAATGCGATATCGAATATTTTTGCAGCCTTCAGTGTATAGGATTTAAACTGAATGTTAAAAATTGTCTCAGTTTGCGTAGCTTAGCACGCGATTGGGTTAGCTCTTAGTCTGCAACAGGCCTTAGGAAAAGCCGGTTGCCTGGGACTTAAAAACACCTTCATAAAGGTTACAGAATTATAAGTGTTACATGTTGATTGATGACAGAATCAAATATGTTACACTTTTAAATGTATTTTTCAATGTGTTAACCCAAAACACTTACAAAAGTGTAACCGTAATATATCTGTAACAGATATAAAAGTGTAAACAGTGTTAATACGTGTAACATATAAACGCGGCGTTGCCCAATTTACAATGTGCTTTATGGATAATAAACATTAAAGTTGACAAAAAATAAAGGCCTGTTTTGACAGCTATTAAAATACTTAATAAATAATAATTAAACTGGATGCTTGCGAATGATACTCGTTGTTATAGTGTATGGGTAACATAGTAAATAATGGGTATGTGTCATTAGGATTTAAACTGAATATTAAACATTATTTCAGTTTGACTTTCCAAAAAGCAGGAGGTTCTATGTTCGACATCAGGTTTTTTTCTTTTCAACGATTTCTCCATCAATTGTGGACCAAACAAGTTGGCCCCATTTAAATTTGGTGAAGATCTGATGAAGAACTTTGGAGATTTACAATAATAGCATGTCTGTTTATTGTTAATACCATTTCATAACAAGACATCACGCCAGTACGCTACTAAGAGAAACACAGATGTGTACAGTCATGCTAGTATTATATTATCTGTGTTCACCTTTTACTCTACTAAAAACTTTTTACAAAAATATAAAACCACTTCCAAATAAAAACACAACAAAGTGAAAAATAACTATTTTTTTCGGAAGTCGGTGTCAAAAAACGAAGAAATGAAAACAGGAACACCGATCTCCGAAAATAAGTTATTTTTCACTTTGTAGTGTTTTTTTTTTGAAGTCGATTGTATTTTCGTAGATAATGTCATTGTGGTACTTCCTTACTAATATTATAAATGTGAATGTAAGTTTGTTTGTTACGCTTTCACGCAAAAACTACTGAACCGATCATCATGAAACTTTGTACATGTATTCTTGGAAGTAACATAGGATACATTAAAAAAAAAAAATACTTTCACTGCGAGCGAAGCCGCGGGTAAAAGCTAGTATTATATATTTTTTTGTTTAAGGCTGCCTTTTCGCGTACAGTAAATAATGATATGAGTTTTGTAAACGCGTACGGAAGAAAGGACTAACATTTGTTAGTTGTAAGGACTACTAATAGATGGCGTTGTTCTCAATACTTAACTTCAATATCAAAAGTAATATTGGCTATGTGTTTTTAGTATGTAGGTCATGTTACAATGATAATTATTAATATTTATTTATATGTGAATTATTAAACGTTTAGGAATAAAAAGCTACAAAACTCCTTTTCCTGTTTACACACCGCCGCCGAGGACCTAGTTTTGTTCGTCGCGGACAAAACCTAGGAACCAATAGCAAGGAGTCTAGCTTCTGACGAACGTCAGCTGTATTGATTGCCGTTTAGAGCCCTAGATTCCGTTCCTACACAATATGATGAGACACTCGGTAATGGTCAGACTGTGATGGTCACGCCTTGGCGGGCTTTGCCAGCCAGCTTTAATTAACTTTAAATAAAAAATACTATATCCTCTGCCAGCGATTAAAAAACATATGTCACTCGGTAATAGGCACTGTTGGTTTTTATCAGTGAAATAATTATATAAATCGGACCTGTACTTCCAGAGATTATTCTCAAACAAACAATAATTTAGATTTGTTCAATGTGAATTTGTGGTGGTGTTTTGAAGATTGTGATTCAGGTAAGAATAAGCTTTTTGATTTTAACTAACAAATGCGCGAATTTTCTTTGATGACAAACATCATTGCTTTGCTTATTTACAACTGCGCAAATTATATAATGTCTTCTTTTGTTTTTATTTCTCAAATCAACGAACGATGTTTATTTTGCAAGTTGGTCAAAAATAACTTGCATGTCGATTTTTTTTTGTAATTTTAAATTAGATCATGCCTGAATAAAAACGGATAAATAGGAAATTGGTGACTAAAATGTTATTGGAAAAATTTAAAACACTAACCTACTCTCTCCTAGGTAGACACTTGTCTTAATGTTGCTGTGCCTGACAGGGTCCCTATTAGTTTCTGTTATTAATATTTACTACCTGTATGGATGCAAGAAAGATTGCCAGCTCTGAGAAGACACACCGAAATAATCCCAGAGTTCAAAGTCTCTTTTAAAGTTCATACAATTTATGTAAATGTCAAATCATATGAGAACCATGTAGATAATTTTCTGAAAAGAACACCCACACGGATTTGAGAGGACCTCTCTCAAATCTGTGTGGGTGCTTTCTTCAGAAATAATCCAGACAGTGCAAGCATTTTTCAGCCATCGTGTAATTCAACTGAGAACTTAAGGACCATAATTTCTCTGTAAAAAGCGAAGTTTATTTTTGAAATAATGACGAATTAATATATTTTAAGTTAAGCTATGCGGTCCCAAATAAAAGTGCTTATACGTCACACTCTTTCCCTGTGGGGTCAAAAAATCATTCCCCAATGCACTTACCTATAAGTGTTTTGTTATATATTTCATGTACAGGGTTTTTAACCCCGACGCTAAAACGACAGGGTGTTACAAGTTTGACGTGTCTGTGTGTATGTCAGTCTGTGGCATCGTAGCTCCCGAACGGATGAACTGATTTTGACATTATTTATTTTTGAAAGGTGAATTTGTCGAGAGTGTTCTTAGCTATGATTGATTAAAATCGGTTGACCCGTTCAAAAGGAATCCGCATTTTACGGTTTGTTCACCTGATGGTAAGCGATGATGTGATCGACGATGTAGCACGCTTACCTAGAAGAAGCCTATTCACTCTTGACTTGAAGACTCACAGGTTGTAGCTATCAGGCAATACAGACTCGGGCAGGGAATTCCATTCCTTTGCTGTACGCATAATAGAAGTATTCCCAAAACGTTTGGTGCGTATGGGTGGGATAAATTATATATAGCATGTAACAAAAATGTGTCAAGGGTTTTTTAATTTTTACTTGCTATTCTAGTTATTTGGGGTTGAACAAATTTTACTACGGGAAAGGATGAACACTGAAATAAAATTTGTAAAAAAATAAATAGCTGTTCCCTACATTTTAAAGAATTTTGAGAATATAAATCGCACCTTTGCTCAAATTGGAATATAAGTAGACTTTTTATCTATTAAGAAATGATATCTTTCGAAAAAACCCAGATTCAAATAGTAAAATGCGGATAACTTTTGAAAGGGCCAACCGATTTTAAATCAATCATAGCTAAGAACACTCTAGTGTCAATAAGGCGTGCTCAATCTCTGCCCATTTTTAAAACTATGGTAAAGAATCACTACCTCTCTCTTTAATAGTTGTTTTTCTTGATTTCTCTGTTTTTGTTCCATACTTATTACTGTATATATTTGTCTATATAATATATATATGTATTTATTTATATATAATTAGTACACCAAAGACTACCTACAGTACTGTTTTTCCTTTCATTTTTAAAATCCATCCAAAGGTTGTCTTGAAAAGATCGCTTTTAGCGATAAGGCCGCCCATTGTGTCACCCAGTGTAATGTTTACTTCTTCTATACTTTCTGTAATTTTTATGGTGTACATAATAAAGAGTATTCTATTCTATTCTATTCTATTCTCTAGACAAAGTAACCTTTCAATAAAAAAAAAACAAATCAAAATCGGTTTATCCGTTCGAAAGCTACGATGCCACAGACAGACACACACAGGGACACGTGAAACTTATAACACCCCGTCGTTTTTGCGTCGGGGTTTAAAAATTGAGCAAAGGAAGTAACACAGAGTGAATGGTACCTCATCTGAAAGCCCGGAATAATGGCTTGTTATGTAATAATTCCGGGGTTTTATTATTGATGTTTTTTTATAAGTTTTTAGGTATTTGGTATCACTGGACCGGCAAGCTTATTACGTATCTTGCAAGAGCAAAACGATAGCGATTTTTGCTCAATAATCGCTCTGCAACACAGAAGTTTTAGAGCTTTTGGCGGTTTCTTTTAGAAATAAGTGCATTTGACAATCAGCGAGCGATTAGCAAATGATTGTGTAGGACCTACTCGTACCATACCGACACTGTAGCTAATTCCGATTTTTATGACACAAAGCATTTGATCGCACGGTGATTGTGGATTGCTGTTTCTTACGTAATAAGCCACCGCCCGGGGTGGTAGCATATTCAAATTTTGCAAGCTAAATTTGACCCTCATCCCTATGTCTGATTGAGCTGAAATTTTGTACACACGTTTATTTTTAGTGAAAATGCAATTTTTAATATAAAAGTTAAAAAATAATGTTTTAATTCAAATCTAAAAAACTTTTATTAGTTAAGTACTTTGAATAATTGAATACATTGATAGATAGGTAACCAAAGTAATGAGTTTCTTGTGCTTTTGCAAATGGAAACTAGAATCAGTTATTATTTTTGTAACTGTAGGTAATTTTTTACATAGATAGAACCAGGATGAAGCTGACACAGAAACGTGGGGGATGATGGTGATGATAAAATTTTGACATTCAAAGCAGCTTACTGGTCTTTATTGAAATAAATAATTTGATTTTGACTTACATACATAAAATACAATACATACACAAACTCTTGATCTTTGCCCATGGGGGTAAGCAGATACTACAGGACGCCACCTGCTGCGATCCTTACATACTCCTTTTGCTCCACTCATGTTCATACATCTAGTCATACACACACGCTGGTTATGAATACTGCACATCTGGCCATTCTGAAGAACATCACCAGTAAGATCTGTGAATGTCCTCTAAGCCGTCCGCTCCCAGCGTTTGCACTCAGGTCTGCCTTGTAAATACCTTTATCTACACTCACAAAGTAATGATCCAAATTTGAATTTATAAAATATTGTATAAACACGTACTTTATATTCGTGGTTAGATTAAATTAAAAAAAAAAAAACCATTACAGTGCAACATTTTCATTAGATTTTCAAACAACTGCATCATAAAATAACTTTTTAATTTTTATAGCACACTTTTACTTTTTAATTTATTGGCGCTTATGGGATCATTGACTGAATGTAGAAAAGTAGTGTCATTATCTATGGATGCGCGCGCTGCGTAGTCATGCGCAATGAGAATCTAAATTGCCCACCATACCACATATTTTTTCCGTTTCCACTTTTGTTTTATTTCAACTGTATGAGTGAAGATAAAGTAGTGTATGCAACGGCATATAGGTAATTAGGTATTAAAACACTCGGGTGTTATTATTATATAAACCCACGCTCGTGTTTTAATAAGCCCTACTATATGACCATTGCATAAACTACTATTTGTTATTCGCCCTTCTTTCGACTTTGCAAATAAAGTCAACAGAGATAACTGTACCAGTGGACAGTTCTCTTTTATTGAATAAATGCACTTGCATAATGCATACAGATTTATTTCAATTGATTCATCACGTGTAGCGACATACATCGTTCAAAGTACACTTTATAGATATATCTCCAGAGGAGCTCATGGTTAAATAATAACAGACGCACGGTTCGATCTTCAAGGTTTACTAACGCTTGCTGATGTCGGATAAGTGACCATCTTAGCATAATATGGAGATTCCTCCGTGCCTCGGCAAGCTGTTGTTCTCGACTGTTTATGGCGACTGATTCGATTGGAATGGAGGAAGATTCATCTTTTTTTAAACCGACTTCAAAAAAAGAAGGAGGTTATCAATTCGAAAAAAAAAATGTGTCATCTCAGAACCTTTTACTAGGTGAACCGATTGTGATGATTCTTTTTTTATTTGAAAGCTGGTGCTTGTCATGTGGTCCCATTTAAACTTCACTAAGATCTGATGAAGAATTTCGTAGATATACTACAGAACTCTTTAATAAATTACGGAAAATTACTCGGGATAGCTGCAATCGCATCTCTTTTTTTTTATATCTTTGCCCCACACTAGGAATTTCTTCCTGTATCGTGGGTGCGTTTACAAGCATATAAACTCACATACACAACACCCAGAGCCGGAACAACTATCTGTAGGTCATACAAATATTTGTTCCGTGCTGGAATCGAACCCGCGACACGCAGCGCAGCAGTCAATCGCTCAACCACTGCACCAACCGTGCGCTCTGTTTATTGTTTATACACCATTATATAACATAACATCAAACTGGTACGCTCTAAAGGGATACGCAAGTATAAGTTCACCCTGGTATACTCTCAACTCACCGGTTTTGTTCAAGTTTTATGTTATTGGGTAAATCTATTCTGGCATCACTTTGGGCATTATGGGTACCTTACTATAGAACTGGTCCATTATGTACCACAACTAATAAGTAAAAAATAAAAATCACTGTACAAAAAAATAAGTTCATTTATTTTCGAACCGACAACCGACTTCCAAATAAAAACAATACAAAGTAATAAATAACTATCAAACTCCTTAAAAAACGACCTCCGCCGCTTTAACTCCGAGCTTATTTAAGATGCGATTGAGCGGAATAAGGGTTCCAAGGTTTTTGCAAGAGATCTGACTATTGGCCAGAGCTAGCTCACGAAACTGAAGACCGACGATGGCAGGATCGTATCCGCCAAACCGGAGCTTCTGAGGGAGATCGAGAGATTCTGTGGGCAGTTGTATACGTCAACCAGTAAACCCGTAGCGAATCTAGCAAACGACCCTAGAGCTAGATTGACCCGGCACCATACCGAAGACATTCCGGCGACATCCTGTACGAGATTGGGATGGCTATTAAACAGCTTAAGAATAACAAGGTCGGGTGATGACGGAATGACGGCCGAACTCCTGAAGGCGGGTGGAAAACCAGTACTAAAGACCCTTCAGAAGCTGTTTGATTCCGTCATACTCGAGGGGAAAACGCCACAGGCATGGTGCGGGGCTGTGGTGGTACTCTTCTTCAAGAAGGGTGAAAATGCCATGTATATTTTTTTTAATACTTAATACTAATCCCGCCAACGAATTCTATTCCTCTTTCAAGCCTCTCGTACTTTCATTCTTCATACTAATTGTTCTTCTTGTATACCGTGAGAAGCACAACAGTGCTTATCATCATATACAAAATCTGCAGGCTCTCCCACGTCAGTCGCCTGTCCAGCTCACAATCGAGGTGGTAGCGTTCCCTGGTAAATAACGGGCTATCTACAAGTAATGTGCTGGACAGTTTCGCCACGCTTACACTTGAAGCGATTCAAGTATTCAGGGTACCCGCCATGCCCCGACAAAACATGCGTGAGGTCGCCCGTGGGCCGCACGTGTTTTATAATACGGAAATCCGCTATGGCGTCCAGAAGAAACGCTTTCGTGACAGAGGCTGTCTCGCCCGACACGTATCTTTGATTCCATTCATCAAGCGATTCCAAACGGATCTGTCGCTTGATGAATGAAACCGGAGACAATGTCCTATTGAAGAACTATAGGCCCATCTCACTTCTTGCCATGTCTACAAGCTTTTTTCAAGAGTCATCACGAATCGTCTCGCGCGCAGGTTTGACGATTTCCAGCCTCCCGAACAAGCTGGATTCCGTAGAGGCTTTAACACCGTAGACTACATACATACACTGCGGCAGGTTATACAGAAGACCGAAGAGTACAACCTGACTCTCTGCTAAGCGTTTGTGGACTACGAGAAAGCCTTCGATTCGATCGAGACTTGGGCCTTGGGCTGTACTGCAGTCTCTCCAACGGTGCCAAATCGACTACCGGTACATGGAGGTGTTAAAGTGTTTGTACAAAATCGCCAGCATGTCAGTTCGACTTCAGGATCAGAAATCGAAACCTATCCTTCTGCAGGGAGACGTCATATCTCCGAAACTGTTCACCGCTGCACTGGAAGATGTCTTCAAGGTTCTGGACTGGAGAGGGCTAGGCATCAACGTCAATAGCGAGTACATCACTCACCTTCGGTTTGCCGACGATATAGTGGTCATGGCTGAGATCATAGAGGACCTCAGTATAATGCTCGATGACCTCAGTAAAGCTTCCGAAAGAGTGGGTCTTAAAATGAACATGGACAAAACCAAGGTGATTTTGAATGCATATGTTACACCCACTCCTATCATAGTTGGAGACTTTACACTCGAAGTTGTAGACGACTTTGTCTACCTGGGACAAACGATCCAGTTGGGTAGGGCCAACTTGAGAACGAGGTCAACCGTCGAATCCGACTCGGCTGGGTAGCGTTCGGGAAGTTGCGCGGTATCTTCTCGTCCAACTTACCACAGTGTCTCAAGACGAAAGTCTATGACCAGTCTGTGTTGCCAGTGATGACCTATGGCTCTGAGACGTGGTCGCTCACAATGAGCCTTATCAGAAAGCTTAAAGTTACCCAAAGGGCAATGGAGAGGGCTATGCTCGGAGTTTCTCTGCGTGATCGAATCAGAAATGTAGAGATCCGCAATAGAACCAGTGTTACCGACATAGCCCGAAGAATTGCCAAACTTAAGTGGCAGTGGGCAAGGCACATTGCTCGCAGAACGGATGGCCGATGGGGAAGAAAGGTTCTGGAGTGACGACCGCGAACCGGGAGACTTTGCGTTGCGTCCACCTCCCACCAGGTGGACCGATGACCTGATGAAGGTTGCGGGGATCCGCTGGTTGCGGGACGCACGGGACCGGTCAATGTGGCGACGCTTGGGGGAGGCCTATGTCCAGCAGTGGACGTCTTTCGGCTGATATGATGATGAAATAACCTCAATTTCGGAAGTCGGTGTCAAAAAACGAAGAATCGAAAATAGGAACACCGACTTCCAAAATTGAAGTACACTTTGTATTGTTTTTATTTGATGTTTCTCAATTCAAAAGTACTTATAAGGTTTATTTCAAATAAACAATTTTTTGATTTTTTTTATTCCTTTCAAAAACACTAATCTTAGGCTCGGTTGCGTCACCCTGGGCTATCTTACTGACTCTGAGTTAGTAGTTAACACGGCTAATAGGGATGTTTCCTTGGTAGAAAAATGATTATTTTATTTAGTCTGTCAAACAATAAAAATTGCCAAAGCTAAAGCGCATCAAAGTTCAGGAGTGGAGGCTTGTGATGTCAGTATAAATTGTAGCACACCGTTACGTCACACGATATTTCAACGCATTATATATATAGGTTCGAGTTAAAAGAAAAAAATACGTGTCCAATATTTACCTGACTGACAAAAAACTAATTTTCAGCTCCATCCCTATTAAATTTATGACATATTGAGTATTCAACCTCGTGTTAACTACTAGTTCTGAGTTAAGTTTTTGGCACAAGAGTAGGGCTCAGCGATACCTTAATTTGTTTCAAACTGTCCATTCTCCCACACTAACCCATATTTTCATTTGTTATTTACAGATCATCAAACCGCATGCAACGAACACATAAACAAGCACAACCCAAGATGACTAGTAAAGTGAACCAGCGGACCCAAACACAACTCAATATGTCTAGCAAAGTGAACCAACTGGCCCAAGCAGAACACAATATGTCCGGAAAAATAATGACCAGAAGCCAAGCGAAACTATTGTCAAAATTAAAAGAAGAACAAGAAAAGGAGAGACTGGAACAAGAACTATCCAAAATAAAAGTCGCTCAAGCGGTAATCAATCTTCTTGAAGGCACAAAGGATGAAGAGTTAGAATTTTTCCACCATTTCAAAGTACTGAATAATATAGATAGAGATTTACACCGAATGAAGATGTCCGACAAAGATTTCCAAGTGGAGATTAAAGAGCTGACTAAAGAACGCATGGAGTTATGGTCCTATTTGTTGGACAGTCAATTGAGTTGCCTTGAGAAGAGAAGGGAGTGTCAGAAATTGACGAAGGAGAAGAAAGATAGGAGATTGCTGCTGCAAATATTGATGAGGAAGCTATAACATAAGAAACACAGTACTGTTTCATTTTTTATTCGCAGTAAATTTAATTCATTTAGTCCTCGGAGGGTTAGACAAAGACTCTTTAAAAGGTCATAAACAAAGAATCCAAAGACAAGGTTTCAAAGACTCCCCGCTGGTACTGAGAAATGCCAGATGGAAAAACCCAATGAGTCCGGAAACCGAATGCAGAATTTCATGTTTTGCAGTATCGCATGCTACGACGAGACAAATAAGGCAACAGAAAACAGCTCTGTCCACCCACGTCAAGATTTATCAAAATATTCATACATACGGATATAACACTCGAATGAATAAATTGAAAGCACAGGCTTTCGATATATCGGCTTATTTTGCTGTTGTGTTATGGAAGAGATGGAAGTCAGTGATAACGTGTCAGTTGAAAGATGTAATGGAAGACGACGTGTTGAGTCGACTCCAAGTAATATGGGACAATGAAGCAGGAAGATGATGATGATGGACTGATTTTGCTATATAGTGGGTGAGTTAGACGTAATATCTGAATATACGTAAGAATGTGGGATGGCTTAAGTTGGCAGATCTATAAAATCTGATAAAGCAGAAAAGCAGCAGAATTATGAAAGCACCTAACTCAAAATATTGCAGCCCTACTTCATCTTCGTGTCGACGATTCTTTGTTCTTAATTCAAATGTTCTTAGACCAATACTCAGTCTCGTCGACAGCATTAGCGCTGATCTCGAAAAGGACTCTCATGGTGCAGGTGTCTTTGCATAAAGAACAGAACAGGAGATGGGGCATCGTTGGTTTACTTTGTGGCGAGTACTCCTATGCCCTGCACAAATAACTTTCTAACAAAGTGATAAAATAGTAACAAATAATTTAATTTTTCAAACCCAAAGAAACAACCAAAGTCTATATATGAAAAGTGATAAACATTTTTGGCACCGGTATCAGTGTTATAGTATGTGCCATTATTATACCTATTTAAAGTGTACTTTATATTAAACTGGAACTACGTGTTTTCACGAGATGAATTATGTTATGATTCGTGCTAGTGGATAAGAAACAATTATGTGCGATTCCCACCGGTCTTGCAGCGTCGAAGCGCGTTTTGCAATATGTTGTCTGAAATTGTACCGATTGTGAATTGTGATTGTGTCAAATTTGCATGGAATTTAAATGACAGATGAACCCGTACGGTTCGTCTTTTCGTTTCGATTGACTCAAAATAATATTTTTATTTTGTACACATTGCATTGGCCTCGTTTGAATCCATTGGCCTGGAAGGTGCAAGTGGCTGCACGCTACGGGCAGCAAAGCAGGTGACGCATGTCCCGTGAAAGGGATCCACACTGGCACTGTGTTTTGGATGGGTAGAGGATGCCCCATTTGGCCAGATTATTTGTAAAGCGATCAAACTGGGTCCACTATGCTAATATGACATTTCCTTTGACGGCCCGCCGCCGGTCAAAATCGTACATTATAAATAGTGCGCGACCAGTCAGGATTGGTGACCAAAACCGTGAAGGAAAGCATCGTTAGGAAAGCTTCATATCCTAGAACCAAGAAATCGAAGACATGTGACCTTTATCAACCCGCACTGTGCTCGCGTGGTAGATTACAGCGCACTTCCCTGTCGTAGAGCGGTGGTCTGTGTCCCACGAGAAAATTCTAGCTTAATCAAAATTTTCATTCGATTGTGGTCACAAAACGTAGATCGTTTAGGATTAAGAGGTGCTGGTGTAAATAACAGGCACATTAGCGCACCAGCTTTGTCTCTGATGGTAAAGAATCTTGTAATGTCTCATAATTCTGCCGCAATCCTGAATTGTCGCGTACTGAAGTTAGATTTTAGTATAAAACATGTAATATAAACTTGTAAAAAATTTGTATCTCCCATACATTTTTTTTATTTTTTTGGAATACCTAATTGCATTTTTTTTTTTTTTAATGTTAATTTATGGGCAGAAGCAGTTTTTAAAATGTATATGACCACACCTTGCCATTACACCCTGTTTGTCCTACCCATGTACATTCATATCATGTGTATTCATTTTTTGAGTCTTGTTCTACCCGAGTTCTGAATGTCGCTTGTTGTCTCATTCCGTTCAGACGTTGATACGTGACTGAATATCAAACATCCAGACTTACACAGACTATGGAACTTGACAACAGATTATGGAAGTATGCAACGAATGTACTATAATATAATTTGCGCGGACGTGTCTGATAAGATTTCACGTCTAAACCCCAGTTTTCCAGCTCAAAATTATCGCAGAGAAATTTGACAAATTGTCAAGCACGCGTTATCTGCTGTGATTGGCTGTTGAAAATTCATTCAACCAATCGCAGCATATAACGCGTGTAAACTGGGGGTGAGCCACTGAACGAATTAACACACGGATAAATGAAATCAAAACATTTTAAACAATTAATCCATTAAAATGTACTTTTGAATTGTCAAGCATAAGATGAAGCAAGTTGCACATTCGCAAGCGTCGGTAGGTCTCTATGGAGAAGAACGTGGAAGGAACTCTACGGAAACTCTTTTGAAGCAGTAAAATTTAATTACAAAGTATTCGGTACTTTGTGCACAAACGCAAAGTTTTTGGTGGATACTGTGGATAGACCCACAGTATCCGGTCACTTTTGATTACAGTATTAGGTCACCTTTGATTGACATGGGATACTTTACATCCCGGTAGTACATGAATTCCCTTGGGATAATTAAACTCTAAACACGTGGGTGAAGCCGGTGGCAGAAGCTAGTTTATAATATTAGTACAATGACTAAGGGCCGATTTCACCAATGAAACTAATCGCGATCAGTTCAACTAAACGCAGTTTAAGACCGCTGAGAAACTACCAATCGGATCGCTGTATTTGCATAAACTAAGTTTAGTTGAACTAATCGCGATTAGTTTCATTGGTGAAATCGGCCTACTACATTGTCATTCAGCCACCTGGTTAAACGTTGCGCTCAATGACTTGGCTAGTTGTCCTTCAGCCATTTAATTGGATCATCAACATAAGCAGCCTATTTTTTTTCAATGTTCCCACTGCTGGGACTGAAACCTCCTCTCATAGAAGGAGTGGGCTATAATTTACCACGCAGGCCCAATGCGAATTGGTAGATGTCACATGTCTTCGATTTTTTGGTTCTAGGATATGCCGGTTTCCTCACGAGGTTTTCCTTCACCATTTTGAGAGCAGTGCTGATTAAATAAATTACACAAAGTAATGCGCCCGCTCGGGTTCGAACCCACGATCTACCTGATCTACCTGTAAGTCGGGTGGCAACCACTGCGGCACCACTGCTATAATTGGATGGGCGCGTTTAATGAATGTCCTAGGCGTCCAATTAGCTGGCTAATTTAATCAGATGGCTGTGACATATATACCAATAACGTGTGGATTTTAACGTCTCAGTAGTAACACATACCTGAGGCTCAAGACAAAGTCAAAAGTCATTCTATCAACGAATGCGATGGTCGAAATGCCAATGTGTAAGGGATTGATCACGTGACATTCCAATAGCTCTTGGCATTCACATACATTATTAATCCCCGACGGAAATAAAGGGGAGTTATAAGTTTGACGTGTGTACCTGTGTATTTTTGTATTTGTGTATCTGTGTTCTGTGTGTGCCATGATAGCACCTAAACGGCTGAACCGATTTTGATTTAGTTTATTGTTTATTGAAATGTGACTTTATCGAGAGTGTTCTTAGCTATGTTTGATGAAAATCGGTTTAGCATTTCTAAAGTTGTGGGCGTTTTACTGTTTGAATCGGGGTGTTTCGTAAGATATCGTGTCATAATTACATGTTCAATATATTGTCGATCGAAGCGTGTCTACTACTAGATAAATTATGTAGCAGAAATATAAATGTGTCGGGGGTTTTTAAATTTTACTTGTTGATTTTTCTAATAGCTATTGCGATGCTTCCGTTGATAGAATTTCATTTGTCTGGAGCTGGTACCTACCAATCGATGATCTATAAAAACGTTGAGTGGGTAAACTTTTTACCCGCACATACTTTTTATGTTAGTTGTATGTGAATATATTATGTAATTAGTTGTAAACAATATTATACACTATCAAGATATTATTATTGATTTTTGTTGTAAGTTAAACATATGAAAATGTACGTTACAAAAGAAAAATTTAAACAGAAATAAACTTTAATGTTGTTTAATTAATATATAAACATATGTACCTACAATTGAATATTCTAAAAAAAAACAAACTTATTTACAATATAATACAAAGGGGAGAGGGAAAGGGCTCATTGTGCATCAAAAAATTCGTCCACATCGATGTCAATGGGAAACGTGCCCAGAACGCTGGCAGCATTGCCACGTTGAATGGCAATGCTGTCACGTGAAGAGTCGATGAGCTTTGTGCTAATTTCTCGAAAAACTCGATGCGCATTCGCACCCCATGGAACTTCAACACCAAACTGCTCAAACATATAACTTCCAATAAGGTTGTTATATTTGGGCCATTTGGCTTGGCATTTGGTTTTCTGCACCAGCAGCAACCGCCTCAGTTTTACCTGCCGTGCTAAGAAGATGGGATGGCGCAAAGTCGTCGACATATGTTGCATCCCACACCATAGGCCTATCCACCTTCCAAGGCATTATGGTCATCCCATCTGGTCTCTCCCCATCGTCGTGTGCCAAACCATTGGGTTCTAAAACAGATTTTTTATTTATGGATTTCCGAGATAATAGTTTTTGACGTGATAACGTCTTTAAAATCGTTTTAGTCGGGTGACATGTTCAGAAACTTGTGTCACACCAAAACCTCACGAGCGCGATCGCAGGTATAACGAGAGAGAGACGGACCGATCTCCCGTCTCATCTCGAGCGCTGCCAGTCATTCCGTGAAACTTGTCACGCGGAATCCTCACGAGCGGAGGCTGGCATAGCGTTCGAGTGAGTGGACCGATCTTCCGTCTATCTCACTCTATTTTTTTTTTTTTTTTTTTTTTTATTGTAAATAGGCTTGCGCTTGACCACTATCTCACCTGATGGTAAGCGATGATGTGGTCGACGGTGAAGCACGCTTGCCTAGAAGTAACCTATTCACTCTTGACTTAAAGACCCCTAGATTGTAGCTATCGGGAAACACAGACTCCGGCAGGGAATTCCACTCCTTAGCTGTACGCATAATAAAAGTGTCCCCAAAACGTTTTGTGCGTATGGGTGGGATGTCCACCATGTACCGATGACGCATCGCCGTGCGTCTGGTTGTCCGATGATGGAACGGGCTGGGCGGAATTAAATCATGCAATTCCATCGCACACTCCCCGAAATGTAACCGATAAAAAACCGACAAGCTGGCAACTCGGCGACGATGTTCAAGGCTCTGGAGCTTTGATTTGACCAGTGCCTCATTGCCGATAAGTCTCTTGGCCCTCTTTTCGATCAACTCTATTGCATCAAGCTGGTATTTGGCAGAACTGTCCCAGAGGTGAGAACAGTACTCCATGCATGATCGAACTTGCGCTTGATACAAGTTGAGCAGCTGTTCCGGCGTGAAGTACTTTCTCACCTTCGCAAGGATCCCCAACTTTTTGGAAGCCAGCTGAGCCTTAGCCTCAATGTAAGGCCCAAAATTGAGAGTCGATGTCAACGTAACGCCAAGAAGCTCAAGATGGTCCGTTATTGGCACGGTTACATCACGAAAAGTTGGAGCCGGGTGAAATTGGCTCTTTTTAGCGGAAAAAAGACACGCCTGGGTTTTAGTAGCATTAAACTTGACCAGATTGGCATCACCCCATTCGGAGACTGCCTGCAAGGACAAGTTCAAGCGCTCCACCATGGCTTCACGAAGAGACCGGATCTGTGGCCCGGTAGCCCGTGCGTTGGAGAAGTATCTCTCAGCAACAGTGCTGTCGTCTGCATACCCAAAGGTGCCGGGTTTAAGCAGATCGTTAATGTGCAACAAGAACAATGTTGCTGAGAGTACTGACCCCTGAGGGACCCCGGCATTAATATCCAATTGGTCCGACGAGCAGCCATCAATAACTACTCGAATGGACCGATCACTCAAGAAGTCTGCGATCCAATCACACAGACCACCGGGCAGACCGAATGAAGGAAGCTTACCGATAAGGCTTTCGTGCCAGACCCTATCGAAAGCCTTCGAGATGTCGAGGGAAACGGCAAGCGCTTCCCCGTGCCTCTCGATGGCCTCACTCCATATGTGAATGGCATACGCTAGAAGATCCCCAGTAGACCGATTTCGGCGGAAGCCGTACTGGTGGTCGCTAAGGATATCGTTACCTTCTAGGTATGCCAGGAGCTTAGTGTTTAGTACACGCTCCATACTCTTACAGAGTATGGACGTTACAGAGATGGGACGGTAGTTAGCCGGGTCAGCTCGACTGCCCTTCTTGGGCACGGGCTGTACATTGGCTTGCTTCCAGGCATTCGGCACTTTTCCAGTCTCATATGAAAGGCGGAATAGGCGTGTCAAGATCGGAGACAGTTCAGGCGCACAGGTTCTAAGAACTATAGCTGGTATTCCGTCAGGGCCGCTAGCCTTGTTCACTCTAGCGGCATATCACCAATAAGACTTTATCACGTAAACATCTCGATCGTAAACCTACTTTACAAACAACCAATTTTTTTTTTTAACTTTGCCTCCTCTAGGAATTTCTCCTGTATCGTGAGGTGCGTTTACAAAAATATTAACTCTATGTGAGTTTCAGAGATCTCACAAACACCCAGAGCCGGAACAACTATCTTTAGGTCATACAAATATTTGTTTCAAACAAGGTGGGCTCCAAGACAGTTAAATTCATTCTCCGGGACTTCGTCGAGCTTCATTGCCTCGGCGCTTTTCTGGTGGTCGCCACTGTTGATTCTGGCTTTCAGGAGTTGCAGTGGTTTGGGAATAGTGCGGTGGGATTGTACCAATAAAAAAGAAAATGTTTGTTCCGTGCGGGAATCGAATCCGCGACACGCAGCGCAGCAGTCAATCGCTCAACTACTGCGCCAACCGTGCGCCCAATTTCACAAGGAATTTCTCAGGAAGAGTCTGGTTCTGTACCAGGGTAATAGAAACTAGTTCCCCTAGTTATTCTTATTACATACATACATAAACTCGCTTGTTTTTCCCATGAGGGTAGACACAACTATAGAACGCCACCTGCTACGATCCTTACATACTTCTTTTGCTTCATTTCGTGGGGTTCTCAGCTGCAGGAAGTTAGCCGCAAGATTTTTTATTTTATTTAATTCATAAAATATTATAACACCTTTACAGAAACATCCAAGGCGATGTTATAACATACATATAAAACATTAAAATACAATACATCAATTGTTACAATAATACATTCCAATACATTAATCATTATTTAAATGGTCAGACCTTTTTCAATTAGATTTTGCGCTACTTTGACGAATCTCGGCAGGTTTTAGCAAAATATATCTTCCGATAACGTTACAGCGTTTATCAAACGTATGACTCGCGTCATAGGGGTAAACTTAAATAAGTTAGTCCTAGCCAACGGTACGTCTAACAGAGCGGGGCGGCGGCGCACGCCCACGCACCCGTCCGGCGCGCACAGCCGCAGCGCCTCCAGCACCTCTGGGTGGTGCAACAAACCTAGCAGTACGCTAGCCACATACTTGACCAGCGCAACATCTCTTCTAACTGTCAGCCTGGTATATCCAACCATGCCCAGGACGAAAAGACTCGGTTACATGAGGGGATAAACAGGATAAAACCCATATTCTTTAAAATACAGAAACCTCGCAAACTTGTTTTGTATTTATCCAACATGAGGCTGTACTTTCCCTCATGAGGATTCCAAATAATAGCACTTGTTTTCAGGTGGCTCCGTACCAGTGCATTATACAAAACTTTCACAGCCGCCGTATCGCTAAAATCCTTACATTGTCTCAAAATCAAACCGAGATTTCTGAAAGCCCTGCCGCACACCTCAACTATATGTTTACGGAACGTCAACTCCGGCACCATCTGTACGCCAAGGTCCCGCACCTGTGTGACGTGGAGTACTACATTCCGTTCTCTAACGTAACTATGTCCAGCATTGACCGACCATGGTTTGGCGCCAAACCATGAGGCGTACCTGTCAAATTAAACATGAGGCGTACCTGGCATGGGTCGACACGCGATCGCGCAAAGCGAGTGACGTGGTCAGAAGAAGAGGGCCTTTAACAGGCCAAGTCCTGCAAGTTGGTGTTGCGAAGGGCTCGGTTTGACCACATTAGCCGAATAGGGACCAAACTTGCTTCTTACCCAGTAGGTAGTAACGTTTTGTTTCCTGGCTAAGTCGGTCGAATCGAACTTCTGCCGTCCCTCACTACCACCACTGCTAAAACCAGATGGGTCGCTGGCCCACTCCGCTGAGGAGATGGCAAATTTATTTGCCTCTCTTTTTGCGGAATCTTCGCGTCTGAATCCTGGTGGTTCGCGGCCCCCTCCTCCTCTTGATGGATGCGAGACGAGTATGTCGGACATTCGCATCCATCAAAAGGACGTCCGTAGGGTCTTGCGCAACCTCGACGTGAACAAGGCTAGCGGCCCTGACGGAATACCAGCTATAGTTCTTAGAACCTGTGCGCCTGAACTGTCTCCAATCTTGACACGCCTATTCCGCCTTTCATATGAGACTGGAAAAGTGCCGAATGCTTGGAAGCAAGCCAACGTACAGCCCGTGCCTGCTAACCTGACCCGGCTAACTACCGACCCATCTCTGTAGCGTCCATACTCTGTAAGAGTATGGAGCGTGTACTAAACACTAAGCTCCTGGCATACCTAGAAGCTAACGATATCCTTAGCGATCGCCAATACGGCTTCCGCCGAAATCGGTCTACTGGGGATCTTCTAGCGTATGCCATTCACATCTCGAGTGAGGCCATCGAGAGGCACTGGGAAGCGCTTGCCGTCTCCCTCGACATCTCGAAGGCTTTCGACAGGGTCTTGCACGAAAGCCTTATTGGTAAGCTTCCTTCATTCGGCCTGCCCGGTGGTCTGTGTGATTGGATCGCAGACTTCCTGAGAGATCAGTACATTCGAGTGGTTATTGATGGCTGCTCGTCGTCCAATTGGATATTAATGCCAGGGTCCCTTAGGGGTCGGTACTCTCAGCAACATTGTTTTTGTTGCACATTAACGATCTGCTAAAACCTTTGGGTATGCAGACGACAGCACTACTGCTGAGAGATAGTTGTCCAACGCACGTGCTACCGGGCCACAAATCCGATCTCTCCGTGAGGCCATGGTGGAGAGCTTGAGCTTGTCCATACAGGCAGTCTCCTAATGGGGTGATGCCAATCTGGTCAAGTTTAATGCTGCTAAAACCCAGGCGTGTCTTTTTTCCGCTAAAAAGAGCCACTCACCCGGCTCAAACTTTCCGTGATGTAACCGTGCCAATAATGGACCATCTTGAGCTTCTCGGCGTTACGTTGACATCGACTCTCAATTTTGGGCCTTACATTGAGGCAAAGGCTCAGCTGGCTTCCAAAAAGTTGGGGATCCTTGCGAAGGTGAGAAAGTACTTCACGCCGGAACAGCTGCTCAACTTGTATCAAGCGCAATTTCGATCGTGCATGGAGTAGGTACTGTTTTCACCTCTGGGATTGATCTGCCAAATACCAGCTTGATGCACTTGAGTCGATCGAAAAGCGGGCCAAGAGACTTATCGGCAATGAGGCACTGGTCAAAACAAAGCTCCAGAGCCTTGAACATCGTCGCCGAGTTGCCAGCTTGTCGGTTTTTTGTCGGTTACATTTCGGGGAGTGTGCGATGGAATTACATGATTTAATTCCGACCAGCCCGTTCCATTATCAGACAACCAGACGCACGGCGATGCGTAATCGGTACATGGTGGACATCCCACCCATACGCACAAAACGTTTTGGGGCACTTTTATTATGCGTACAGCTAAGGAGTGGAATTCCCTGCCGGAGTCTGTGTTTCCCGATAGCTACAATCTCTAAGTCAAGAGTAAATGGGTTACTTCTAGGCGTGCGTGCTTCACCGTCGACCACATCATCGCTTACCATCAGGTGAGATAGTGGTCAAGCGCGAGCCAATTGAAAAAAAAAAAGTATATGACCGGTGTGTGAGTAGTGCTCAGAGACGTGGTCGCTCACAATGGGCCTCATTAGAAAACTTACAGACACCCAAAGGGCAATGGAGTGGGCTATGCTCGGAGTTTTATTGCGTGACCGAATCCGTAAGTGAACCAGGGTTACCGACATAGCCTGAAAAATTGCCAAATTTTATTGCTGTGGGCTAGGCACATTACTCGCATAACAGATGGTCAATGGGGCCGAAAAGTTCTGGAGTGGCGACCGTGAACTGAAGGCGCTGCGTTGAAAGGCCTCCCACCAGGTGGGCAGATGACCTGGTGAGGGTGGCGGGAGTCCGCTGGATGCGAGACGCACAGGACCGGACCAATTTTATGTTCGCCTCGGAGGCTGCTCGGCTACTATCCCAATAATACAATAAAAATACGCAATATATTTCTCAAGAACATTAATAACAAATGTTTTTACTTACAACTGATATGATAAATTGTTTCTTTGTTAGAAAAACGTCGTTAGATATATATTTGATGCATTTGTCATTGCCGTCTCAATTCAATATTAATCAAAATTATTTAGCTTGCACACTGCTTGCAATCACAGCGCCAAAGCACCCTATTCTTCAAATTCGTAAGGTTGTAGTTGCTTGGATTAAATTAAAATGATAGTAAAATTACCAAAATTTTACTCTTACTTCCTTCATCAGAGTACAAGACGTACGGCGGTGATGCGTACATCCCACCCATACGTACTAAACGCTTTGGGAACTCTTTCATTGTGCGTACAGCTAAGGAGAGGAATTCCTTACCGGAGTCTGTTTCCTAATAGCTATAAGCTAGAGGCCTATGTCGAGTCGAGACAGAGAGTGAGAGTCTACAACCTAAGTGTATTTAAGACAAGAGTGAATAGGTTACGTCTAGGCGAGCGTGGTTTATCGTCGACGACATCATCCGCTTACTATCAGATGAGATTGTGGGCAAACGCGAGCTTTGGAATAATAATTTAAAACAAAACATTCTGGGCTTCACAAGAGCACGGCTCAATAACTGAGCAGTATCTTCATAATTGAAGTAAGTTGACCAGTATAAAATTTTTGGGTTTTTATCTACCGTCGTAGCAACTTGTTAGCAAAAGAAAACAAAAGAAGAAATAAGTATTAAATGAAATTTTCCTTTGAATTAGAGTTAGTGTAGCACTTATGTAAAAATGACTTACAAGAGTGAGTAGGTACACGAAAATTCGGCAATCAGTGCCATCTAGTTTAATCTAACGAAACTCTTTTTTGGTCTTTCAGTACTTGGGCGATAGCTTAGCAGTATAAGTACTGCTAACGCCACTCAAGTACCTACTGAAAGACCGTTAAATAGTTTCGCTACTTCCGTTGCAAGCACATACAGCGCCATCTATGACAAGTTAACAGAACAATAACGTAGATGACGCCAGAGGGTACGCACTACAAGTACATAGGTACCACTGAAGACAATTGCCGTTTTATTGAATAGATGGTGTTGATCATAACTATGAAAAGTAGTCTTTCTTTAAGAATCTCCAACCTAAAAACAGATGTTGGGTTTTTCGATCAGATATTTCTCTGGTTGGAATTTGTGCCAAATTAATGGCATCAGGCTCGGCCTAGCCCTGTATAACATCAGATATTGGTGAAATGTGGATGTAATGTAATCTACCGTCTGTAGCGGCCTTGTATTTTTAATCGACTTTCCAAAAAGCAGGAGATTCTATGTTCGACTTTATGATGATTTTTTCAGCAATTGTGGTTTTTTTAAAGGGTATGTTCCCAAATTGGTCTCATTTTAATTTGGTGTAGGAATTCGGAGATATACAACAGAGCTCTTCAATAAATAACGGCAAATCTCTCGGGATTGCTGCAATCGCATGTCAGTTTTTTGTTTATACCATTTCATAACACAACATCACGCCAGAACGCTCTCAAGAGATGCGCAGATGTGTATAGTTCACCTTGGTAAATTCTCATTTCACCGGTTATGTTCAAGTTTTATGATATTCGGGTAATATATTTTGGCATCATAGGTTGTACCTTATACCTTCCTAAAGAATTTGCCTATTAGGTACAACTAAAAAGTGAAAATAAAAATAAAAAAAAAACTACCGACTTCCAAACAAAAACACTACATAGTGAAAAATAATTTTCTTTTTGGAAGTCAGTGTCCATAACGAAAAAAATTGGTCAGGTTTAGGAACCAAAGACACCGACTTCCAAAAAGAAGGTTATTTTTCATTTTGTACTGTTTTATTGGAAGTCGGTAGTATTTTTTTGTAAAAAGGTTCATCTTTTATTTTTTTTTAAAGTTTTTTATTTTATTTTGAATGAAATATCAAATTACTGACTAGGCTTAAATAGACAATGCAAAAACTCATCTCTTTTGCCCATAGGAATAGAGAGCAAATCGAGAATTTGTTATAATTTCCAAGTAAATAATCTTACCTAATAAATTGTTTGATAAAATATTTTCGAGCAAATGTAATGTCCAACGTTTTAACATTTCAAAGGGAAAACTGGGAATAAAGGATCAATGAAGATAAATGGATCAAAAAGCAGTTTTTAATACGTACTCAATATTTTTATTAATATTATGCTCACAATCTAAGTACAGTGTTTTAGCTACCGAATAAATTAACTTTCTGGTAATCTCTATCGAGTTAGAATAATTAAAATCGTTTTTTTTACAATGAAAAATGACGATAAATTTCTCTAGAAGCGATACAAAACTGAATAAAAAAAAAACAAAAATATCGTTTACATTTTTCTGACAGATACATTACTGTAAATAACAAATAATATTATTCATACGTAAAATAATAATAGTATAAAAGTGACTATTTTTTTACATCAATAAGAAGGCCTTAGATATACACGCTTAATTTTATTATTAGGTAAATATAATTACATAATTATACATAATTTATACAGTTATATTTACATTGAAATCTATGTACATCGAAAACACTAACAGATCATTTATAATAAAAATTATAAAAACATACCCAGAGGTAAGAATTAGAACTATAAGTACATTTTTTATTATGATACAAACTAATGGTAAACATCACATTATAATATTTAATTAGTAGATAGTTTTTTAATATGTTTTATCTTTCTTTTTGGGCAGTAATAATTTAATTTATACGGGCTGCATAAAAAAATAAAAAATTAACGTGTCAAATGGTTCTGTCGTAATTTTTTATATTTAAATATACTGTACTTTAATATTAATACCAATAAATAAATTATTACTGCTCAAAATATTTTTAAGCAATATTTCGAAGTAGGTACCCTAAGGCGTAACTGCCAAGTCTCGGCAATTAATTTAAAAAAAAACAGACGCTTGCACTGCCCCAATTATTCATTATTGATTCACTTCGCAATACGCTCTGCTGTAATAGATCTGATATTAATAGCAAAGATACGGCCATTCTGACGCTTACTATTCGCGTTTCCCATACAAGAAACACGGCATTTTTAACGCCAGCACACGACGACCGCTTCCGAAGATAGCCGACCGCGTGGCGAGTTCGCTTCGGTCTATACTCCATTTGCGATAACATTAGAAGTTTAAACTAAACCATTTTACGGCCCGTTCAACCGATTTTGACTTCTATTGCGTTGGTAATACGACAAATGGTAACTGTAGTAAACAGTTGGTTTTGGTAACAGGTTTATGCTTTTTATGTCATCCTTTTGTTTACGGGATAGAACTCAAAATCGGTTGAACGGACTGTAAAAAGATTTGGAAACCTGTTGTCCTGAATGTTATTTTAAATGGAGTTTAGTATGACTTATATATTGGCAAATTGTGGAGTCAGAAAAACGCACGGTCGGCGACATCCAAACTATATTAAATCAACGACCTGGGTTAAATAATGACTATTTTATTATTTCTGTTACACCATTATGGGACTCAATAATTCTATTATTGGCTTAAGCAGTTTGTGCGTTGAAACCAATCTTCAAATCCTTCAAACCTGTGCGTACGGAAGCAAAAAAAAATTGGCCAGTTACTATAAAAAAAAAAATTATGGTACCTGGGCATTTTTTTTATAAAAATAAATAAAGACAACTCTTGGTGCAAGTCCTTTTTAATAGATTTCTGATAAATGTTTTGATTTAGCTCATAATTTCGATTCGTAAAGGTAAAATTGGAATTCCTAATGTTTTTACTGATATTTTTTATTTATTTTACAGTTTTTTTGTTGCACAAAAACTTCACATTTATTCACATCAACAATTTCATCGAAACCAACAAAACCAGAGCTCACCAAAACCTGGTGCAAAAACCCACACTTTTTTGCAGTTCTTTTCAGCTCTTCAACTCTCCCGAACTTCCCTTATCCAAGAACCACTCAAATTAGAACTGTCAGCAACATCAAAGTTCACACGGTTATAGTCTTTATGTCACTCGACACTAGGGCGATGGTGGCAGGGAGTCGTCGCTCTCTAGGTAGGTCACGTAGTTGTCTTCCCCATGGGGAGCTCTCGGTGGTGGCAGGTTGGGTATGTCATACCCATGCATCTGGAAGTAATCACAATACTTTTGTTACACATAATTCTGCTGTTAGGTCTCCGGTTTGGGGGATGTACTGTCGTGTTTTTGGGGTTCTTAAAGACATATGGGGTCTTAGGATTAAGATCTTTTTTGTTGGTACATAAGTACCTAAGTCATTATTCGTTTGGGTATATAAAGAAAGGCTTCAGCAGACAAGCACGACACGGTAATGAGGCAACAATATTTAATTTTTATATAATATCTTAAGGTAATATTAAAGACATTTTTTAGGAGAAAACGCATTGTCCCGTCTCTAATAGCTCAGGGAAACTTGAAATAGAAAAATAACTGTCAAGCCGAATACAAATTACTTCACCATGGATATGGGAATTTGAAGTAATAATACTATTATTTTCTTTAAAAGGTTTAACAGAACTTCTTAATAGGCTGTGTTATTTCAATTAGTTTAAGGTTACTTTCGTTGAGCAAGCAAAACAGCATGATATTGACAGAAAAGCGGAATCAATCACTTCAAAGGCTCGGTCCCATTAAGAGATATTTGTTTTGTAGTTCGAGAAGAAAGGGGAATCACGACCCTTAGTAATGAGGAATACGACGCGAGGAGGAGCAGTTCAAGAAGAGCTACACTGCTTGTTATTCGATCTACAAGGTAAGACAGAAATGGCTACACGATAGTTTACAGGTTTGGAAGAACACCGTGTACAGCAAACAAATACACGACATAGTACCAACCTGGTTAACGAGCTGCTGGAAGGCAGCCGTGTGCTGCGGCGCGCGGTCCAGGTCGGCGTGCAGCGCGAAGTCCGACAGCGCCTTCCAGGGCGGCTGGTACGCCGTCACCTCCAGCGCCAGCGAGCCGGCCGCCTCGTGGCGCACGGGCGACCCCGCCACCAGCGGCACTCCCATGGACATGTAGCCCAGGCGCCGCCCCTCCTGTGGCAAAGCATAAGTTGGGACCTTCGACAATAAGAGAGGTTCGCATGTTATCATGAGCTCGGCTGCACAAACTCTAAGTTGCCGGGGTACAAGGCACTAAACTATGGAAAAGTATCTATGAACAATATTTTTTCAAATGGCTAAGATTGCACTACAGGCCTATTGGACCTTAACTTCTAGACTCTTTATCACTTTGGAGTATGTCTTATGTACTCTGAGTGATGGTTACTATCTTAACTGAAATAGGGAATGGCTTAGATGCCAAGCTTTCCTGTGGAAAAGTATATATATGGCTGCAATAAATATTTCAGTCTTTTAACTGTTTACTGAAAAAGAGGGATAATCAGGAATAACCAAACAGTAACTTGTGAAACTGAGGATCGGAATTCGTTTTAATCGTCTTTTGACACAGCTAAAAATGACAGGAGTTTTTCGGCAGAGACTAAAGCTTGTTCTGCAAAGTTAAATTTGAGATTGAGCATGAAAAGCCGCCACGTTAACCATTGCAGTTATTTGAAAAATGCCCTTTCGGATTTTGTTGATTTAAAATTCTCACTTTTTGTTTCAAAATCTCCCCCATACAGGTGACTGATTCTCTGTGACATGTCAATGGGGGTACCACTGGTAGGCAGACACCATCGTGGGCTCGTACTCGTGGAGATAACTTGGGACCTACGAATAGAGAGGTTGTTTTTGTTACTTTTGGGGTAGATGGTACCTAAAAGGCAGTCGCTTTTAAAATAATGGCATGCGATTTGACTGGAAGCCAACCCCGACATAATTGAAGAGGTAGATGATGTGCTAAGTATTGGGTACTAATTATAACGTAAACTGTAGTGTTTGACCGGGGCAGTTGATTTGTGATTATAGCGGCATACAAACCATTTGCCTATTTAATACAGTCCACTCTTTTCATCCACGAGCAAACATGGTCCTTCGAGCCGGATACGTCTATATTGGGATGCTTCTATTTGACTATTGCAAAATTTAAAATTATGTGGAATGCATTTCTGGATTAAACTTTAACTATTCTCTGAGTCCGAGGCCTGCCGAAGCACAGAGACACTGACAAAGAAATATCAACTTTGCACTATTAAACATTAAGTTAAAAGAACTAAACTGACATTACTTCTAGAAAACATCAACGCAGCCAGACGGTTTTTCATTTAATTACAATTATATTTTTAGATACACAAAGTTGATATTTCTTTCACTCTTTCACCAGATCTTGACCAGCCCCAAACTCTCACCTTCTCCTGCTGCATCTGCATCTTCAACTGTATGGTCTTCTTCTTGTCCTTGCAGCGCTTGTTCTGGAACCAGACCCGGATGACGCGCGGACTGAGGCCGGTCATCTCCACCAGCTGCTCCTTCATGAGGGCGTCGGGCCGAGGGTTCGCAGCGTAGCACGTTCTGTGAAGAGTTTTTGAATGGTGAATATAGGCAGTATGTTTTTTAAGATTTGGATATTATAATCCTAAAAAGTTGCAGAGCCAAAAACTGAATTGTTCCCGTGTCCCTGTAAAGTTTACAGCGATTTTTTTCTACGATGGTTTAAAATTTAAATCATCGCTGTAAATTATGTTTTAAAAAAAACACCCTAGTATTCTCCACGAATAAAACTATGAAATATGTGTAGGTAGGTACTGCTTCAATGTCAAAACTTCAAAAATAAGCCGATTCCTGAATTTAAAGTTGAGTTTTTGTCAAACTCTAATTTTAGCCTGAAACCTATCTACATTGGTCATTAAAGTAAAGTTTGGCATGTCCTTATCTCAAGACACTCAATTTAGAAGCCCTTATTATTACTGATTGTCCTCAGTGTTTTAGTTCAAGGTCTGGAATCATAATTTGTATTTAGTTTTTCTTAAAACTAAATACAAATTATGATTCCGGCGTACCTAAAAACCGGCCAAGTGCGTGCTAGACTTCGCACATTTAGGGTTCCGTACCAAAGACAAACACTGATTTTTCAATATATATTTTCCTCTTATCAGCAATTTCTTTGCCTAACAAACATGGTAAAATTCTCACCTCAAGGTATGTAACTGCTTCTCGTTCAACACGGTGCGCACACGCGTCGGCTTGCCGTCGGCCGCGGCCGTGGTGCGCGCGCGGCCGCTCTTGTGAGACCCGGATTCACTGCCCGAGTCTGTGGGGAGAAGAGAATGACCCATTAATAAGACGTAGGTAAGTAAATAATGAAAGAACATATGTGACTCTTACAGGACCAACAACAAAATAAAATGTGTGTTTAAAAACTGACAATATGAAAGACAGATTTTGAAAATTCGGAGCAATCAGTGAAGGAAATAGTATATTATGCAACTAGTGAATAAAGGACGGTTTTAAAGTGAGGGCCATAGATGAATCACGAACAAGTGAAGGATTTTTACAACTGAATCACGACCGTAGGGAGTGATTCATGATGATTGAATCACGAGCATAGCGAGTGATTCAAGTGTTAGAATCCTGAACGACGCGAGTGATTCATGGCCCTCGATATAAATCCGTTTTATTCAAGAGTTGCATACTATATTTTATACCATGACTTCGAGAAAAAGAAGCATTTAAGCCAAAAGCATAGGGAATAATAATAAATAAATGGTTTATTACCTTCAAAATTTACAGAAAATGAGAAACCTTAGGGCTTCACATTTTTTGTAAATTGAAGCTGAGCCTTTGAGTTAGAGTTACCTAAACAGCACCTGTGTTTCAGGGGCCAGTGACCACCTCCGTTAAGTTACATAATTATAATTAATTAAACACCAATGCAATTAATATTAGAATTACAATCCAAATAAGAATTCACTAAACATCCTAGACCATAAATAAAATCATTATCAAAATCCTAAATATAAACAAACTCAAAATTAAATCGACGAAGGAGTTTGAAATTCGAATATTCTTTGCACAAGAAGTTTGTATCGAGTATTTTATGCGCAAGTAGGTTGTATTGCATTGAGAAGGAGGTCAAATATATATTGGTGTGTTCTAAATTCAAACACCAAAACAGTGATTAAAAGTGCTTTTTATTCACTGTTTTCAGTGAATAAAATAAGCTTTTTAGAGGGGGAATGGTATAAACATACTTACAGCCGAACATAGAACCTCTTCCTATTTGAAAATCGGTTAATAAAATAATGCAGCGCTAGTATACCTAAGGCATGATAAGTAGGCAGATGCACTTTTCTGGGAAGAGAATATTTTGGCAATTGTGATGTTCAGACACTCCTAACAATGGTTGCCAGTCGCGATAATAGAACGAAACTAAACTACATCATAGGTAAACCTTTCGGTTTGGGCATGCTCTGCACAAAATGTTTGTTACGATTTTATATTATGTTTGTTTTGTATAGTTTTGTATTTCATATTGAATTTTTTTGCTTTAACATGTAATTTTTGTTATTATGCCAGGTTAATTTTCAAGGACCAGCCAATTTTTGCCCAGGAATTAGGTATCAATCAAAGAACGGTTCATGCAAAAATCAACTCTAAAAAAAGAAAAAAAAGCAGTGCTGTGATTGATTGAATGAATTTTCAACAGCCAATCACAGCAGATAACGCGTGCTTGACAATTTGTCACATTAACTCTGCGATAATTTAGAGGTGAGAAACTCGGCCATATACAATCATTTTTGAGTGTTGATTTTTGTATAAATCGTAGCTTTGATTGATGCTAGGAAAAAAATTTGATTGTGATAAAGAATTTGAACTCTTCTACTCCAAGAAGAAAGCCATAATTATTTTGCAACATCCCATTCCACAGGGAAAACTATCCACGCATACATTTTTAAAGCCCTTTCACACTGTCCAGTCCAGAGCTAAAATAATTATCTCCAATTAGATATGTACAAAGTTATCACAGGATCAGTAGAAGGATTACGAAGGTGTCAAATAGGGATCTAGTGGACAGGGGCTGTAATCCCGGTTATATGTGACCCTCTCACAGATATATGGTCGTCGCTAGATTGATTATATTATTGTAATGTTGATTGTTTGTAGATCCGTGTGTGTGCATAATTTTTATGACTTTAGTTGAGGGGTAACGGACGGTTTGGTTTTTGAGTGTGAATTGTTTAAGAGAACAATAATTTTGTGAATGCAGAAGAACTAGTACATTGAAAAAATAATTGGGTCTTACGAACTTTTTTCTTATAAGCCACATTTTTAAACTCCGACAGAAAAAGAGGGCTATATAAGTTTGACGTGTGTATCTGTATGTTTGTGTATTTGTGTATCTGTCTGTCGCATCATAGCTCCTAAACAAATGAACCGATTTGGATTTAGTTTTTTTTAAGAGATGGTAATCATCGAGAGTGTGTTTAGTTATGTTTGATGAAAATCGGTTCCGCTGTTCAAAAGTTATGGGCGTTTTACTGTTTAAATCGGGGTGTTTTCGCAAGATATCGTGTCATAATTACGTGTTCAATAGATTATCGATCGAAGCGTGTCTACTACTAGATAAATTATGTAGCATGAAATAAAAATATGTCGGGTATTTTGACATTTTTAAATTTTACTTGTTTGGGTGTGAATTTTTTAAGAGAACAATTTTATTGTGAATGCAGAAGAATTATGTAACATTGAAAAAAATAATGGGGCTTGCAAACTTTTTTCTTATTAGCCACATTTTTTCAGAGTAGGTAGGTTTCATTGTTTAAGTATATTTAAATGAATAGAAAAACGAATCTTAAATCAACACGGTAACTTTGATGGAGAATTTTGGCAGATTGTGTTAGACTTGTAGATAGGTAATTAAAAACTCAATATAGTATTGGGCAACCTTGGAAGAGACCATATCATCTATCCACTCCATTGGCGTATAGGCAGAATTAAATTCAAATATTATTTAAACTTCCCTTTTTTATACTGGAAGGGAACATACTAATACAACTTTGATAAGGACATTTCAAGCTCGAAGATCAAAAAGGAAGTGGTTAATGGTTACAAACAGGACGACAACCCACCTGGTGCAAAGGACACACCTGTTTTGAGGGGAGTGCCGTTCTTTGACATGCCATTACTGACATTTATACCGGTTCTAGTAGCAAACCGTTTTGACAGCAGACTTATGTAATACTTAGAATCTAGAATGGTAGAAAGGTATTTATATATGAGTGGAAACGCTGGGAGGGGAAAGACATACGCGGATTTTATCGCTCAAATATCGTTGCAAGCGTAACGTGCTTTCCAGGAACGGAAGAGTTTGTACCGGACTGTCCGATCACGGCAAGCTTAGCTTAATCTTCGATCGACCTGTGCATTTTTATAGCTGAAATCCTTAGACCATCATTAATTTATTGGGTCAAATTTAATATATATCCGAGCAGTGGTGGCCCAGTGGTAAATGCCGCATTTACAAGTTTCTTTGTGTAAATTATTTCATCACCACTGCTCTCAAAACGGTGAAGGAAAATATCGTGAGGAAACGGAAATGTCTTAGAAAGATAAATTCGAAGACATGTGACATACACCAACCCGCACTGGGCCCCGCGTGATGGATTACGGCCCATTCCCTTTCACAGAGAGGAGGACTGCACACTGACCAAATGGAATTCAAGTGCGGAGAAGGGGCTCCATCTATCCTATCCTAAGGCGCGTATCTACAACGCACCTGGCGTTATAGGTACTGTCAATCGACGAGCGTGTTTGACTAGATGTACGAACACAAACGTAAAAAGAATATGTAAGGATCATATAGCAGGTGGTATGATGTAGTTTCTTCCAGCCCACATGTTAAAAAGGCGGGCGTTTATGTATACGTATATATGTTTTAAGCGAGGAGCAGTAGTAGGCCAGTGGTAACGGCCGTGACTTACAAGTTGTAGGTCGTGAGTTCAAACCCAGGCAGGCGCTTTACTTTGTGTAAAAAAATATTTATCACCACTGCTCTCAAAACGGTACAGGAAAACATCGTGAGGGAACCAGCATGTCTTAGAACCAAAAATTCGAAGACATGTGACATCCACCAACCAGCACTGGGCCCGCGTGGTGGATTACGGCCCATTCCCTCTAACAGAGAGGAGGCCTGTGTCCCAGCAGTGGGAACATTAAAAGGATGATAATGTTGGTTTTTTTTACGCACTATTTCATCTTCTATCTAAAAAGGGGACTCGCCAAAATACCAAAAAGAAAAGAAAAGTAATGTTATCAACTCCAGTTCCCCAAACCATTATCTATCTGAAAACCCAAACTAGATTTTACACATTTTTTAATTACCCGATAAATTCTACAAGCGACTAACTCTGTTCGGCACTATCAAACGCGTCGGCGCCTTTGTCGGCGCACTTCAAAGGCGTTATCGACAAATCACGGCATGATCGCGAAACGATTATAGATACTCGAATTTGTAGCGATAGTGGCGATAAGGTGGGTAATCGCATGTAGCTACGATACGCCAGATCTAATATTGGTCGATGTTAAGATTGTGGACTAGTGTTTTGCGTCGGTTTCGTGCGCTATCTATGTTTGCGTGTTGGTGTATGATATTTCAGGTGTATTTTTTTCGGATTTTTTGGACATAGGTGTGCCTTTGTAAGAAATATTTTAGAGTTCCTTGTCGAAACCACGGCACCTTTAATTGTCCATTAAGAAATCACCAGAAAATAGAAAATAGCATACAAGTATCATTTGTACTAAACGCAGAATTTGAAACCAGATCCAAGTTTTAAACAAGGGTCAGGCAACGCATCTGTGTTACAAGGATTTTTTCCTTTTTTTTGGTTAGGAAATTTTAAATTTTTTGGTTGGCGTGTTAGACTTTTATTGACTAAAACCCACCCGAGTTTCTTCAGTTGCTTGTGCCACAGCCGGGGTCTCTTTCAAATTTATCCCCGACCCATCTGTGGTATCCCTACTATTGCACCATAATGTAGCCCGTCTGCTGGTTTGCCACTCTATGGCATAAAAATAAATCTGTCATTACGTCTCTATTGATCAGGATCCGAAACTTTCCTTCATTAAGTAATTCTTAATTCTCTAGATCATCGTTTCAGCCGATAGACGTCAACTGCTGAACTTTGTCTTGCTCCAAGTGTTTCCATGTCGACTAATCTTGTGCGTCTCGCTTCCTGCAGATTCCCGCAGTCTTAACCAGTTCATCAGCCTACTTAGCTAGAATCTTACTTTTCTCAGGCTCCGTATCAACAACCAAGCGAGCTCACACTTGACCAAAAAAATTTTTGGTTGGCGCTATTATGTTTAAGAAGTTTTTTTTTATTTAGTTCAATCAGAGTAAGCTTTGTCATTTGTGTAAATAGTCTGAACTTTATTTGCAGGTGGCGTTTAGTGGCGCCGCTTTAACGTTTTTAATATTTTTTAAGAATTTTGTGGTCTCCTTGAGGTTTTAACTTCAGACTTTAGTGTAAAATATGAACAAATATGTACATGACAAAATTCAACACAGGTAAATAGATAAGAAAAAAATCGAAGATGATGGCCGCAAGATTCTTTGTCACTGCTATTATTTGGAGATTTTAAACCATGGAAATAACTTGTTGGTACCTGAACTCTGTTTCATTGGACATGTGATTACGATTAGAGAGGCACTGAAATTCGATGAGTCCCGAATTATCGATTAAATTGTCATGAATCCCGCAATGCAATTGATCAGAAAAAAACAGCGAAGTATTAAGAAAAAAACATATTTATACAAACTGAGTTTTAAAACAGTTATTCCCTACCAATTATGTTGAAATTTTACAACGACGTTTGCTAACGGACATCATTCTTAATAAAAAATATTGGACCCCCAAAGATGGCGGACCAATTATTTTTATGCACCCTCATGATCGTGATAAAAATAGTTGGTCCGCCATATTTGCATATACTGGAAGGTCTGGCATACTGACACTGGTATCAAACGAAAGGGTTTGCTGAGGGTTTACGAAACAGGTTTTTATATTAATATTTACTAGCTTCTGCCAGGGGCTTCGACCGGGTGAAAGCGTTTTAACATCCCAAGGGAACATTATACCGGACCGGCATTAAAAGTAACCTATGTGCTATTCCAGACTATAATCGATATCTGAACCAAATATCATCCAGATCCCTTAAGCCGATCTGTCGTGATTGAGTAACAAACATACATCCATCCAAACTTTCGCACTTATTATAATAACATTATAAATATATATAAGTAAGATTTACATACCAGACATAGAGCCAAGTTCGTGTGGATGGTGTGAATTGTTGTTGCTGAGTGTGGTGTTGTTGTTGCTCTCGGCGTTGCCGCTGGTCCCAGTGCTGGCCGTCGCGCTCTGGACAAACGAGTTTCACTGTTTTTAGACAAATTCATAGCATGTTCGCTAGTACATAACGACGGTTGTTGAGAAGCGACTTTGACTAGCAACAGTCAGGTAAGGGCCGGAAAGTAGATGAATATTTGACGAAAAATAAAATAATAAAAAAATAAAATTTATTGAGGTATTAAGAGGTTCAATTTAAATCCATAAAGTAGTTAATATTTTTTTTTTGAAGTAGGCATAAGTATGTGCAATTGGCTAGGTGATTTATATACTTCTCACACATACCTAATATTGGGAGAAAAATAACGGTACTGCGATGAGAAAAAAATATGTGAAAGTATTGCCACATAATACAAAAAATATCACCGAAGTTAATATTCGTTATCAATACATATGATAATTATAAAATAAACATGCATGTACAAACGGCTACATGAATTATGATCAAAAGAAATAAAAGTTGATGAGCTGAGAAATGAAAATATTATTACTTATAATATTTCCACGTTAAAATTATATTGCTGACTAGCTGTGCCCGTGGTTTTGCTCCCGTGACCCGTCAACTGCCTACCCTAATCTACTTAGCTACCTACCCTACTTACCTACCTAACAATATTTTTTCTATGGTCATTCTTCCGCGGAGAATCTTAACACCGCCATTCAGAAAATGACGTGAAATTCACAACGCCATCTATCGATTATGGAGTTCAACTGTCCGAGTATCTGAATTGCGTGTGTTGTTATATTTTATTTCTAGAAAATTTTAAATTCATGTAGCTTTTGAAAGAATGAACCAATTGCGATGAAACAAGAACTAAGTAATACTTCAAGTTACGCACAATTTTTGTTTATAAAAGTTATCTACAATGGTTGTGTACCTCATTCGTGATGCGTGACAACTAAACAGTCAAACATTCCAAAAATGCTGATAATGGGTTCTGCTGGTTATCCTTTAACTACATTACATACATTTTTTGGAAACTTTCGATATACAAAAACGACTTTTCTACAGATTGACGATGTTAGAACAAGCTATAAATTAGAACTTCAAGAATGTATATTCTTTAGAAAGTTAAAAATTCAGTTACAAAACCGGCTATATGAATTAGGTTCTCCTTACACATGAAATGCCTCTGAAAATGAAGAACCACACCAGAAGAACACTGTCAAGGATAGTAAAGATGTAAAGTTTATAAGAATTGCATGAACCAACCTTTTCTAATACATCGTGATCTTCTCTACAATATAGGGCTCCTCCTTCTCGTAACGCGAATTCGTCTCCTGTAGAGAAAAATTATGTTTGTTGTGGTAAATTTGGATAGTTACTTTAATAGTTGAAATTATGCTCATTTGACTATAGAGGTGACTTAAATAGTGTCCGAGTTTATCAAGACACGGGGATTTCGATTTTGAGTTGTTAAATTGAAATCACTAAATTATATTATTATTAAGAGAATGAGGAATCATGACTTTTCAGGCTCTGTTTAGCCGGCTAGAACCTGTTTAGGAACTAAACTTGCTTAACATTTTTTTTTAGATAACATCATAACTCTGCTTGCGCCACTCTGGGTTGTCTTAATAACTCCGAGTTAGTAGCTGACACACTGTCCCATTAGGTATGACATATCTTAATTTAACGTCGAGTTAGCAGTTGCTAACTCTGAGTTAAACTTTTGCCGCAAGTTGGCTTCAGTGAAATATGAAGGAACTGCACAATACCATGAAAATTAATATATTATGTAGATTTAATGCTTGCTACTTAATTAAATAAACAGCACTAGTGGCCCAGTGGTAACAGCCCCGACTTACGTGTCGTAGGTCGTGAATCCGAACCCAGGCAGGCGTTTACTTTGTGTAAATTATTTCATCACCACTGCTCTTAAAACGGTGAAGGAAAACATCGTGAGTAAACCGGCATGTCCTAGAACCAAAAATTCGAAGACATGTGACATCCTCCAACCCCACTGGGCCCGCGTGCTGGACTGGACCTTTACCTCTCTCACAGAGAGGATACTTGTGTCCCAGCAGTGGGGACATTGTAAAGCTGATGATGATGATGACTTAATTAAATGAAATAATTTATCAGTCTGACACTGTACTTACCTGGTATGAGTTGTCTTGCACAGGCACAGCATCGAAAGCAGTCGATGTGGTAGATCTTCGTCTTGGCGCGCATCACGAAGTCGTTCTTACTGAAGGAGGAACCGCATTTGTCGCATTTTGTGCCAAATAACCTGAGGACAAGGAGAATAACCCTTTAATTTGGACGGCACTATTATTTCATGAAAAATAGTACATCCAAAATGGCGTCTCTCAAAATATGCTTATCGTAGGACAACAGAATTTTAACAGTGGTATCAATTAGCACAGAATCTCTTGGCGTGACCTCTTAGTACAGTAGTCACAGCGGATCCTTATGTCTCTGAAGAACTGGATCTGCGAACCATTGCGAAAGAAACAGTTTATCATCGAGTATACTGCATAGAGTAAGCGAGATAGGACGATGCGACAAACGTGAGCGAGTGAAAGAGACAGTTGTAGAATGCTATCTTCTACTTCAACATTGACACAAAAATGGCAACTGCGCAGGGTCTTGCAGACAAGTTCAGAGACGCAAAGATCTTCTGTGACTGCTGTACTCGATTTACTGTTTCTAACCAAGAATGACAGGTGGTTTTCCCCCCTAAAAATACTTAATTATAACAATCATTAATGGTTCATAATTAAAGGAATTCCCCATACCTACAAATAACAAAATAACTGAAGGCCACTTCGTTACCTGATACGGGAATCGAACCAACGAACCTGAGATGAACTAATATCAATTATGTAACGTTTTTACGTGACCATGGGGATTTCCCTATTAAAAGGGTATTTTTTCCTCATCTTGTTTAAAAGCCATATCAATTTGCTGAAGTGCTTCGAGAACGCCATGGAATGATTGAGAGCAGTTTTTTTATGGGAGGCTGAATGACCCATCGCTTTGTGAGAGTTTTTGGGGTTCTGTTGTCTTAAAGGTAACGTGGCCCTGAGACTAAGACCTCTCGTGCTTGGGCCAATGTGAGTTTATCATTTCATATTTATCTTGGACATCGCTGACAGCGGCGAAGGAAAACTTTGTGAGGTAATCTGGACTCAAAGTAAATATAAGTTTGAAATCGCCAACCCGTATTAAGCAAGCGTGGTGATTAATGCTCATGCCTTCTCAGTATGACAAGAGGCGTTTGCCCTGCAGTGGAAAAGTAACAGGCCAACCTATTATTCTGAAGTGCTTAAAATGCCATGATATGATTGAGAGCAGTTTTTATGGGCTGCTGAATGACCCATGGTTTTGTGTTTAAGCTTGTACGGTTCCATTGTTCGAAAGGCGATGTTATATGCTATTTATATACGTCTGTGAAGGATACCTTTCCGAGGTAGTCAATTTTAGCTAATGTGCAAGAAATTCTACGGACACTCTTTTCAATTAGTAAAATTTTATTACAAACTTTTTGGATAGATCAATGGTAATCAAATTAATTTTATAATGAGATAAAATATTTTGTTGTAAATACAACATCAATAGGAATGATGAAGGAGTACGAACCAGCAAATTCTATTTAAACCGCCGAATTAATTATTCAAATCAATAAAAATTCACCAAGATAAAGCGCATCAAAGTTCGGGAGTGAGGCTTGTGACGTAACTTCTATGTAAAAAGTGTACCAAGGCATGACGTGATGCGATATTTTAACGCACTGTATCTTCATAATTTTTTGTTGAAGTGACAAAAGAAAAAATACGTGTATAATATTTTATGGAAATCTAACTGACGGACTAAAAATATTTTTTAGTCATCCCTATTGTACATGCAACAATATTTTTATCTCATTATTCAGATAGGCCATCTTTTCATGTATAAAATACTGGTTCTCTGGTGCATCCTGTTAGACTAAAAGCCGACCCAAACATATTTGGGAAAAGGCAGGCAGACTGATTGTATGTTTGTTTGTATGAGACAGGAAAATTCTGGAAGTACTGATTCGATTACAAACATAATTTCATTTATAGAAAGCTATTTTATCGCTGAATGCCATAAACTACTTTTATTTCGGCAAAAATAGAAAATTGCTGAGGAAAAGGCCACAGGAACGAAGCGTGGGAAGAAGTTAGAAATTCATATAGCAATTCTGTACCGTACCACTATTTTCTTAATGTCCCTCGGCAATCATTGAATTTAGCAGTTTTCCTCCCATTTTTTTAATGTATTACATTATGTTAAAAGAGTATTAACAACTCTATATACTTCCAAGTTGATTGAGAGCGTCCGGTCTGCACCAAGTGCAAAGGGCAACTGATACAAATCCAACGACTGACGAAACACGAAGTTTGACGAGGGATATTAAGAAAATAGTTGTACTGTACCTTTTTTCTTATTGGAATTAGGCAGTACCTACCTATGTACAGTTTTCTGATCCCCGTATTTAAAAAGAGAGTGTCATTTCCATCAAAACGTAGGTTAACAATATTAAAAAAAAAACTTTAAAAATAAAACTCCAAAACAAAATCTAATTTACATCAATAAAAAAGCCAGCTCATAGAAACTGAAATAGATTGAGAAACGATGGCGCGATGTATTTTTAAAACCCACCCCGTTGGGAGGGGTCATCGACCGCACTTAGGGGTTGGTTCCACCCCTGGCAATCCCGCTAAAAGCATCGCCTATAGGTAGTTAGATACCTGTAGCGATATTTACTCTGTGGGCTAGATATAGGTAGGTTGGTCTTGCGTAAGTTGGTACTCCGAATTTTCACGTTGGCACCCTTGGAAATTAGACTGTTTTTCTTATGGTGGCAGTACGCTCTAGTATTCATATGTTGGTATTGAACCATAAAAATGTTTTTCAATTACGTAATTGGATTAGTATTTACGGTATAGTAAAATTGTATCATAGTTACTTTTTTATGATGGTTATATTTTTTATTTATAGTTGGTGGCAGTTGTGGTTTACATAAAAATTTACTTAGCATAGTGGGTCCTCATAGGACTATTTCTTGTTTGCTTGTTTCTATTTTGACCAAAACCTATGACAGCACAGCATGATTTTCTTCTTGTTGACGTTTTTTTAGTGCGCTTCGTAAGCAGTCTGGTTTTTTGATATTTTGAATCAACTTTTTTATTTATTGCTTTTTAGTTAACATATTTTTTTCGAATTAGATATCTTTAAATACATAAATATTAAATATATTTTTGAAATCACCTCACAAAACCCTTTATTTCGCTACACCACACGATGAGCTAGAAAGAAAAAAAACTGGGCCCCCACAATATGGCGCCCAAAATCCACCATTTTACTATTTTTCAATTTTAATGTAGCCAGTGACACTCGCAAGGTTAAGACGAATCGATTGACGTGAGAATCATCAAAATCGGCCAAAGCGTTTGGTCTCTAGAACGCCACATATGAACAAACATACATACATAGACTGATAAAAACACATCACCCTCCTTCGGCATTCGGGTAAAAAAAGAATACCCTATTAATGGAAGGACAATCCCGAAAATGCACATATATTATTCAGACTATAAAGTTTTTAAAGGCCGACAAACACACAGACAATACTTTACCAAAAAAAACCGTATAATATATCCAAAACTTATCTTTATAACTATTCGTATATGTTTAAGTGTACGAATATGATGAATTAGGCACATCGCTATATATCCTTATCACTTTATCAACGTACACAATGATTATCTCGGTCTGATAGCATGGAAACATGCCCACGATATACATCTCTTTTGAAGGATCCTTTAAGGGCCTACTCACACCGGGATGGAATGGCAGAGGGTTGGAGGAGGAGACATTCAAACATATCTAGTAAGAATCACACTTCACACTAATATCATAAAGGTAAAAGTTTGTGAGTCTGTGTGTGTGTGTTTGGCTGGCCGGATCTGGATGAAATTTGGCACAGAGATATGCACATAGGATACATTTTGTCCCGGAAATATGTTCCCTTGGGATCATTTTCGACATTCACGCGGGCGAAGCCGCTTGCAAAAGCTAGTACGACAAAAATGCCAAAGTTTTAAATTGATTCCGTGGCATCGAAAGGGATTTCTTGCCACGGCATTGGAGGACGCGCTTAGGAACCCTGCGGCGGGATGCCGCAGCTCACTGCGGTATGCAACGGCACGCCTAAGGACGCCGTGACATGCTGCGGGGTGAGGCAGAGCAAGCGCGAGTAAATGCACAGCACATATGCTATCTTTTACTATTATTTTATATTATATTATTACCCAAAGGGCAATGGAGAGGGCTGTACTCAGAGTTTCCTTCCGTGATCGAATCAGAAATGTAGAGATCCGCAAGAGAACCAGGGTTGCCGACATAGCCCGAAGAATTGCCAAACTTAAATGGCAGTGGGCAGGGCGCATTGCTAGCAGAACGGATGGCCGGAATACGTTGCGTTGGGAGGCCTCCCACTTGGTGGACTGATGACCTGGTGAAGGTTGTTGGGATCTGCTGGATGCGAGAGGCACGGGACCGGTCAATGTGGTGACGCTTGGGGGAGGCCTATGTCCATCAGGGGACGGCTGATATAAAGATTCCATTATTAGCTAAATCGTCGACGTGATGCGGCTCTCTAAGCGGCTAATGTGGCAAAATGTGGCCAAACCCCCTGCCATTCCGTACCGGTGTGCGTAGGCCTTATGTAGATAAATTACGTAATTAGGACATTCTGTGATTTTTGACAACAAAAATCACAGACTTTATTCTTCCTCCTTTATTCATCCTCCTTTATTCTTTTCTGAATAATTCCGTTGGGGCATCCACGACAGTTAAATTCATACCTCGTCGAGCTTCATTGCCTCGGCGCTTTTCTGATGGTCGCCACTGTTGATTTTGGCTTTCAGGAGCTGCAGTAGTTTAGGAATAGTGCGGTGGGATAGTAACCTCATTGGTCTAGTATTAGGAAGCGCTCCTGTCCAGCATGAGGTCCTGGGTTCGATTCCTGCGTCGGATAAAGTGTTATTGGGTTTCCTATCCGGAATTTCCCAAAGCAGGCCGGAGTCTGAACTTGTGACCGTTGATGGCAGTAGGCTCGCCACCTTTACATGGAACTTAAACCTAATTGGAGAAATGTGGGTGTACTGTAGGTAGGTGCTGCTCTGCCTAAAGGTTAGACTTACTACTACCATCATAACATGTTGTTCCGGCCACCCAGATAAGATCGGCGGTGGCGACCTCTCACTTTCGACCCTGGTTCCGGCCATGGTATGGGGTGAGAGAGCGACGCAACGGAGACGCCCTCACGCCCCAAGCCACCGCAGGAGACGCCTTGTCGTCGGGAATCGCAAGCCTATTCCCGACCACCGGAGGCACGAGCTTGCGGACGGCAAGTAATGGGTACCTCGCCGTCCCATAAGGAACAGGCCCGAATCGACAGCTCGTAGTGTTCCAAGCGCGCCTCAAAGAGATGTCAGTCCCAGCTTTAATGTGAAAATTTGAAAGGTTTCAGGCTAACATAGAGTTTGACAAATACTTAACTCTAGATTCTTAATTTAAAAAATGCAAGTTGCTACTTTGTGAGTAGGTACGGTATATCATCATCATCATCAAACTCATTTTATTTAAGTGAAAAAAAAAGTTTTAAATAAAAAGGAAACAATTACTTATACAAAAAAAGGTTTGTTGCTTGTCGCCAACAGTGTGAGAACAGGAAAATAAGAATAGTGAACGACTTAAATTAAGATATGAAAATATGCGCACATACACAAATAGTGTAATGGTGGATGTATACAAATATAAATATATAATTGTAAAATGTATAGATACTTAACTTATATATACATATATAAATAAAGATCATGCTTGATAGATAGAATAGATAGAATCTTACAGCATGGATAGATAAGGAATAGGGATAATAACTGGTTTTATGTGGTTGGGATTTAAGGCGAGTTCTGAGATGTGATCTACATAGTGCATCTTTGGGGCGAGCGTAAGAGAATTGCTCACGCAGGTAGGAAGGATAAGGGGGTTATGCAAGATGTTGAACAGGAGACATATAATCCGAGTGTTCCTACGAAGACGGATTTGGAGCCAGTTGAGTAGCTTGCGAAGGTGGGAAACATGATCATGCTTGCGTAGACCGAAAACAAAGCGAATACACTAGTTTTGCTAGAGCTCAAGCTTGTTTAATAGCTGCTCTGTGGCATCCATTTAGCAGGCGTCGGCATAATCTATAATCGGCTGAATAAGTGTTTGCACCAAGGATCTCGCCAAGGACGATCCGTAAATCAGTCGCCAAAAATGACGAAAGGTGAAGCATATCCAAGACCACACAGCCTGGTCTCCTACCCGTCACAGAAAATGTCAGTTGCCACAAATAGCGAGTAAACAGTAAGGCGATACTCCGACGTAGGATAGTGTTACGCTAATTGATGCAAGCGCGGTAGCTGCTAGCTTCTACTGACTGGTGGGATTTATTTGTTTTCGGTGTGATTCTTGTTTTATTAACGAACAAGCCGTGTACCCAATGGGATTTCCCTTTGACGAAATAAGCCCTACATGTACATATTTTAAAACTTTTATCAAATATTAACACTTTAGGTGATGAGCTTTTTTAAATCGTTCCTTTTTGTCACCTTCGATATATTATTTTAAAGAACTCTAATGCAAAATTGCATACTTCTAAACCCAGTGGTTTTGGCAGTGTTTTGTCTGTCAGTGTATGAAAGATTGAAGTAAGGATGCTGACTTGAATTTTACTCAGTAAAAAGTGTTTTTGACGATGTCATGGTCATGCTAAGTGGACAATTGGAAATAATTGGATTATCCACTGTCGCATTAGAGACAATATTTTTGACAAATTACTTGATTTGTAAGTATTTTTGATATTTCATCCATTAGGAGCTGACTACGACGAATCAAATGGATCCTTAGCTACTCCCTAGTCTGGTAACCAATTAATTGTGATGATTAAATTCTGTAATTGTATATTCCAAATATATCTTCTTTTTTGTGTCTTTAAATCTTTTACACCATATTTGGGCCATTGCAAGCCTACATTTGTAACGATAAGTTTACAAAAACAAACGTATGAAAAACCTCAAGAATAAAGTTACACTCATCTTTACTACTTGATTTCCATTTCCGATAAAAAAATGAACACAACAATAACTCTAAAATGTTTACCCCCCAACATCCTATAGGAAATCCTCTATACCCAATAAAAACACATTGAATTCTTCGTTTCCTCTAAAATGATCGATCACTACACTGTACTCGATACTACAAACAATGAGATTTTGACTTAAATTGAGTTTTTTTAGTACATTTCCTATATTTACCGCGCGATGAGAAATGTATTCGTAGTTTAGTATCTTCATGATTATCATGGCTTCTCCTAAGTGTCGCCACAACGATAGGTCTTGTGCGTCTCGTATTCAGCGGATGCCAGCAGCTCATCGGCATCACCTAATGGGAGGCCTTCCAACGCTGCGTTTTCCAGTTCGCGGTCACCACTCCACTTTTCAGCCTCATCGACCGTTTAATAAAACTTCATTAATTCCTTCCGATTTTATTTCAAAGTAAGACAATAACCTTAAAATGTTTACACCCCAACATCCTATAGGAAATCCTCTATAACCAATAAAAACACTTCGATTCCCCGTTTCCTCTAAAATGATGGATCACTACAATACTACAAACAATGAGAATTTGACTTGTATAGAGTAGTTTCAGTGCATTTCCTATATTTACCGCGTGTTGAGAGACGCGGTCGCTTCGACCGTCGCGTAAACATTGTTTCCGTCCCGCGTTCGCTTTTGAAGGATTAATTATAAAGTTTGATTAGCTATTTTTGTTGTGTTTTGTTTATTTTTATTGTGTTTTGTTTCGCTTTCAGGGTTATGCTTTGAAAATAAGGAGGCATTGTGGTCGTTGATGTATAACTATACAATTTCAATAAAATAAGAAGTAATGTTTACGTAATTGTATTGCAACAGTCCAGAGACATCCTAAATGGGAACCATTTGTATGTAGGTGGTGGTATGTTGGTCGTGGATTGGAATCCAGGCTGGCGCTTTACTTTGTGTATATTTCATCACCACTGCTCTCAAAACGGTTTAGGAAAACATCGTGAGGAAGCTGGCATGTCTTAGAACCAATAATTTGAACACATGTGATAACTCATCCACCAACCCGCACTGGGCCCGCGTTGTGGTTTATGACCCAGGTTTCTGGAAATAAATTATCGGTAAATAACAAATGCAACGCAATTCAAGTGATGCAACTGGCTGTTATCATGAAAATTCGTTAAACCAATCACAGCAGCTAACGCGCATTTGACAAACTGACACAACAATTCGGCGATGAGTCGCTTTCCAGAAATTGGGCCTTATTCCTTTAGAAAATTTCTAAATCGCTGAACAAGCAATTAGCTAGGTATTTCTAAGCTATCTTTAATTTTTTTGGCGATAACTCGGTTGCGGGAATCCGCTGGATGCGAGACGCACCGCACGAGACAATGGCGGTCAAGGTACCGAAATTTCGGGCATACATTCATTTAGGCCGAAATGATGATGGTGATGATGATTGTGGCTATGTAATTAATTATCATCATCATCATATCAGCCGACAGGAGTCCACTGCTGAACATAGGCCTCTCCCAAGCGTCGCCACATTTATCGGTCTCGTGCGTCTCGCATCCAGCGGATCTCCGCAATCTTCACCAGGTTCTCAGTCCACCTGGTGAGAGGCCTTCCAACGCAGATTCTTCCGGTTCGCGGTCGCCATTCTTATCGGCCCCATCGGCCATCCGTTCTGCGGCCAATGTGCCCTGCCCACTTCCACTTGTTTGGCAATTCTTCGGGCTATATCGGTAACCCTGGTTCTCTTGCGGACCTTTATATTTCAGATTCGATCAAGGAAGGCATTTTGGAACTCTGATCCGAACATAGCCCTCCCCTTTGCCCTTTGGGTGACTGTAAGCTTTCTGAGGCACATTGTGAGCGACTAGGTACGTCTCAGAGCCATAGGTCATCAGTTCATCACTGGCAACACACATTGATGATAGTAAGTAGTATTTACCTAAACACTATGAACCTTCAAACAAATGCTGATTCTCCTAATTTGAATAAACAATTAATCATTTAGCGGTATATTAGAAGAACTTTGACAGCCTGATATGATTAATTTATCAATCCTAGTTATCTCTTCGAACAGACAGACAGTCGGCATCTTTGAGATTTTGTATCAATGATAGATATTTAACATCAAATTCTGAGAATTACTGTGTAAAGCGGGTAGTCGCTTTGTTCAGAAGTCTTATCGTTTTCAGATTAATAGTTAAAATGTACATGTTTACGAATAGTTTATCTATTTTCCTAGAAAATTTGGTAAATCCTTGAGATTTACGCAACTCACTACGCGTAACGTAGGCGGGTAGGTAGGTTTTCATACCGTAAATATTAGTTTCTAGTAGGTAATATTTCATTTTGTGAGGAAAACAAGGAATACACACGGCATAATATTTAAGTGGGTGTCTATCGAAACTGCGTTTACAATTTAGTTACCAAACAATGCAATGCAAATGCAATTTGAGTGTTTTGGTAGAAAAAAACATATAAGATGCCTTACCATATAAAGTTTAAATTGCATTTTTTACCTTTTACTTAAAAAAAATATGGGTTCATCAAATAGACTTACTAAGTTACTAGCAGCATCTGTATCATTTGTATAGAAAATAATTTCACAATCCTACCGATCCTACTTAGATACTGTACCTAGTTCGTTTTACGATCGTATTTAGAGGTCCTAGAGGGAGATAGATACAATAAAGTCCAGAGAACCTACATAAAATGAGAAATAGAATTGATTAAAATCGTATATAGGTAGGTACTACGCCATTTTCTTGGCACGAAAATAGTTAATTAGCAAATTTACCTAAAATATCATAAAAAAGTTTTAGACACATGAAAGAAACCTGCTGACGTAAGTATTTCACATTCCTATCTCTACTCCCACCTCCTACATTAGCGACTGGAAGTTCGAAAAATAAACGTAAATTCTTCCGTTTATCAACAGTTTACAAAATGCCTAAAACCCTAGTTTAAAAAAAGAATAGCATACCGTCAATCATAATGTCGGGCGCCACTTTATACACAGACTCCAAAGATGAAATTCACTAAAATAACCTCTAATGTTTATCTTTTCACCCTTCCATTTCTCACTGCTAAAATATAGTATTACACTAATACAAACAAACTACACCCATTGGTAAAATGAAAAATATAACTTAAAGTTTCTAACCTGAAAGAAATAAAGACTAAAATTGAGCTGGGGATAAGTTTTCTAACAGCAAAATGGGTTGGTAAAGTCTCACTGTGATGTGCCGAAGTGAAAACAAACGCAGCTCAACTCAGCATTATGTATTTTGGCGCCAAAACAAACGTCAGTTTGACAGCGCGGCGGGCGGCGGGAACACGATCTCTGTTTGTTCCCGTTTACACCGGCCGGATAAGCGGGTTTTCGATTACCAATGTTTTGTTTTTTCTTTTTTTTTTCTCTCGATATATTTTTTAGAATGTGAAATTAGTGACTGCTGTTAGATTTGTAATGAGAACGGATTTCGTCGTGTTTTTAAGTTTTGATTGTTATGTTTTGGAGAGATTTACCGTGTCTTCATTTGACTAGGTGTGGATGATCAATATTTGATTGGTAAGATTCCAATTTTGGTGTCGGAAATTTAGCTTGTGTTCACCCGGTTCACCGCAGCTTTGATAATTGAGATTGACTGTTTAAATCGGAATTTGGCCGGTGGATCTCCATAAATAGATTTTGCACCGAACAACGGTAGTTTTAACGCCAGCTGAAATACTTGTTTGTTCAATAGGTACCTACTTTTCTAAGCAAGTCAAGCTAACTACACGTTTAATAAGCTAGAAAAAAAAAACGTAGTCGGGTTACACTTTTTAATTAAACTTTCTGCTTGTTTGCTCCTTTGTTGTGTCTGTATCGACCATCGAATAATTTTATTCTGTTCTGTTCACGGGCCTTAGTATCACGTCGACATGACGTCTTAAAAACATCATAGTTCCTGTGTGGGATAGTGACGGACGAATAGCATTGACCCTTTACGTATATAAACGTCGTAGTATTAAGATTGTAACTATAAATAACTGGATTCTCTTTCTTACCTAGTATAATCTCTCTTGCAGTACGTCTTCCCATCCCTCACGAAGCAGGTACAAGACTCGTCCAGGAACTGGCGGCATTCCTGGCACTTGAGGCATGCTGCGTGCCACTCCAGGTCCGGAGCCACCCTGAGAATGTACTGGTCGTGGATCTGGCCGCCGCAACCCACGCATAAGGAGAGGCGGAGCTTTTCTGTGAAAGATGGGGCTACGTTAGTTGGGTTGGAGAAAATATTGGGACGTGGTTTCTTACGTTTTGGGTACAAAATGAAAACCGTTTAAAACGACATTAAAGAGGTCGTTCAGATATTGGCTTTATACCCGATAATCGTTATAAACATTAATAATTGTACATAGCTCCTTGTATCAGGGTGTCTGCTCGCTATATCTGACAACGAAGTAACGGACGCCATCCGAAAGTACTCCGAAACTTCGGAGTGAAAAAAGCAAGTTCGACTTTTCGGACGGGTAATGCACATAGGGACTAGATACTACTGTCAAATTGTGTTGTCATTCATTCTTAGTTCGGGCCCCGAACTTATCATCCATCCCTAGGTGATCCGAAGTAGGAAACGCCCGTAACGAAGACCGAAACTGCGGATTTCGTGCTTAGGGATTAGACCCCCTGGACCCCTTTACATTCCGTCATAATACCCAGTGCGTCCTTTTAGCGAAGCGTCGCCGTCGTTTCGATTTTCATAGTGCGAATAGCTAAGAAGTGGAGTTCTCTGTCGGTGTCTGTGTGTTTCAGGAAGTCCTAGGTATCAGTAGCTACAAACTACGACTCTAAACAAAGTGTTAGTCTGCAAGCGATGAGATTCTATCAACGATAGCCTGTCGAAATTCCAAAATGTAATGAATTTATCAAATGACCTTTCGATAGTGGTATGCAATCCTTACCTTACACTTATGGACTTTATGGCAGTCTTTGTGTTGATATAAAACAAAGTCCCCCGCCGAGTCTGTTCGCAATAAACTCAAAAACTACTGCACGCATTTTCTTGCGGCTTTCACAAATAGACATGATTCATGAGGAAGGTTTTGATGTAAGTATAATTTGTTAAGATTTTGTGTAAATTGGTTGAAATATGTTGAAAATGTCTAAAAAAGTCAAACAACCCGGGATCTTTCATCGAAAACGCTGCCTAATCCTTTTGAGATACAACAAAACAATGTATGATGGGCTATTTCTCTTTTATAGGTCTATACAGAATAGTGTGAAACCTGTGCGAAGTCGTTGATAAATGTCAGTTTGTCTTGGCCTTCGGGGGTCTTTCATGAATGAGTAAAATAAGGCTGTAGTAAACCAAGTGATATTCGGTGGTCTACTTAAGTGCGATGTTATTTTTTCTGTACCTAGACTCGCGCTTGACCACTATCTCACCTGATGGTAAGCGATGATGTGGTCGACGGTGACAACCTATTCACTCTTGACTTAAAGACCCCTAGATTGTAGCTGTCGGGGAACACAGACAGTCTTTACAGAACTTTGGACTTTCATACTTGTTTTAATAATTTATATTATAAACTAGCTAACCCCCGCGGCTTCGCTCCCGTCTACTGGCTATCTACCTACCTAACCTACCTACCTACCCACCGACCTTGCCACTACCAAATAATGAATTTTATAAGCAAAATTTTGCTACTTTTGGGTACATTATTGCAATTTGCATAAGGATGTCAATTTTTTTTTTAAATAATTTATAGCCTATGTTACTCGGGAATAATGTAGCTTTCCATAGATGAAAGAAATTTTAAAATCGGTCCAGTAGTTTCGGAGCCTTTTCGGTACAAACAAACAAAAAAATCTTTCCTTTTTATAATATTGGTATAGATAAAAAAACGTTTACTTGATAGTTAGTACCTAAGTCATCACTGTTTATAATACAGGGAACTTATTCCGGGTTAAAAAGACCCTATCCCTGGCTATAATCTATCTCTGTGCCAAATTTCATCAAGATCCGTCCAGCCGTTTGAGCGTGAAGAAGTAACAAACATACAAACTTTCAAAATAGCACTCACAAACTTTCGCCTATATTTATTTATATTACTGTGATATTTTCTAGGAGGCCAGTTTTAAAAATTGTAGGTGTTGGTAGTTGGTATAAGGCAGCAGTCTTGTAGCCCAGAATCCCTTATAGACTTTCCTTAATAATATCTGTGGTTTTAAAATGAGATCCATGACTAAAAAGATTCATGCGTGTCTGATATTTTATAGTTAACTGTGTTATATAAAATGTTCTAATTGCGCAAATATTCATACCTACCTGTATATCCAATTATATCCATATATGCAGTCAAATTTTCCTGCAAGATATAATTAACAAAGTTGACTTAAGCCTATTACATACTACAGGAAATATATAGCCAAGTCTACCGACCAATTAATTAACCATTAGAGTCCCTAGTTATCACAAAAAAATCAAAACTATAGGTACATAATTTTTTCATACTAGGTACAACACGAATTAACCCTGCTTGCGCCGCGGCCATCAATATTATTCGAAAAGAGAACACAATAACTGAAATTATGAATAAATTATACCTCGTGCGGATCGATATAAGTAGGCGTGGTTGTAAGCGCCGCCCCTCGCCTAAGCAAAGGCGATAATCTGTCTATCTCTTTCTTATATAACCTCTCGCTTGCTCTACACGAGAAATTGCAAACAACATTGTAAGTTGTCAAGTTGGTGTTGATCGGCGTGTGTTGTTGTATGTCGTTTAAATTGAACCTAAATAGAGCAGGCTCGGTTTGGATTAGACCACACAAGTTCTGAATGTTAATATCTGGTTTGTATGTTCGAAGTTTTACGTATTATTTTAGCTGTGGAATCTACTATTTTAAGGAACGGAGGGTATATCTAAAGCGTTTGCAAAGTTATACAATTTATGATACATCGCTAATGATAGAGATAGTCTTAATTTTTTATTAATTAGGTTTTTTCTAATGTTGGCTTTGATCATAGGGAAGATTATATAGGAATTTAGTCAAGATATTGGACTAAAGGATTAATTTGTAAATAAATAGACGCAATGCTAATGAGCCTTGTTGAATGCACTCTCTTCAAAGAAACCTTTTAAGGTCTCGCGCCAGTTGAATAAACTTATTTATTACTATATACTCTTTACTTATTTTATTTCTTTCCATTTATAGCTTGTTTAACTTACCTTCATTTATTTTATGAGTGCTACCGAATATCTGTTGTAAAGTGCATATAAAAACATCAACTAAAATAATCACGCAACAAAAAAATATCCATCAAAAAGATTAAATAAAAATACTGCAACCTTCTGATATTTTAGTACTCGAATAATAATAAAAAAAGCATCTCATAAAAATAAAATACAAAATATATTTTTTTGTTTAAGTATGCGACTGCAGTTACAGTGTTAAGTTTTACGATTGAAACGTTTTATAATTCAAAACGGAACCAACATCGCTAGTTGTAATAACAATTGGATTACAGTTATTCAATTAATGCATCAATTGAATTAAATTGATACAAAGATTGATTGGTGATTGACTTTCTTTTGTTAAGTACCGTTCATACTTTCACAGGTTTTATAATTTTATTATAGTGTTTCTCAATTTTATCTTCTTTTATTGTTTTGTTTTAGTCCTCCACTTACCTTTTTGCAGTAATTAGATAAGTACGTTCTGTTATTTACATCGAATTTGTAAATATTAAATTACACATACTCAAACAAAACACAGTCCTAACACACAGCTTTATTTTATAAAAATAACCGACTTGTGTTGTCCAGTCTAAACCGAGTTGATACAAAACGTAGGTACTATATACATAAACTCGGACCTTTTTTCCCATGGGTGTAGGCAGAAATTACAGAACGCCATTTGCTATCCTTACCTACTCCAAAAACCACTTTTTTAATTTTTCTTTCCCTAAGACCCTTACTCGGACCTACAGGTTAATTGTGCAGTACCGTTTTAGAATAGGCCATATCCAATCATTTCGTCCGGCTCGAAGGACCAAAAAGAATGTATGACCCTTTGCTAGGCCATACATTACTTATAGATGAGAGATGAATGGAATAAATTTAAAGTATTAAAACACTGATGTATTGTCCCAAAGGTTTTTAGTATTAAATGAGCTTAATGGAATGATGGTGTGAAGAATGAAGTGAGTGACGCGGCCCTTGTTTGCCGTAACGAGAACGGGCTGACTTGATAACCCAACGCGAGCTGACTAATTATTATGAGTTCAAATGAATGTGTAGCGTAAACTGCTGAAATGCAGAATATGCGGTTGCAGCGTACAGATTTGTTTCGAACGCCTCTCTGTGGCGATTCAAATTCTGCGCTTAGGTTAATTTTATAGTGTCCTGGAATATACAATAGACCAAGTCATTTGTTTAAGGCTGCGGACCTCCGCTGGATGCAAGACGCACAGAACCGATCGACATGGCGACATTTGTGGGAAGCTTATGTCCAGCAGTGGATATCTTTCAGCGAAAATGATGATCATAATGACAACTTTACCAGTGTCTGTTGCCATGTGATGAATAACGAAATTGAGAAGTAAGTCTCTTACAATATGTGCCTCATCAGAAGGCGTAAGGTTACCCAAAAGAGAGGGATATGCTCGAAGTTTCGTTGCGAAGGATATTGTTGAGATTATGATAATTTATTTGTCTTCGACGACGAAACAACATCTGCGCTTTTATTTCTTGTGTTTACCTAAAACCCGTTAATTTTTATCACAGCAGTGTTTATTATAGATTATAATAAAATACAGATAACTCTATTGTATAGTTATTATGACTTCAGATAAGACAAAGCGTCAGATAATCATGATCATAGATAAAGACTCTTATGATTTGCATAATTCAAATATTTTTTTATTGGCGTGGTTTTTATTTTTATGGACGAATATATAAACCCAGGTGAACACTAGAAAATGATTAAATTGACATTCAAAAGATAGTGCTTTGAATTGAGCTTCTGTTCCTAAAGAACTTCAGTTCACTAAATTTATCATCGATGAACGCGCATTTAGGATATCGTACCAAACCGCAAAAACAAGTTGGTTTAATAGAAAAAATATATGAATTAAAGGAAAAACTGATTTATCAATAAATTGGTATTTGTTAGGAAAATATACGTAATAATAAACATCACCAAATTTGAAGTGGTCAATGGAAAGTTAAAAGTTCTTCGGAACAAAATTTGTAAAAAAAGCTGAATTTGGTAGCCTCTCATTTCTCTGTTTTCAAATATTTTATAAAATAAATACTTGGTACAAAATTCGTCTACTCAACGAGTTCTAAAAAACGAAGCCCCACTAGATGAGATAGGTCAAACAATTTGTGTTCACCCCTTAAAAACCTTTTAAAATATGTTTTGACAATTTGTATGGCTTTGGGTCAACAAGATGTTTATACTGTGAAAATTTGAAAACTGAAGCTCCAACTGTTTGGCTATAAAACCTGTGTGATAGACGACAGACAGACAGATGGACACATGAGTGAAAGCAATAGAGCTCCATTTAGACCCTTCGGGTACGGAAGCCTAAAAAACCAAACCATCGAAAAAAAGCCTGAGTTTATGTATGTATGTAACTTTCTTCAGAACCATATTTAGAGATTCGAGACTCAATGAGCAGTAAAAATGTGAAGCGCAAGCTGAAACAACACTACCTACATCGACCTGATTACACCTTAATTTACTTATAGCGCGTTGATCAAATTCCATACCATGGCATGCTAAGACAGACCCCAGGGGTCTAATGGTGTGCTTTGTGTAATCCTAAGGGCAACTTGTTTTTATAAAATAAATAAATAAATAAAAATATAATAAATATTATTCACGCAAACCATCCATCGTTAACTATAACATAGCATACAGCAATAATGTATGCGCAATTAATTGTCTACATACCCAATTCTATTGCAATTTGCAACATATCGCATACCGTCGTCCGTCACGGTGTCTGCACAACGCACAATGTATAGATCTGACCGATTGCGAGTGTACAGACTCTTTATTTTGAGCAGAGGTTCATGCACCTTAGGCAGTCAGACGCGAAGTTTGTTTGTTAAGATGTGAAGTGTGATTGGGAGGTGTCATTATTGATTTTCTGTTATTTTAACTGTCGAACTAACTGCAATATTTAGTCAGAATAGGTAAGATATCGGTACATAGATGCGGTACTCCAATGAGTTGTTGATCCCCTGCATTAAGAAAAAATACTTCTTAAAATCAACAGCTCATTTAGAACTCGACATTTTTTTTTAAACTCCACTTTAGCATAAATATCTGTCATTTGGCAGTTGAGTTTGACAAGTTCCTTACTTAGAATTATTTATTCAGAAACCGGGGGCTAGTAACAAATACATACGGAGTAAAGCATTGCTGTGTTCCGGTTCGAAGGATTCAGATGCTTCTGTAATTACATGCACGTGAAACATTTCAACTACGACTCAATGGCAAACCTCTGATGTATTTACTGTAGCTCCATATATATCGGCAGACCCGGTATATCTTCGTACTATTCATCATCTTCTTGCCCTTGTCCCATGTTAATTGTTGTCGGCGCGACACGTTTTCTTCTTCCATACCGTCCTGTCCCCCGTCACGCCATCACTGACTCCCTTTTCTTTTATATCACTTCTCACACAGTCCATCCATCTTTTCTTTGGCCTTCTTCTCCCTCTCCATCTCCATCCAAATTTATATCATAACTCTTTTAGTAACATGCGTTTCATCCTTGCTCATCACATGACCACACTGGGACAAACGGTTTCCCTTCAACTTTTCTGTCACTGGCGCCACTTTCAAACTGCCTCTTGAATACTCATTTCTCTCTTTATCCAATCTCGTCTCGCCGCACATACATCTGAATATTCTCATCTCTGCTATATGCAATCTGTTTTCATCCATCATTTTCACAGTCCAACATTCTGATCTTTGTACTACTATGTCCAATAATTAAGTTAAGTTTTTTTTTAAGAAAACAATTCTATACAAACTAAGGACACCCGCAGCCGCATTGCGTAAGTGAATACGACAACGCAATGAGTTTGTCCGCTATCCAATCGACAAAATCGACCAATCACACAGACGGAAATCCACATCGCGTCATTCATCTCGCATGTGATTGGTTGATTGGATAGCGGTCAAACTCTTTGCGTTGCCGTATTCACTTACGCAATACGGCTGCCGTTGATAACTTTCTTGTATGGCAAGGGAATTAAAATTTCAATTCAGCTACGTACCTATTTAATAAAAAACAATTCATAATGCAGTCATTTAACCGCAGTCAATCAATATTAACCATCCCTGTACGCAACCTCTTCAAAAAAATACCCAGCTACTTAATTTACCAAAATACCTTCCATAAATTAAAAGAGGCATAAAATAATGAAACCATTAATTTAATTAGTAATTAACAGTACCTTGTAAGCTTTGGCGGGGGAATAACGACCCGTTTTACTGTAGTTAAGTCTTATCTTGACCATCAAAGCAAAGAGTAAGTAATAAGACAGAGACCGAACTTCATCGATGTATGGAACTATACTCCATTTGTTTAGGTAGTTAACTAAATGTAAACAATCTTAACATGTCTTTTATCTAAAAAAATGTCTAAAAATTGAATCTAAAAATGTTTACAATTAGGTATTTACTTAAACCGATGTTAGGTAATCAACTAAATTTAAATAATATTTGTTGGTCTTTTATACGATTTATTTTATATAAAAAGACATATCAAGATTGTTTACCTTTAGTTAACTACCTAAACAAATGGAGTATAGTATGTTTTTGGATTCATAGATGTTTGTAAAGTTATTGAAAATCTGATTCTATGATAGGTACGACAAAGTTCAAATTCCAATGAAAGGTACACTGCAACTGCAACTTAGCTAATGTTTTTTTAAACTAGCTTTTGCTGGCAGCTTCACTCCTACAGGATACATTGCTTGTGGGCACCATACATTTTGCCGGGAAAAAGAGTAGCACTGTTCGATGAAGCTTTCCATCAGTTCAAGAATTCTCTAAATTCCACAAACAATAATTTTACTTGTTAATGTATAGTTTAGATTTGGATAGTTACTCAAAAATGAGATAGTTACTCGAAAAGCAGATAGTTGAGTAAAAGTAAAACCGCGAAAGTTTCCGGTGAACCACTTTTCACTCTTATACTCTTAGTATTAAGGTTAAAAATTCAACCAGTCACTTTCTCAGTTATACTCAGCATGAACGCGTGACGTTTAGGACATTGTCCATTCACTGAGCTTGTTTGTCCCACTCCTGTCACGTACGGTAACATGACAGGAACATATCACGAAAAATGTAGTAGTCTATGGTTGATAAAAGGGATTATGGACGGTGCATTGCTGGACATAAACCGGTGTACGTCATTGCTCGTTCTTCACGAAGATAATTAACCACAAGAGAACCTTACTAATTATATTTCGTAGAAGTCCGTTCGCATGTTTTATACTTATCCTTTAAAAAGGGAAATATAATATTATTAGTCATATTATAATAATGTAACATACATTTTCTGTAATGTACTTCTAACATTGTTGCTTTATGGTTACTTAAATATATATTTCAACAAGGAGTATTTAAGTATTCTGTGGTTTTCGCTAACCACAACGACTTTTAAATCCATAGTGGGTATTCTAAATATTTTATTTGAAAATGTATGCAATCAAAACACGCATACTTAATTAATGTGTCTTATAGCGTCTCACATCAACACCATCTTTCTATCCTTGTTATTTGGGGAAGGTTTAACACATTTCCTTCTTCCACTCTCAGCCGCGAGATTGTTTAAAGCTTAGTATGTAGTTGGTTGGTTGGTTGGGTTGTTTTTTTTTTTTTGTTTGGGACATGGTCGAGCAGTGATGGCCCAATGATAAAGGCTGCGAGTTACAAGTTGTAGGTCATGAGTCCGAACTCAGACAGGCGCTTTACTTTGTGTAAATAATTTCATAATCACTGCTCTCAAAACAGTGAAGGAAAACATCGTGAGGAAACCGGCACGTCCTAGAACCAAAAAAATCGAAGACTTGTGACATCCACCAATCCGCACAGGACCCGCTTGATGGATTACGGTTCATTCGCTCTCACAGAGAGGAAGCCTGTGTCCCAGCAGTGAGAACATTAATAGGCTGATGATGATGATAGTTGGTCATTACTGTCTTACCCTTATCTCAATTTATTTGGGCTCAGCGTAGCTTGACTTCTTCTGCATTCGTCTCCTTTCCTCTACTCCTATAACCGTCTACAATCAAGCACCTTTCTTTTTCCTAACTATTTTGGATTCAGGTTCTTGTCTAACCGTCCACATTCATATTCAAAATCTTTCTCAGAACATGTTCAAAAGTAGGTCTCTGCAGAACTCTACTCCATGTCACTGCCCACATTATTGCCAATGGTCGATAACTTTTGATACGAATCTACACATTATAGTTAATTTTGAGCTAATTCGTTTTTAATTAAGAATTAAATAAGAATTAGTGGACCAAGAAAAGGCCACGTTTTCTCTATATTAAGTGTTGTAACGGTGACAATTGGTAAGTGACCTCTTGGTTGATTGTATATCGCAATTTTTCATTGACAGATGTCAGAGTAATTTGCAGCGTACTTCATTTGTTCTAAAGTCTCTATCTTGTTGTATTTTAACTTACGCTGAAATACTGCATTTGTCAAAATAAGTCTGTCTAACATTTCCCCAACTTTATTGCGGTCGGCTTCCAGCAAACGGGATGCAGGTGAGTACCAGTACTCTAATGAAGTAAGTTCCTATCTGACGTCCACAACACACCAACTGGGTAACACGGTACCCGTTGGCAAGACTGTCAAATTTTCTGTCTATTGACTACATATAACGAATGCCAAAAATGCACAGTAACAGTCGGGACCAACAGCTTAAGGCACTTTTAGTGGCATGGAAGAGTCTCGATGTGAAATAACTGGTCACCCGTCCACGGACCAACATCGGGTAGCATTGCTTAACCTTGAAGATCGAACCGAACGGCTGTTATGATTTAGTCAAAAGCTGACTGAAGCTAGTAATCATCATCTTCCTGCCCTAGTCTCATGTTAATTGTGGTCGGCCAACACGTTTTCGTCTTCCGTACCGTTCTGTCTCCCGTCATGCCATTACTGACTCCCTTTTCTTTCATTTTACTCCTAACGCAGTCCATCCATCTGTTCTTTGACCGTCCCCTCCCTATCCATCCATCCAATGACTGTAGCTAGTATTAAAACCATCCCAGACCAACTTTTTCACAGGTAGCCTTACAACTAATCAAATATCTACGAAAATAAATGAACGATTTGATCACCATTGATCAAATGATCACATCCGGATGTCATTACGTCACTTTACAAGCATCGTTTAGGTAGGTTCAACGTCATTTACGTCGATGTGTGCGTCATTATCAATACTCCTATCGATAAATGATTGTCTATGTGTGTGTTGAGATCCGGCAAAAAGTGTCGTATTTTTACGGTCTTAAGTACAAAATATGGTAAAATAAAAAGCAATAGATTTTCTGGCATATTAAGATATTAACCATTTAAAATAATGTAGGAAATATCTTAGACATTTATATAATTTATTATTTTCTTGTGGTCAGCCTGTATTATTCCAAAGCTGGGTAAAGACCTCCTCCACGGCTTTGCCGAGCTTAGTGTGCACCATTGGATATATTCATTTTCTATTTGGATTACTCTAAGATCCATGTAAGTTTCTATTATCCCCTCATTATAATCAGCTAATATTATCAGTTACCCGTGTTTAAGGTTTTCTTATTGGTATGCGTCATCCCACGCGAAAATAATTTTTTTTTCTTTATAACTGCGCATATTAAAAAAAACATAATATGTGGTTTTCATGATCACATTCCTACAATAGACAAAAAAGAATTCCAAATATAAGAAAAGTCTTCAGAAAAACAAATGATAATCAAACAAAACATTTTCACAAATTGTATTTTGCGAATCCACTACTAATGAGTGTACAATATCGATACTTTTGATTCGATTCCTCACATGTGTGTGTGTCACACCTGATCTCATTGCGTGCCTGTGTGAGTGGGAGGCTGGTTTTAAAAATGCGTGCGTTAGAATTTATAGTGTCAATAATATGGTCGGCGTCGCGTGCGGTAGGGGTGCCACTATGGTAGGATACATTTAAACGAATTTTTATTTTTGTGTTGAAAGTTTTAAAGATGAAAAGAAATGGAAAGTGGTTGCAAAGTATCAATAATGGATGCAAAATAATTGTAATGACAAAAGCATAATTAACTCTGAAACCAAAGGACGAATCAGTAAGTAGTATCTATAAGGTACGAGGTCATACCATTACGGGATAGGGAAAGTGGACACCCACCGGTGTGTGATGTTAAATACTGCAGCATCTAATAAAACTGGAAGCCATTTTTTTCTGTTCCGTGTTGAAAATCCTCATTTGGTATCCTGCGCCCTGGGGTGGGCGAAGGAGTCTATCAGACTCCTACTGATTAAAAACCCCCCTGGTGCTCCATCTCACACCTACACCAAGGGTCCCTGGAACGTACGTTCCTTCTGCAACCTGCTGCTGGTGCCGGCATCTACGGGCCTCGAGGCCGGCGGGGGAATGAGGTGTTTAACTCCCTCCGCGATTTCTAAGAGGGGCGCGTGGAACACTACGCGCCGCCACCTTGGGCAGATCAGATATGAACCAGCTGAAGCATGGAGCACACAACATGGTTGTGTGCTCCGTGAGCTGAAGTAACCAAGATGTAGAGAGGTATGGACTGTGGGATAGACCTGTGCCCTATGTGATAATATAGCTTTAATAGATCGCAATTAGAAGCGCCTTTATCCAGCATACGATTGTTGAGCGCTAACGAGCATAACGAGGTTTAAAACGATAATTTTATCGACTAAATAATCAGCACAAGAAGACAACAAATTTACACCAAACTCAATAAACTTTAAAACCAAACCAACTTTGATTCCCACAATAAAATCCCAGAGTAAGGACAGCCCTACATCCAATAACAGAATCGGAGGCGGCGCAGCAAAGTGGCGGCAAGTCAAAGACGCGGCGAACACGCACCGCGATATCTTCACGACATGGACTCAGGGAGCGGCGCAGGAAAGAAGGATACAGCAGGGCAATAATACGTAGTGGAGAATGGAGGTGGCTGACTTCTGTGGTATTGGGGTAGGTTTAGTAAGTGAAGATTTGGAGACCAATCTTCTGACATTTAAGAGATAGATGATACTTAGTTGCGGCAGAAAAATTTAAAACACTTGATGTTGAAAATTCATAATAATGTAACTATTGACTTTTTGATTCTCCCAGTGAAACATTCTATTTGCCCTTTTCTTGATTGTTCTGTGACCAAGACCTCAATCGAAAACGACTGATAGTGGATGAGATATAGAGAGATCTTATGAGATTCTAAATAGAAAAGGTTCATTATAACTAAACATCATAAGTGCAAATCATAAGTAAACAAGCAACATTTTGAAATTTTAAATAACCCCGACACATTTTTATTTCTGCTACATAATTTATCTAATAGTAGACACGCTTTGATCGACAATCTATTGAACACGTAATTATAACACGATATCTTGCGAAAACACCCCGATTCAAACAGTAAAACGCCCATAACTTTAGAACGGCTGAACCTATTTTCATCAAACATTGCTAAGAACTCTCTCGATAAAATCACCTTATAAACGAAAACGAAATCAAAATCTGTTCGTCTGTTTAGGAGCAATGATGCCACAGACAGATACACAAAACACGCAGGTACACACGTCAAACTAGTAACACCCCTCTTTTTCCGTCGGTAGTTAAAGACCCAAACGCGTAAATAATGTCAAGCGTAGATTCACTGAGTTTTCACATTATTCAGATCTACCATGACCCTTGGGTTCAGGCTTGTTTAACGTATAGAAGGGTGCTAGAGTTACTTCATGGAAAGATACAATCGTCATCAAAACTGATGCATTTTTTATTTTTATTGTAAATAGGCTCGCGCTTGACCACTATCTCACCTGATGGTAAGCGATGATGTGGTCGACGGTGACGATGATATATTTACGTAAATACACGTGCTTTAAATATGTAACAAAGCTCTAATTAAAACCACATTTCGGCACATATCTACTAAATTGCGAATGAAGAACTTGATCGGAACGAATTACCTATACACACATAAAAAACTAAGGAATGAGGGAATAGAACTTACTTTAGAGAGACCAAGTTGATTCATTTTTAACTGATTTCAAAAAGGAGGAGGTTCTCAATTCGATTGTGTTTAATTTATGTTTGTCACCTCAGAAATTTTTACTAGGTGAACCTGTTTTAATCATTATCTTTTTATTTGAAAGTTGTTGCTTTTCATGTGGTCCCATTTAAATTGATCAAGATCTGATGAAGAACTTTGGAGATATACAACAGAACTCTTCAATAAATGAAGGCAAATCTCACGGGATTGCTGGAATCGCATGTTTGTTTATTGTTTGACTATGCACCACACCACCATAACACCATTTCTTAATATAACATCTCACCGGTACGCTCAACAGGGGTACGCAGATGTGTACAGTTCACCCTGGCACACTCTAATTTCACCGGTTATGTTCACGTTTCATGTTGGCATTACAGATAGAGTTTTTATTTGGTATTCGGTTGTATTTTTTTGTAAAAATGTTTCATATCCTATAATTTTACAGGATCCATATCTTAAACACTGAGATTTTGGGTAGTAACTCAAAAATAAGGTAGCAAGACGAAAGACCAACTTCTTGATAAGAAGCTCTACTATTTCTTCACCCAATTCTTTCCCACCACAAAATTTAAATATTTAATCTTCCTAACGAATGTCAACCGCCATGAAGGCGCCACAATCCTGCTAATAGCTCGTAACCCGTTAACTGGTCACATTAGCCCCCAGTACCAACGACAATGGTCCTTTAGGTCCAGCCATATTAGGACCAGATATTTGAATAACACATTAGTAGGAAAACTCTTTAAATTTTACCGCGGTAGTACTTGCTAATTTTAACCTCCCGTCCTTAACAAATATCTTGTTGAATCAACAGGATGTGCCTTACAGGTCATTTTACTGTGCAACATGTTAAAATTATACATCGAAAATCTTTATGTTTTGATGACTTTTTCACAGGATTTTGATCTTTAAAGCGGTTTGGAGGTAAAGATAAATTGTTTACTGAGTCATTAGAGTCGGGATTTCTGTGTTTTTGTTCCCTTTGGTTAGGTTTCGCTGCGATGTTAATTTTACAGTTTGTTGCCAGTGTAATACCTATTGTTTATTTTTTGAAGTTGCACGTCGTACACCTAGGTAGTGCTGGGGTGGATATGTTGGGGCCGGTTAGTGTGCTTCGGAGTTTAAGATAAGGTTTTGAAGGGACATGACTGAACTGCAGATATGTTTTTAGCAACATTTATTTTGCGTTTTAATTCTCTTGATGCTCATAAGTGCACGACTTTATACGAAATAACAATTGAATGAAAGCATTTTTCTCTTCCATCTTTGAAATTAAGACAAAAGGCCCTTTTTACCTGATGTTGGGAAATAACAGTATCCTTCGTATTTTACTTATATTCTAAATATGAAAGCTTGTACGTTTATATGTTTGTCAATTTATCACGCCTCAACTTATTTACGAATTTTGACGAAATTTGCTCATGCGTAAAGGAAAACTTGAATAAGGACAATTCATATTTTTACCGGTACCTAGTAGGTTCCCTTGAAATGATGTACTCAACAATAGTGTGGCACAAATCTACCATTCAACCAAGCCTTAGACTCCGAACATCAAAAACACCACTCCTTATACCTTAAAACCAGCATTTCTGCTTACCCAGCAACCATGACTCAAGTGCCCAATATTTATTTCCTTCGTATAAGCTTTTTTTACCGCGTTTTACCGCCAAAGCCCGCCGCAGTAACTCTATTTACCGAACGCGGTAAAAAAAGACGTTCTGTACAAAAAATCTAATGGATTGAGTATTTATATTGGTTGGTGGAAATAAGGAAGGTAGTGCTTGTTGAAATTATAAGTGTTGGGGAAGAAAGAAAGTTGTTTGAAGGTATTAGGAATTGAGCTTGAATGACGCTTTTGTGAATTTTACATACATACATACATAAACTCACGCCTTTTTCCATGGGGGTAGGCAGAAACTACAGAATGCCACCTGCTGCTATCCTTACATACTTCTATTGCTTCACTCACGTTCATACATCTAGTCATACACGCAAGCCGGTTATGAGTACTACGCACCTGGCTTTTCTGAAGAACATCACCAATGAGGTCTATGCAGTGTCTTTCTAGAGCGACCCCTACCGGCGTTTCCATTCACATCTGCTTTGTAGACCTTTCGTTATCGTCGCCTTTCATTCATCCTCTCAACATGGCCAAACCATCTTAACATACTCTATTCAATTTTAGTCTCTACATCTTCTTTTAAATCACAACTTAGTCTTATTATTACATCATTCCTCAATCTATCATTTAAAGTTACACCACACATACTTCTCAAGGAACGCATTTCTACTGCATTAATCCTACTTTCATGTCTTTTTTACCATACCCAACCTTCAGTTACATACATAAATGTAGGCACCAGCACGCTTTCGTGAACAGCGAGACGAGCCTCTTTAGACTTCGACTGGCTGGTCACAACCACATGTATAGCACCATTCACTATATTACCTGCATTCACTCTCCTTTCCACATCCTCTTCAATGTTTCCATCCCTTGTGAACATACTTCCCAAATATACAAACTCGTTGACTTGCTTCACACTCTCATCATTTATTTTCACTTCACACACCGACACATCGTCTTCCCTTTGTGAATTTTGTCGATTTTGATAGAAGCATGATCAACTAATCGAGGCACAGTAAATACAAAAGCGAAACATCGCGTCTGTGTTTCTTTTCTTCAGTGCTGTCAATTTTCACTAGTAGTCAATTCAATTCAGGACCACGGCCCATTGGGGGCCAGGGGTGGTCATCTCATCAAAAATTTGTTAACAATGTAGGGAAAGCAGGGGCAGCATTTATGACACATTAAGACTGGGATAAGCAGGTTCTTCAAAATACAGGACCTACGCCTCTAATTATTGCCTGACGGGCTTTAATTGAAAATTTGCTCGAAAATTAATTTGAGCGAACCAAAAATCGAAACATTAATCCAGCAGTCGCACTACCGACCACTAGACCACCAATAAGGCAATTTGCAATCACATGCAAATCTCAAATCTAATTAAGAACAAGTGTAGCTCCGATGTATCTGTCAGTCATTCGCTGATTGACTACTCATCTAGAAGCGAGCGAAGCCGTGTAATTAAATTAGTAACGTCGTGGGAACCAATTGAAATGTCATTACTGTGTGTAAGCTTACAAGTAGTGCGCTGTGAGACCGCTACTGTTTTGTTTGGAGCTATGAAAGTAGCGGGTGGAGGTGGTAGGTGAAAGGTATGAGCGGTAGCGATTGAATTAACTTTAAGTGAAGAAAGAGAGCTGATCTTAGTGCCCTGTTATAGATATTATACGCAGCCAAAACATAAGTCAACAACAGGGCAATTGGTTATTGGTAAAAATCCACAAAATATTTTGGTAGTGCACAAAAATTAAAGAAAGTCTGAACGCCAATTTTTGTATTGAACATTTGAAGGTAACAAACCCTTACTGTACTAGGCAACCACTGAAAATCAACGCCGTGCTGTGGGTCCCCGACGGCATAGCGTTATGCTGAGTGGTAGCCTTCTTGCCACAACATTTTGAATTTTTGTTTTTTTATTCTTTTCTTTACTAACATAATTTAAGGACTACTAACACTATCGTTAAGGGTTTTAATTTGCAAAATCTACTACCACTGTTCTTTTCTTGTAATGTAAAGTTTGTATGTCGTTTTGTGAAGTTGTATAAATATAACCAAGAGTTATATTCAGAGTTTTAGAAAAAATTCAATCCTGTTTACCAAGTTTTCATATTTACAACTTTTCAAATTCTCCCATTTACCTTCACACTTTTCTATTTCACTCTTCTCAAAACTTTTACCACACTTGCGCCACCCCCTAGAATCTTCCCCACATATTTCGTGGCCACAAAATTAAAACCGCAGCTGATAATATCAGTGTGTTCGCCTGACGTCTATATTCACATATCGCGACGCCATCTTGGATTTGAAAAAAGTAAAAATCTTGTCTTTATTAGTACCAAATGATTTGAGATTAATTCTTATCGCACATTCCTTTGGGATGAATCTTTGTAATGTATTGTGGATAGCATGGCATTTAGAAGCAGTGGTTAAAATGAGTAAGCTGTTCCCATAGGTAGGATTATTTAAAATATTTTTAGATTTTTGTTTAATTAAGCAAGAATGAGAGAGATTCTACACTATCACAATGCCTGCTTGTTAAAAATTATAAATTATAGAAATCACTCTATGGGATAGAAGAAAATAATCTTTAAAGTTAGTTAAGTTATGCTTACAGGAAATTATCTTAGCAAATCTCCCTAATTCTCTTGATAGATTTAAGTCTTAGAATATTAGGTATAGAAGCAGATATTAGAGTAAGGAGATCGATTCGATCAAATAACGAATCGTTTGAATTACTGTTTGTCACTAGTCTAAATGGTTTGCATAGTGTACAAAACTAAGGTAATGAGTATTCTTTGTACCATTAAACCAAATATCGTTTGACCTCCTGCCTCAAATCAATGTACTTTATTCGAGCGCTTCGAAATATTACTTCTTCGTTATATTATTATTGTTAAAGTTAAGTTAATATCTTCAATTTACCTAACAGATCCTAAAACTCAGAAATCTGAACACAAAATAATCTGGAATTATTCACTAACTACTTCATCTTGAATCAATCATTAAGCGGCACTTTTGAAATCACAACTAAAATTTACAAATAGTAATAACTGATTCTACCTTCCATTCGGAAAAGTAGTTCGTGTGTGATGGAGAAGAACGGACAAGAAACTCCATAAATACCAATAAAAAAAAAGTGTTTTACAATATTTACCCACATACATTAACTCATATACGTGAGGACGATGCACCTAGAATAGCACTACTCACAATACTACGTATAGGTATAAAGTATTGAAAGTATTAACATTATTAAAATTCATTAATTTGATAAATAGGAACATGGTTCTCACATACTTACAAATATAGCTAACCTAGGTTAAATACCTAACTCAACAACAACGGAACAGTGTGTGAGTTAATTTATAAAACAATAAAAGGAATACAATAACTATGAATAAGTAACTACATAAACTAACAAATTTGATTTTGTCTTCACTAAAGATTGCCCTATGGAGCTGGACCAACATGTTTCCAAGCATTTTTATCTTAAATATTATCTGCTTGTAATATGCTTGTTCACAAAGTGTGCTTTTCACAAAAACATGAAATTTTCTTTCATTTAGTTTTAATATATCACAAGGTATTTTGTTATAGAATTTAACACACAAACCGATGAAAGATTTGTGTATTTTAGCTAATGTATAATGCTAATGTGTTCTCGTCCAATTTACCGCAGTGTCTCAAGACAAAAGTCTTTGACCAGTGTGTGTTGCCAGTGATCACCTATGGGACCGAGACATGGTCGCTCACAATGGGCCTTATCAGAAAGCTTAAAGTCACCCAAAGGGCAATGGAGAGGGCTATGCTCGGAATTTCCTTGCGTGATCACGTCAGAAATGATGATATCCGCAGGAGAACTAAAGTTACTGACATAGCCCGGAGAATTGCTAAACTTAAGTGGCAGTGGGCAGGGCACATTGCTCGCAGAACGGATGGCCGATGGGGCCGAAAAGTTCTGGAATGGCGACCGCGAACCGGAAGACGATACGTTGGAAGGCCTCCCACTAGGTGGACCGATGACCTGGTTAAGGTTGCGGGAAGGCGCTGGATGCGAGACGCACGGGATCGGTCAATGTGGCGACGCCTGGGGGAGGCCTATGTCCAGCAGTGGACGTCTTTCGGCTGAAATGATGATGATGATGATGAGCTAATGTATAAAATGGTTGATCTAACGTATGTTTATTTCTAGTATTACAACTGTGTCTATCACTAAGTTTACTAAAGAGATGTATATTTTTCCATATAAACATAATATTTGCATAACTGAATTGGCAAGAAACTTTCATAATTACCTATCTCTTTCATGTATTCAATATATTCAAATCTGATTCACTAAGACAAGAGGCGCCCCCGAACTGGCCTGAACCAGTCATCCACACTGCACTTGTTACCGACGTCATCAAACAAAAAGTTCTTAATAACGTCATACGTCGGATTATGATCGGACTAGGGTATTTAGTAAGGAGGTAGGCACACTGAGTAAGGTGAGACAGTATTGTTGATCAAATAAAGGCGTATTTTCGTACCTATAAAAGGTTCAAATTCAAGTCGCATTATAGACAATTAATGTCAAAAACTTGTCAAAATGTAGTGCAACTGTGCAGTTAATTATTAACTGTACAAAAATCAGAGGTTTTGACAGATTATGAATGCGAACGTTCCTTAAAATACTGCAACTACAATAGGTGGTTTGGTGCATCGTTTATTCGATTAGCTAGCTGATTTATATAAAAAAAAACTATAGGGATGATGATATAAAAACTATTTTGTGCGTCATTTAGATTACCTCAAAATATTGCCCACATATTTCTTCTTTTGCCACGAAAACAAAAAATAACGACGATACGGTGCGTTGACATATCGTGTGACGTCACGCCGTGCTACACTTTATTCAGACTAGTGACGTCACAAGCCCAGATGCGCTTTATCTTTGTCAACTTTTATTTATTTGAAAAAGTAAAAAATATGTGTCCAATATTATTAGATAATCTCACTGACGGACTAAATATAATTATTATTTTTCTATCCAGGAAATATCCCTATTTGTATTATGTAATCTATCACAATGTCGCTACCAAATTAACCAGTGACCATACCTTCAGGCTTGCTAAAAGGTGCAGTTACTTTTACTTACCTATAAAAATCATTACACTCAGCCATATCACAAGAGTTTTTCACAGTAAGACACTGGGTAAATAATTTACAAAGAAACTAATAAATTCACATATACATGCGTGATTATTTAAATTAGCTTGACTATATAATCAGTGTCCTATTGTATCATGCTAAACATAAAACCATTAATCAAATCTCCAATTATTATGATAATCAAGGACAACGTTAACTTGTAGATACTAATTACTTCAACTAACAAACAGTAGATATTTCTATAAATGGACAGTAAACTAATAATAACAAACTCAGTGTGTCGCTGACCGAGCCATAAAAGTAAAAAAAAAATTGACATCCCCCGAGCTACTGTAAAGGGTTTATGACAATGGATGCAGACGCACAAAAAACATTCCAGAATCTGACCCGATTTACATTCGGGATGGATTTATTATTATCATAATATTATATACTTAATATACTCATAAAACTGAGATATTATACGTGACTTGAAGAAATAAGGTTCAATTAGAGCGATCACGTACTACATCCGATCCGAATCCGAGCACTTTCGGTCCCGAAGTAGCCGTAGTACGAACTTCGTTCGAACATTTTCGTTCGAATTCAGAACACTTTCAATTCGGATAGAACTCGGAACTCAAATCACGGATTCGGATCGGATGTAGTGCGTAATCGATTTTTTATTAGGATAAGCCACAGTTTTGTAATAAAGAAAACTAGTGTATGTTTTCTTTTATGATGATACATTATCTTTAGAAACAGTAGAATCCTCAAAAATGCTCAAAATTGCGTTGTCAACAGAGGCTTAGTGTACAAATTTGACAGATATAAATGACAAAACGAAAACATAGTGGCATACTACATATCTTATTTGTCACATTTATGGAATATCTTGTAAATTGGTCCAGTACTGGAGGAGGAAATAGGCGAGAGCCAAACCTCGAATTATGACTTTTTACTAAGGAAATTCAGTCGGCACTCTCTGCCCATATTTCCTCTTAAACAAGCTCTCTATGGCAATCAAATTCCCATACGTATAAAAACATTGATATAGAAATTAAATCTATTTGCCGATCATGTGAACTTTGTCTATCAACCAGGAACCCACGTCTTCAGAAAGCGTGAAGGAATTTGTTTAAAACAAATAAAATGACATTATTAATGGGTTTATATTTGCGAGTGTCGTCGGTTGGTGTCATAGTCAATATTATAAGCTTTCTCGATTGTTTTTGTAACCGTCTCTTAATTGGTGATTAGAATTTGGTTTAGTCTAATTAGTGTGGTTGCTAGGTTTGTTTTATAGGATTCAACCTAGGCTTGATAAGACAGCCAAGCAAGCAATCCAAAATGGCGTCTTGGATGGGAACTGTCAAATTGTAAACATCATCTTAATTACTTTAGTAAAAATTCGCAAGAAAAACAAAAAAGGAAACAGTTAATTGAAGATTTTTGGTGTAACTAAAATTTGAAAAGAACTATCTATCAAACCTTAACCAAGTTTGATAGATAGTTATTTTCTAGGTTTGATTAAGGGCAAGTTGGATTGAAATTTTAACGGGAACTGTCAAATTGTGTGTGTCCAAATTTTAAATTATGGTTCTTAACCTTATTTTAGAATTTAAATTTTGGAATTTATAAGAGATAGGATTCTCAAAGTGATTAACGCTTCAAAAATTTAGGGTTCCACAAGAAAAAAAACGACGTTCAAAATCATAAAAAATAAATTCTTTCCACTTAGCACGTGCAAACTATTTCTAGTCGTAGGCGCCAACAAAACGCCCAAAAATCGGAACTTCCGAATACGAAGAAAAAATAACATAATATAAAAAAAAAACATTCACGGCAGTCCTCAATAAATCATTAAGGGTCCCGTACGGATTAATTTTAAAGTTTTGGTCAGTGCCCTACCGAAAGTGGAGAGAGAAAAAACTAACAAAAAAAGGTTTTTTTTTGTTTTTTTTTTACTCCTCACCGGATATCATCGTCGCGACATTACGTTGGCGACAAAACCATGGCGCCTTGTACTTTTTTTTACTTTTTTGTTTTTACAATTTGAGTTTTATTTCAAAGGTTTAAAGTTCAGATTTGATTTTCAAAAATAGTATTGTAGTAAAATAGTGTCGAATTACTGGTGACAATAGCATTAGTTTTTGAATATTGTGTTAATGTGAATACTAGTGACTTTGAATTGTATTGCTAATGAGATAAGGTTGAGAATCAAATGGGGCAGGTGTTCAAAAATCTGTGCCTACGGGTGTAAAGTTCTTATACTATTTTATCTCTGTCTCAGAAATGGTCAGTTTTGTTGGTCGGTTACCGCCAATGTTTGTTTTGCTAAATTTCTTCGATCTGCCTCGAAGTAATTGCATATTTTGCTATGCTTTTGGATAAATATTGAAAACTTTGCGATTCAACAAAAACTTTAGTATAGTTAGGTCCTTTTTTATTCGTCGTTAAATACCATTAGGTACCATTTTCTGGATCGACTCAATCCAGAAAATTGTTGCTACAGAATGATATTTTTGCGCCACCCGATTGATTTAATAAAAACAAAAAAAAAACAGTTTACAAAACTTCCATTGTTATTTACAAAATCAAACAAAAATACCAAAAACCTGAAAAATTCAATAAAATAATTGGTTGAATCTTTCCACCAAAATTAAATGACATATTTTACCAAAAATTAGAAGACCGAAAACCCGAAGTAAAAAATAAAACAATAAGAGTAACTGCATGTCAAATAAAGCCTCTTAACACAAACATCACGACATTGCCAAAAGGCGCCAACATTACCCGTTACCAGAGATAACACCAAATATTTTGCTGATATGTCATCTGACCAAACTAAAGGAATTTAGCAAAAAAAATTCTTTGTCACCTTGTAAATAGAAAAAAAGATAGCAAAAAAACTGACCAAGAGAGAGTTTTTGAGTTAGAATGCCGCAAATCAAAGTTGTGAGTGGAGTAAGGAGTTCTCTTTCTTTTTACCCGACTGCCGAAGGAGGGTAATGAGTTTATTAATTGGGTTTTCTTCCTGTAAACTTTGTTTTTCTTAGCCGTAACATTAATAGGATTTATATTTTTTAGGGATCAATGCCATTAATTAAAACTATAACTATTTATGAGCTCTTATTTGGTTGCCGGGGTCCTATGTGTATGTAATCTAAGCTTGCAAGTTATATTTGATCTACTTTCCGGTTTTCGATTGAGCCAAAATTACATACGTATTTTTATCGTGACATAGCAACTTAAAAAATAAAAGCTTCTTTCTGTTACTTTTCCAATATCTTTTACTCATTTCTTATCCTATGTTCGGCAGATAAATTAGGTAGGTAACTAAAATATCAAAAACTTTACATCAAATTAGGTTTCATATTAAAATTATTATCCTTAGTTCATGAAAACGCCTATAAACGCTTACACCTTCCTTAAAACTGGTTTAATCAAGCCATAAAAGCTTGTAATACATTTTGAAGTCATAAAATTAGCTACAAAGTCTACGGAGAGTACCTACTTTATCTAGTTTCTGGACATAAACTGACCTAGACTGGTGTCATAAAGGATAGCTGTTTAAGTCTATTCTGAAATACGGGTTATTTGCTGGACCACACAATATGATGGTGTTACATACATACTATAATAATTATAAATGCGAAAGTAAGTCTGCTCATCTGTATGTTTGTCTGTTTGTTACGTTTAACACCTAAACCGCTGTACCTAACTTTAACTAATTTTGATATAGGGATGGATTGGACCTTGGAGAAGGATACTTTTATACCGAGAGTACATTCGTTTGAGTTGGGATGATTTCCGAGTTCCACACGGGCGAAGCCTCCGGCAGAAGCTAGTATATATTATTATACCGCATATTATATTGCTTATATTCCTAAATATGCTTCGAACTAAAGATACAGACCTATTCCGTGGTTCTATGAGTGAATTCACAAGGAATGCGTAATATTTTTTTTTAGTAAAGATTAGGTTGGCATAGGCAAATTTTTGGTATTGAGTTAAAAAAAACCTGCAATAATAGATCATGTAAGACGGAGAAATAAATAAAAGCTCTAGATAGTTGTACTATTTCATAAATGAAATAAGATTTTTAAAAGTCCGTGTATCAGTCTTTATTCAAAAGATTCCCTAAAAATAAAAAAATAAATGTTTATTCCTTCAGAAGCCAATTTACAAAAAAGCATTAATCATAATTAACCGTGGACACCAACCAAATCTTAGGGACGTCTTAATAAACGTACAAAAAATATACGGAACCTTAACAAAAAAAAAGCGGCAACACAGTTGTCAACTTAATATGACAGCTGTCAAACGGGCGGGTGATGTCAAATTGAGATTGACATGGAGATTGCTTTTCGAAAATATTTGGAAATTTTTGCAGTGGTTGTGGTCAAATTTTGTTGATCATTGTGTACCTGAGTATGTTATTTATGATATATGATTTGTAGTTTTACTAAGTTGTAATTAAGTTATAGATGTCTTTATGATTTATATTTTTTATTTTTTCTACTTTTTTTTTTATTTTGTTTTTAAAAGTACCTAATCTCTGAAAGTAGGTAACCTACTGATCCGATTTCGGACTTTCTTATAACGTCAAGGCGTTAAAATACATTCCCCAATGTGAATGCAGTACTGGTCGTGCGCCCGCTCGGAGCCAGAATATCAATATTGAAACTCCATTTAGACAGTTTTGTTTGCAAAATATTCTTTGATTAACATACGCTATTTCAGTTATTAAGAAATTCCAGCCATCAATTTTTCTGTGTAAAAATATTTTTAAGCATCCAAGTCGTTTTGAAGGAGTATCCAAAAGTAGCGAAAAAATATCGTGTTGTTAATAATTTTTTAAAGCAAATCTATAAGTTACACGAAAAAGCATGTTCCACAAATAATGTACATGAATCAATAATAAATATATATTTTTTCAAAGCTTTTAACCTAGCCGTTACTAAGGAGTATGATTTAGAAAGTAACCGTTTTACAGCACTAAAAGGCCGACAGATATTTTTTTATCATGGAAAAATAAAGAGGATGCCAGATACGCAGGGTATGAAAATGAGACGCAAATGCAGGTTGAGTTCGGTTGAGGATAACTGATTTAAAATTCAGTTACAAGATTTTACCCATACATACATAAATAAATTGAAAGTTAATAAAAAGCTTGTAAAAACTATGAGGCACGGATAAGTCATGATATGGAATTGGAGTCACCCATCCACGAGAACCTACAAAATCGTTGCTCAACCTTTGGTCGATGACCAACTAGATTTAATACTGACTAGCTTTTCTTGCAACTTTGCTTCCGTGAAATACCTACATGTAAAACTACCTTTCGGCAAAACATATCTAAATCCGTTTATTGGCGGAGAGGGACAGTAATAGCTTTATTTTATACCATTTATGTATGTTTTATAGTGTTATGTAATAACTGTACCTATTATTTAGTAATAAATGATTTGAGTTGTTATTAAAACATTATATTTATCGTCCATTACTTACGAAATATAACATTTTCAAAGGGGTCATATTTCCTAATTATTTTCTCCATCGTTATCGTTTTACTAAGAAACAACAAACAGGTGGGTTTTTACGCTACTCAATTAAAGCTCCAATATTTTAATTATCATTATTTGAGGCACACATCATTGGCGCCAAGTCTTAGATAAACCTATTTCATTAAATTTGTTAATTTAATTTGTTTATTTAGGTACAACAATCCTTACTAAAAAAACGTATTGAAAACGACCCTTAACTTTCACCTATGTACTGTTTCGAAGCTACGGCATTACTAAGTCCACGGTCAGACGTTTTTGCATCTTTAGCTCTTAGTTTTGAATTCAACATGCAAGAATCCTTCTTCATTTACTGAAACTAAACACAAAACAGCATCTAAATACCTATTACGTCCATTATAAGGTCTGACCACACATACCAAAGTCCATGTTACCAGTCCGAACTCCAAAGCCTTATCTCCTGCGTAAATTCTGTCAATTACGAAAAGAGTCTTTTGAAAAAAAGTCAAAATTTCTTGCCACCGGCGCCAACCTTAGATAAGGCGGTTCGAAATAAAACCTTTTTTTCTGTTCCTTTTTTAAAACCAGAGTTACTTTTATGGGGACACTCGATAAGAGATGTCGTTCCCTTTTTGAATCGTATCGGCTTGGTCCGTTGTAATTATTTTCTGTTTGAATTTGAAAGGGTTAGCGAGGAGGTTATTATTTTTGTAGGTTGATCAAGAACTGGTTTATTCGGTCAGGATTAAAATAGAATTTAAAGTAAGAAATAATATTAAGTAACATTTCTTATACTTGAGGGATAATTTCCGTATTTTATGGGAACTTACGCTCTGGCATCTTATTCGCATACTATCAAAAACACCCGTATTTTACGTGTACACCAAAAATAAAATTATGAAGCGATAAAAATATTCGAAAACTCATTTAAAAATTAACGGATCTCTTAACGGATGTGATAAAGCTTCATTTAAGCAGTGGTGATATGGCTAAAAGGAAATAATAGCAGATTGAAAAGGTAAAGATGCAATATCTACACTGTTTTTCACTGTTTGGGCGCACGGCTGGCGCAGTGGTTGAGCGATTGACTGCTGCGCTGCGTGTCGCGGGTTCGATTCCCACACGGAACAAATATTTGTATGACCTACAGATAGTTGTTCCGGCTCTGGTTGTTGTGTTTGTGAGTTTATATGTTTGTAAACGCACCCACGATACAGGAAGAAATTCCTAGTGTGGGGCAACGTTTTTTTATTTAATAAAAAAAAAAACTATAAAGACCCTTAAAAGTTTTAGTAGATAAGTAATTTATCACTCCTCGTCCGAACCAGGTTTTTGTAAAGTATGCTCAGTGCCTCTGAAAGCAGAGGTAAACCTCTTATGCCATTAGTCCTGGCTGCCATTTGAAGATCTTTGACATTCGTTACGGATAGTCAGAATCTATAAAATCTGGCACCAGTCTTGCCAAGTTTTGCCCAGTTAAGACGACGACAGTCGCCAACGACCTTGAGGGAAGAATACGCGCACTCGTTTCACTCCCGCGCGACACAAAATTCAATAGTTTTTTGTACTTTCCTTATTATTCTATAACTTAAAAATAAAGGCTCAGATCAAAATGTAGTTAATTAAATTTTCTTCGATATGGTGACAATTTCATTAAAATACGCCCGGCCGTTTTGATACGATTGTCGTTTTTTTTCCGTATAAGACATAAATTTACAAATTAATTACACTATGATGTACGAATAAAACTCAAAATTTTCTTAGATCAAAATATTAAGTAAATGGTCAAATGAAACATATTTTTTACCCAAAAAAAATACGACTAGCCGTTTCGACGTGTTCTCATTTTAAAATCACCTGAAGTGTATCTGCGCTTTAATGGGTTGTGGAAATTAAATAGGCAGTCGCTCCAAGTAAAATATTGGTATTCAGCTACATCCGGTAAGACTGGAAGCTGACCCCAACAAATTGCAAATTCAAACCGGTATCGAGATTGAATATCTCATGTAGGTAACTTAGAATAGAAGCAATCAATTCACTCACACCATTCACTAAATTTGCCCAAAGTCAACTCCAAAAATACGACCGCTGCTATGACTAGCCCAACACTTGAACTCTCCCGATAAGATCGAGTGAGATCAAACGCGCCGCTGTCCCGAGAGCTCTCTCAATGACTAGCCGATAGTTCTCGCGGTATCTATGAAGCTAACACTTATCTGATTCTCCGTGTGACTTCCGAAATTCAAAGTTCAAAGCGCCTCTTCAACTGTTGGTATGTTTTTTTATAAATGATGATTTTATTTTTTTGTGTGGTTTTGCAAGACAATACGTCGTCTTTTCATCTCATTATATTGTTTGTGCTCAGTATGTGGCTGCGTTTATTGCGGTTGAAGGCGTTCTTCAGTCCATCAAAGTTGCAAGGACATTTATAACACTCTAGCTACTGTGACACAATCTGAAATCTGAATACACATTTTTCTAAATTAAGTATATTTTTGTTGCCAAATTAGCAGTGATTCAGTACTTTCCAAGTAGGCCACTACAGTTCATATAGGCGGAGAAATAGACGACTTCAATCACATATGTAACAGATACGATTGAAGTCGAATGGATGAACAAAAGTTTAGTGAGGTCTAACTACTGGTAGTCAGTTGCTTATGGTTAGACTGAAGTCGACCACAACATAGAAAAGACTTTGCAAATAGATATCTGCTGGTCAATACACAAACATACTTCATAATTATCTTACCTCTCATTAAAATCACAAAACATCATTTAATTGCGACAACATTGATCACAAAGAACTTTTCATGAGCACTAATCACAATGATTCTTTGATAGGCCAGCATGTTGAAGTTCATGGGAAAGAATACATTTACAATGTAACGAATATGACTCTTACAAACAATGAAGTTACTGAAGAAAATATTATAAATTATGTAGTTCCACGTTTTTACAAAGAAGCATGCAATGTCAAGTTGGAAGCTGTCTGAGATATTGCTTGTTTGTACTAGTAATGACATTCTTACTCGTAATAAACACATGCATTATGCAATGTCTGAATAGTTGAAGAGATTGAACAACTGAATTAAATAAGAGCGGATTAAAGATAAGATGGATGGATGGATGGTGTTAAACATTATAATGGTGGACGAAAAAGATTTCCGTGATGATGGCTAATAGATATGTATGGAACATATACCTATAAGTCAACGGCAAAGAAGGATGATGATCAGCAAAATTTCCCTTAATGTAAAACAGAGATGTCAAAGTGAAACAATGGCGTACAACAGCTAACCACTATAAAGAAGAAGATTTCTAGCGATCCAATTCTTTTTTACCGGTTAGCTAGCCTTATACAGTGTACAAAGTCGCAAAATATGTACAGAAATTCAAAGAACATACATAATAATATGATATTGAGTAGGCAGTAACGGTTAACTGAAGGAAGGAAAACTGAAAAGAGAAAATTTCTGCGACTAAGGCAACATTGGAAACTAAGACAGATTTTAAGGAAAAATCGAAAGCACCCGAATACATTTGAACCAAACAACCAGTTTTTAAACTCAACTCACACTCTAGCAGACATACTGAACACACCAAAATTTAAATCAAAGCAAAAAAAAAACGATCTTAATTTAAGGCCACTTGAACCTAATACATTAAACGTTCGGCGTCGATTGGGTACTTTGATCACTATCCGAACATTTTTGGACTTCCGAAATGTGGTCATTTTGGAGGCGCTAAGCGGTATCTTTTGATCAAAATCACCGGAAATCGTACGGTAATTAAAATTGTTAAACGCTGGTGCTACAGGGTTGGTTAAATTGAATACAGTTTTTAATGATATTAAAATTCTTGATGGTGATAATGAGGTTTTAGCAGCTGTTACAGATTTATAGTAAGTGGAAATCATAGATGACGAACTTTAAAGAATCACAGATGAAATGGAAATAATTGTCAATTCTAATAAATTCTATTTACTCATTTTATTTAGAAGAATTGCAATGTTTTCTATGAGATATATCTAATTATAGATTTTCGGAAAAGGTTTTTTGCCTGTAGCAACCAATCTATCTACAAGCAATTTCATGTTTTTTTTTTATTATAAACATGTTTTTTATTCAAATTTTACCTTGCACAAAATATTGCTTTTGGTAACAAGATCTGATAGTGATTTTGCAGTAATAATCACAAATACTGCATTTGGTCTTGGTCATACTGTAACGCTCACAAGCCCAGATGGTAGATGAAAATGCAGCACTGCGCATATTGTTCAAATGAGACAGTAAAGTATAGGAACAATATGTCAATAGAAAGCTTGATTTTTTTCTTATTTTTAGGTACAATTGAAAAGATATGCAAAATTGACTTGTTGTTTAATAACTGTACCGCGTTTATCTTCAAACGGCCATCTTGAAAGTACTGCATTTGCAATTAGGAGGGCAGAGTTTACATCGCATTCTCCTTCTTAAAAGAAACTGCAATACTACTTATATATTTCCATACTTACTTTAAGTCCTTTATATACCATCTGCAAATCCTAATCTATCAGATAACAAACCAGAATCAAGAATAATTATAGCTCCATACATATGTAAACGTCAAGTCGTATGTAATGGTAATATATTCAATTTACCTACCCCTAGATGGATAAGAACGCATATAAGTGGATGCGATAAGATACGCTTTGAGGTTCTAGCAGATACGTTTGCAGTTAGTGGAGAATTTACATTTTTACGCGTCATAAATATTTATTTGTTTAATATCGAGAATTGCTAGGCTGATTTGCATCGAGTTGTTGGCATTCAAGAAGACGAAACTTGTAACTTTAAAGAGAGTTCCTCTAGATAAACTGTATAATTTCGTAAAGGAATAACTGTATAGGAGTATAATTTTGCATTATAAGTAGGTATAACTGCAATTTGCCAATGATGATGTCTAGGTAATAGGTACAAGGACTAATAATTCTAAAAGGAATAAGATAAGTTAGTTCTAGGCTAGAGTGCTCCTTCGTTGACCACATTATCGCTTTCCAGGTGAGATGGGGGTCAAACGCGAGCCTATCTATAAAAACAAGAAAGATGAGCTACATCTAAACCTATTGTATAAATTATTATAAAGAGTGTGTTTGTAAACGGTAATCTCTAAAAATACTGATTCGATTACAAAAAATACTGTTATGCTAGTTTTGTATAACCGAAAAATGTACGGTTCCTGTCCAAATGCTAGTATATTATATTAAATCTAATTTCTAACATTTTAATCCTACAGTTCGAGAATGTTAACAATTTTTTCATTCGCTTATGTTCTTCTAATAACCAAACTGACATACAAACACATCCTACACATGTTAACTGTATTACCGCAGATAAGAGTTATTTGCATGAGTTTAACTTTAACTACTGGGTACTTTAACTATTTGTTTTTGATAACGAAGCGTGCTACCTAACATATGTTGTGTAGCACCATCAAAGTGGGTAGCTTCACGGTTTAGTTGTTCAAGGGTAGGTTGAACAAGGAGTCATGTGTGATAAGGCACATTATCGGCTTTTTAAAAAACTGCCAGGCCTCGAATTAAAAATAGACTCCGCTACAAAAAAAAATGTATCAGATATCAAAACTCTCTTTTAACAAAATCATACTCAAAAGTCTGAAACTACAGAAGTTATTTCTCGAAATTACTAAGCGGAGAACAACTGATCACGCAATATACTTAAAAACAGAATTGAAAAAAAACCTTACTTAGATTGATAGTAAAATTGTCCGGAATTAATAAAATTAACACACACACACACAATTTTTTTCCTATTTTAACAATAATTATCTTTTTGGCAATAACTTCATATTGTAATGAGCAGAAACACATAGACTGTAGCTCAATGGCGAAATGCGCAATGGTTTTGGCACCAATCAACATAGGCCCAAAAACTGTACCTTGGGGCATTCCCAACCACGTAGAGCCTAAGCGACTTCCTTTCGGCATTCCTGCACTAAAACTAAGACCCCATATTAACACCGCACAGTCGCATATAAAAGTGCTTGTAAATGTGTAATGCGGTGATCATAGAAGCCGACACGCGCGCGCGACTATCCATTGTTTCGACACGTAGAGGTCAAAACATAGTAAAATTTAAATATATTTTTTACTATACGAAAACATTATTTTGGTTGTTATGAAAGATTATGGAATAATAGCTTTATAGTAGGCACAATTATATAGGATGATCCGAACTCGAGTTCGGAAAACTATTTCGAAAAACTATTTCAAAAACCATAGGACTATCGTCAGATTTTTTGTTAAGAACTTTATACCGTCTCGTTTTTAACGTTTTTTTATTTGTTATAGTGGTTGTATGTTGTGGAAAATTGCGGCTGAGCAAAGAAAAGGTAGATCGATTGGGTGATAGATGTTATTATGCCTAAAAAAGGAGGTGACTAACAGAGAAGTATGGAATAAGAAGACGAATAAATTGGGATAAGGCCGATAAAGGTAATGGAATGATGATGATGGTCACATGTTGGGGAAGCTTTATGGTTTAAGGCCATATTGCCAATAATATCAGCAATAATAGAAATCGAATAATTGTAAAGTTTTGAACGTATTCATAAATAGAGAGAAAAGAGCTTATTGATTATATTATGTTTAAGAATTGTGTGCTCTACAGTATAGCATGGCCAGATATTACAAAATAACTAGCGCTAAAAACGTACCCATTTTCATATCTATAGGAAGAGCTAGATTACTATTTGTAAAAGCAAAACTTGAGTTAATCTCATATGTAAAGGCATAAAATGCTTTATCTTTAACGATAGCATCAGAATTTAAATCAACTGCACCTATCGCTAGATATCTTATATATGTATATGTAGTTGTTTGTTTTACATGGCCAATTACAATATTAGAATGCAAATTATTATTGAAACTTGTCGGATTCTTATTTATATTTTATTCATGACCTACAGCTGCATTTGAAATACTAATGTTACTTATGCATAGTCCGATGTCTGTGTTTATTGATTTTGACTATACATTTTAATAAACGATGTTGACTGACATTTTAATTTCAATTATGTATAATTAGTATTTATTTATATGACACTTGTATGAATGTAAATAGCATGACAGTTAACATGACGGAATGGAAATGACAAATAACATGGGACAAGGAGAGGAAGATGATGATGAAGTTACGGAAAAATTTGAGTTGGAATGTTTTGAGGCTGAATGTGGATGTGAGTTATGAAATTAGACAATGATGGCAGAAATAACTACAGAAACGATGAAAGAACTTTATGAAAATGTATAAAGCAAGACAATGATTACAGTGATGATAAATTATTACAGTTGTGGAAGCAGAAGAGATGTTGATGACCAGTATCACATAAATTAGGAACGGCCAGGAGAGTAATGATAAGATGAATTTATAAAATAATTACAGAATCTAGAAACAGAAGGTCATATTTCCTTGCCGCAAATATCTAAAATAAAAAAAAACGCAAGAAATAGCGCTCTTAATCGTAAGTTGGTAGCTAAAATTAATTAACATCACTAAAAGTAGGTACCTAATTATAAATTTAAACATCAAAGTAACCGACACTGCTAATGACAATGAGACTAGAATTTTAATGGCGACGACTATAAATAAATAAATAATCACATACCTACCTAATAAATTTTAAACTTGACATTTTAGTCACAGAATATAAATATACCTACGTATATATTTAATAGTTTCTGTCCTCCAAACAAGTGGATTATATTATTCTATTTAAGACACAAATCTCAATGTAATTATTCAGAATACGTTCAGGAACGCCTTGCAGCAATTACATCAATAGAGCACAATCTTATAAACTCACTATAAGTCACTACTAGTCTATGAATAAAAAGAGTTATAAAATAATAATAGTTATAGTATAATTGTTGAAAATAAATTATCTAAATGATCCATAAGAATCATTCGTTATTTGCGAGGGTAAATCTCGGATTTGTTACCTTTCACATCTTAACGACTAAACGCGATTGGATGAAATTCGGCGCACGGATAGCCCATGTCTTTGATTAGGACATAGCATACTTGCTATCCTGGAATTTTAACAAGGGTGAAACCGCTGCTAGATGCTAATAAAAATAATACTATTAAAATATAGGTCCTTAGAAAACGGAAAACGCTTTTACATTTTCGTAAAGAACACATCAAAGATCTTTATTTCTAAATAGCCTAAACTAAACTACTTTTATTTATTCTGTGATTAAACAAAGAAAAATTTCGAAATATTAATAAAATTAATTTTAACATACATAAAAATATATCAAATCACTTCTTCGTTTGCCTTAGTCGGATAAAAACTTAAAACGACAAGCCGAACTCCCGAGTCAACGTCACCATTTTTTTTAAAGTCGACACCATTGGAAAACGGGTTGGATAACAAACATCCCATATAGGTGCGAGGCTACTGACTTCGCATCCCCATAAACCGTACTGGTGGTCTACCGTAGGCGATGCCTTTTAGGTCCAAAAGTAGTAAAAAAGTATCATTTGACTGTACTTTTGTGCCACCGAATTGGGGACTTTAAAACGATAATTTTTGGGTTATTTTTTTAACGTTTTTATGTCGGATTTCTTTGAGATATGCCTAGTTATTTAAGGCTACAATCATCGTTTTATTTACAGGTTGTTACATGAAAATCAAATCTTCAGCAATATAAATTTTAGGCAAAAAATTCGTCACTCCGCTCTAAAGGTGTAATTCGAATTACACATTGTAGTCTCGTGACTATTTGTGTGCGTACATGCTTGGATTAGACAATCTTCTAAATTGTCATGACGAATGACAACATTCGCTTCGCAAAATACGAAACCGCGAGATTTTGTAACTCACGAACATAGTTATTTAAATAAAGACAAATGGCTAATTTTAGATTCACTGATACTGAATTTTTAGTAACTTAAGCTTAGTTTCTCAGATTAAACACTACAAAGAAACCTAGAACCTCGTTCAACAAACAAACATAGCGTTAGTACTTATAGTGCTGATATTTTTGAGGTTTTGGTCAACTCATCCCGCTTAAAACTTATCCCGCGGGATAAGTTGTCCGCATTAATATTTTTATTATTTTTCTTTGGTCAACTCATACCGCTTTAAAGAAAAGGTAAAATGTATTGTATTATTTGAAATATTTGTACATTCATGAACAAAAGTGTTTGGGGAAAAACTTAAACACCCATAGCTTGGTTAAGGCTGATATAATCAAAAATCACAGTAGTTTCATTTATAGAAATTAAAAAAAACAATAACTATTAAAATTGCCCTTGATTAATATTATTACACTGTAAAGTATTTAAACAATCAGAAATCACAGTTTTAACTATCAAAATCAATAAATTAAACATAAAGAAACTAGTCAAAATCTCAATAGTTTCATTAAAAGTTACGTATAAAAATCTAAATTTTCTAAAAAGAATATTTAACAATCAAATCTATAACATTTATCAATCAAACTAAATAATTAACAACTAGTTTTTAGATTATAACTGGTTTACTTAAAATTAGTTAAAATCACAGTCGTTTGATTAAAAATCACGTATTAAAAAATGTAAATAGTCTTAAAATTTGAAATAAAACTAAAAAATTAACAATTATTAACAACTATTTGGATTCTTAAGATTTACTTAAAACTAGTTAAAATTATACTCTATGATTATAAGTCCCAAATAAAAATGCACGAATATAAAAAAAAAACTTACAATTAAAATCTGAATAAATAATCATTAAAATCAACAAGATTAAATATTTGACATACCTATATAAAATAAAATTATAGATACAAAATTTACGACGTCATTTAAACATAGTCAACTTCTTAGTTTTTCTAAACAATGTCCTACTGTGATTTGACCGGTGATTAGTTGGTTTATGGCATAGTCAATTTTTTTCTTGTTCTCTATAGTTTCAGGCAATCTCGTCGAAATTTTGAAGCCGCCTGTAGATTTTCTTATAATGGAGGCGAAGAAATGTATATCTTTGATTAAGCCCTCCGAAAATTGAGCAATATTCGGTTTTGATTTAATATATTTTTTGATGTGCCCGTTCCATATTTCTACAACATTATTTGTCTTATTCATTTGCCGGAATGTACACCAAGTGTCTGCGAGAACCGAATTTTCGAGCCAAGTTTTCACGAAGTAGTCATTAAATTGTGTGACACAGTTGCTGTTTGGAGCTTCCTCCATCACGTAGAGCCATCCTTCATTAACTAACTCGGATGGGAGATGAGACAAAGCAGCACAGAGTTTTACATGAATTTTGCCTAATTGTGTTTTGCATACACCTAGCGCCTTAGCTTTACGCCAGAGACTGCGATTGAAGTGGAAATAGCAGCCCGTTATTTTCACACCCGGGAAGTTGCTTCGAATTGCCAATATAGCTGGAACTTCAAAATCAACTGTAATGTCATTGGGGTCCCACTCAGTTATTTGACTTTTTATTATTTGAAATAACAGCTCGTACGTGGACATTTTCTTATCAGGTAACAGAGCGTATATTACTGGAATGACATTAAGATATTCTTGACTGCTTCCAAGCTCAGCGTGAATAGTGTACAATTGATAGAATGGCTTTGGACAAACTTTGAATGTACCATCCATGTAAAATTTCTTACAAGTTGCCATGTATTTTTTCAATTCATTATCAGCAAATATCAGAATACGCGTTTTCCCATGTGCGTAATCAGCAAATAATATCTTTTCAAATTTTTTCGGCACTTCAACATCTTTAGCTTTTGCAAAAGTTAATTTTCTTGCTCCTATTGATTTATTTCTTTTTCTATACAGCATTTTTTGTACACTATTTAGAGCTGGCAACTTCTTTATTAGATCTAAACCACGATCTTCCAGAGAAGCCATATTTTCTTCAAATATTTTTGAGATCGGATCAGACAAATTCTCCTGTACAGCCTTTGAGCACTTCTCCATTTGCATTTTTATCTCAACTTCTGTTGTATTTAAGGGTTCATGACTATGACTCGTTTCATTCATTATCACATTAAAATCAGAGTTAGTTTTTATCGTCGCAGAGCATGTTTTCATTTTCGCACACCGCCACAAGATTGATTTGTCATTATTTTGTCTTTTAATAACGTATTCATAGCCATGTCTTGTTAACTTTTTGGAACCTCTTTGAGTAGTACTTATATTTAGAGATAGATTGCCACGTGAAGTTGAAGGGCTATCTTCATACATTTTGATGGTTGATTCTAAGGGGAAAAATAATAAGCATTAAAGATTATTAAGTACTACGTATAAAATTCAGTACTTAAATAATTTATTGGGAGAGAATGCTTTAAGATATTCAGTTCAAAATTTGTATTTTTGATTCTGCGGGACAAAAAAAAGCTAATAAAAAATAAATTCAATAGCTAAAACCCGACTACTGAAAAATCACGCTCTCAAAAGTTTGAAACAAGCATTCTCATCTGAAATAGTTATGTACAAACTATTCAATATTTAACGTCTATTAAATAAACAACTTACCAACAAGTAATATATTTTAATGTGATGTTTAGAGGATAGCCATGGTCGTATGCTTTTATATGCGTATAACAAAAATTAAAAAAAAACCTACTTTAGTAAAAACAATTATTAAATTTACTCACCCAAGGAACGAATTGAAAGCACTTATAACTTGATATTGATAAATATGTATTTAACTGTTCACAAAAAAATCACACATTCACACACATTCAATCACTTTAACACAACTAAGTACGAAAAAATAGAAAGATGCACTCAACCCTTCCTATTGTGATAAGTTTCTTGTCTGTGATTGGCTGGAAGCAGGTAGTCGTATTCGCATTTCCCGATGAGTTGACCTTGAACTGTCCTTTACTCAAGCAATAGATTAAATGCAATTTGTACGTTTGTGGTTGCGTTGTTGTATTACACATAAAATATGCACCAGGAAATCATTGAATTTAGTTTTAAAGCACTTTTCTTCATGTCCGTACAAGACGTAAAATATATCAGCGGGATGAGTTGTCCGATTCAAAAATTCCACTAGGACAACTCATCCCGCGGGATGGGATTGAGCGGGATGAGTTGACCAAAGACTCATATTTTTTAGTTAGACAAATTCTTCACACTTTCTTATCACATTCAATGCCAGTGACCCTCCTAGCGAGTTCTTGGCATTGTATAAGAACGTTTTTTTAACAAATTGTGTAATCTCGATAATTTCTGAAACCCTACCACAAATATATGGCGAAGTTTAAAAATAAATTATCACTTACCTTAGAATATAATGCAAAAAAATGTATCTACCTATCGAGGCGGGTCACTGGCATTCAAAGTGTTAACTAAAATTCATTTGCACCCGTATATCCTCCAAAACATAAACCTACACTAAAAGAAACAAAGAAATCTTAATAAGAATCTAAAGAGGAAAATAGAGTTGAAATATTTTTCTTCTTTCCGTATCATCATCATCATCATTTCAGCCGAAAGACGTCCACTGCTGGACATAGGCTTCCCCCAGGCGTCGCACATTGACCGATCCCGTGCGTATCGCATCCAGCGCCTTCCCGCAACCTTAACCAGGTTATAAATAAGAAATCTGTATACCTACAGAAATTTAAATTCAAATTTTTTTAGTCACCGTATAAGTCACTGACCAGTCAAGAGAGGAGATTACGATGCACAAGTCAAGAAATTTAAAGCCACGTCTAAGAATTAGCGTGTGATACAAGTGGAAAATGATGTCTAATGAATAACAATACAAAGAGAAAAACATAACGATTATGCAGAGATAATCAATATCGTGCAACTAATGCTTATAAAACTGTATTTGATCACAGCTAAAACAAGATTCTTCACCTTCCACAGTTTGGCCTATGTCAGACCTTTGCAACTTTGCTCAACAACTATGCGTGTATTAGGAGTGGTACAACACTATAATGCAACGGGTGTGGTCGACCTGTAGGTCGTTAGACTGACCTGTGTGGCTTATTCTTGAAACTCTTGAGTGATTTAAATCTATGTGGGAATAACTTGCAAATAGAACATGTCCTTACGGCTGCAAATTACAAGATTGTGACCATTTTAGAAGATATCGAACCAGAGAGGATTCATATGTGGTACATTTACAAGCCTAATTTAAAATATTTCTAATATATATAAAAATATTTTCAATATTTAGAATAAGGGGTTATATTTTCAGATTATTTAAAATTACATTACAATTAAAAAAATATTGAGCTTGATTAAAAACAAAATTATTAGAGATGATTTCAATTTTAATTTTTGATTTAATGAGAATATTTTTTTAGTTTTGAAAATGACTGAGACCGCTATTCGGTCGTAGTCGTTTTCAAAACTAAACTAAATTTTATTGAGTTTAGCGAAGTCGATCTTTCTCAGAATTGACACCGCTGTTCATACGAAGCCACTTGTATAGTCTTGTTAAAACAGACGCTTCAAACGTGGTAGCTACTTTCTTTAATTTGTTTACTGCTTAGCGAGTGTGAAGGTTTAATAGCTCCTACCTTCGAGCCAGCTTGCTAACTGATTGAGTACATTCTGAGTTGCATTCGTGCTAAATCCTTGCTGAAGATAGTAGTTGCATGTAGGTAGGAGTTATCTGGAGATACATGTCCTGTTTGTGTCTTTTTAGGTCAAAATTATCTACCGATCTAAATACAGAAATGACAACCGAAGTAGTACTTCATCATGCCCATAATTAAAATACATAGTTTATCACAAACTAAGCTCCAATAGATGATGTTGCAAACAATTTGATTAAGGTAATGACTATTACATTAACGACAAGTATTACATATTTATCGAAGAGCCTAAATAATCATTGATACTATTGGTACGAATAAAGAATATGTTTAAGAGTTTAACGACAACTACAACTTTAAACTTTGTCAGTTTTAAGGGGCATTTAGTATGTAGTAGTAATTTTCGAACACATTCTGGTGTTCGCATAAAAATGACACAAATAAAAGTTAAAATGTATCCTATCCTAATAGGACCTTCACACGCAAAAGAAGGGCAAAATTACATTAAAATTAACAAAATTTAATGACACTATTAGTTTACGTTAAAAGTTAAAATTAAAATTTAGAACGATATTTAGTACATAAAATACATTTTAAACTTTAATTGCGCTAATTGCAATAATTTCGTTGATTTTTTTTCTACATTTTACTCTTGACATTTAATAAAATTCACTATAACACGCAAATAATTTACTAGAAGTAATTATTAACATTTAAAAGAAAAATGGCCGCTATAAAATTCCGAGTATTTTTATTTTGTCGTTATATTGGTCGTCCGAATTCTTTTGTACAAAATTACAAAAACATAAGTGCCCAGATGAGCAGTAAACTTACAAGCAAAAGCTTTTGAGCATACGCTCAAAAGTTTTTGCGTGTAAGATTTAAAAATAAAGACTAAATCTAAATTCATCCGATCCAAGCGTTACACAATTCTAGACAATACTAATACAATAGTATAATGGTAAAAATACTTCAAGAGTTGTTAAAGGAACACACCAACAACACTAAGTTTTCCGATAGAAAAATCTACTGAAAATCAAACCTACCCGCACGCCAGACTAGTATTCAATAAATTCTTTCATTCGCATAAATTCTGTGCGTAACCCTCTAATGGGCAGTTACGCTTGCTCTGCCAAAAATAATGCGTCGGCCCCAAAGAACCCGCGATGTATAAATCTTTCCCCTTTTTGTCCCAACTCGCAAGATTGGATGGATTCCCCATTATTTGATTAACCGTGCATACAATTTTCGGTAGGCTAAAGTAAAAATGTTATTTTAATTTTTAGTTTAGGTAGTTTTAATATGCAGTGATATGGGTGATTTATTTTAGTTTTACTAAAATAATTACGATAATTATTTTTTTTATCTTTTTTGAAGTACTTACTTAACAAAAAATAAAATAAAACTAACATTTGTTTAATTTTATTTTATTGCTTGTTTTTAGATAGGTACTGATATTATCTAGCGTTGTTAAAATTTTATGATTAAAATAAAAAAGTAGAAAGTGAGTTGCTGACATTCGTATTTTTAATAATTATTATGACACTCTGTATTTCATTAAGAAACACAATAAATTAACTGTTTTTGAAACCTTACAATGTGAACTAATAAAAAATACTTTAATCATAAAACAAATTCATTACACAAAAACATCACATTAAAGACACTTGCCAACATCAAAATTTAAAATCGAACAAAATTTTACACGGCTTGTTACTTATCCAATTAAATTAATTTTAATTCATTACTTGATTGAAAGCTTGCAAAACTTTATGCTCTCAATTGTGAAGTTTCAACCTTGAAAACAAACGAGCCAACGAGTAAATAATTATCACAGTGCAAAATCTTGCAAAACCTACAAAGAAACCTTGGAGTTGTATAATATTGATTTACTGGAACAACAAGATTTGAGCTTGTATGGAAAAAAAATTGGGTTCGGTGTAGTGAAACCTTAAATCTTGCCTAGCCTAATATGTCGGGGTCGGCTTCCATTATTTTTAGCCTGGTGAAAAGCTGCTTATGCATACTGTGCCACCAAGGGGAGATAGCGCAGTTATGTGGAACTCCTACCCACTAAAACTCCACGGAGTCCTCCTATGCCGCTTATGAAGGCAAACGGGCACGCGCTAGCAATCACCGCGAACCCGTCGCGGCTGTCCGTCACCGGACCCTCCTCTTTCTAAAGGGATACAGCTGAATAACAGTGCTATACTTGGAGTGCCTGCTTTTATGAATTGGGAAACACAGTACCCTTTGGCAGAACTTTCAGACCAGGAGCAATAGCAATAAGTAATGAATATTCTCTTATCCACGGACCGACTTTGGGAAGTATTGCTTAACCCTGAAAATAGTACTGTTATTATTATACCAACAGCTTCTTAGGTGAAACCTAACCTGATAAAGTATTTCAAAGATGTAATTCCAAACAGCCAAATGCTTGTTTTATTTATAAGACTCTCTAGTACACAGGTCTAAACAAAAGGATCTATTTACCGTTTTACAAATAAGTGGTCATCAAATCTTTTGATATTCTAGGATACTAATTGGTTTCAGTTTCATTTATTCAATCTATTTTGCCTTATATTCTTGGTTAAGATAATTAAGGTATTTTGTTAATAGTTTATTGTAAAATATATTAGTTTTCAGTAGTATGACTATGATACTAAAGCAGCTGCTAAAAACAAGTTTCTTTTTTTAAAGATCGTATCAAAAGCTTTAAGAAGTTTACCCTATAATTACAAAAAAATAAGTAGACCTAGTTTTTAGGGTTCCGTACCCAAAGGGTAAAAACGGGACCCTATTACTAAGACTCTACAATCCGTCTATATGTCCGTCGCCAGGCTGTATCTCATGAACCGTGATAGCTAGACAGTTGAAATTTTCACAAATGGCGTATTCATGTTGCCGCTATAAAAACAGAATAAAATAAATATTTAAGTGGGACTCCCAGACAACAAACATGTTTTTTTTTTCCCATTTTTGCGATAATGGTACGGAACCCTTCGTGCGCGAGTCCGGCTCGCACCTGGCCAGCTTTTTTTTAACAAGTATAATATTTTCACTGCTGAGAATTGAGATCACCATCAATTTAGATCAGATTTATCGGTTCCGACACTAGGCATATTCGTTTGTTTCCTATCTCACATAAAGCAAAATCGACGTGGTAAAATCAGGATTTATCAGGATATAAAGTCTATTTGACCAAAACCAAACCAAATCGGGAACAAAATTAGTACCCACCGGCGACGCAACGTTGATATTTGTGAATAATTGTCACCTTTCTCTTATAGCCTGATCGGAACCAAACCGGTATGGAACCGGGCAATGTAGGTATGCCACATACGGTGATCAATAATTATATTAACACTTACTAAACTATCAATGTGCTTGCTGCGTTTTGATACTGGCAGGTTAGACTGCTTGGCGGTTGGTAGTTTTAAATTTGTAATTGACAGATTCTAAATTAAAAATTTTAGTGCTATCAAATTAGATATCACTTTGTAGTTTTAGTTTTTGGGCTAACTGAACTGATTTTGTTTTGGTTAGTTATTTATGATCATTTTTTTTGCAATTTTAATTCAAGCTTTTTGAAGGTATTGTTTTTTTATTTAAAACGTTTTAGAAACTGGTTTATTTTTTCCTTTAGAATTTTTATTTTTATTCACAATTTAAACCAATAAATTGCTTAAATAAGCAATTTATTGGTTATTTAAGCAATTTATATTACTTATCTACATTTAGAAAAGGAAATTTCATTAAAATGCAATGCAAGATCTAGTGTTTAAAATCGGATCCGGTTAGTAGGAATATTATTATACCAAATTTACGAGCTACCGATCTAGAATTAGATTTTAGAGTTTCTTTCATGGCCTAGATTAACATAGAAAGACTAGAGAATCATCTGTTTTAGCTTTCAAGAAATTTTGGCCGAGTCGGTAGTGTAGGTTTTCTTAATTTAAATTCGAATAAACTAAGGAACTTAGAGAATATTATTTTGACATTAATTTTTCACTTAAGTAATGCAAGAATTAAGTTTTATTAGGAACCACTTTTAAGAATTGATAAGGGAATTTCTTATTTTTTTAACAATATTTTTTCTTAAATAATCCTGTGCTTAGATTTATCGCCATCTAGTGCCGATTCCTTTGTACTTACTCAAGCTAAACTTGATTATAATTTAATCTAGGATGCAAATAGCCTAAATTATTATGACTCTCATAAAAAAGAATAAAAGGACGGACATTAAAGAACAGCCAATTTTAATCGACATTATTGACATTTTTAAACTCTTTGCTCAAAACACTGAAATATTAAAGGCATCAACTAATTTGACAGATCTAATTTAGCCGAGCTTTTTTGTGTCATTTTATTTTATTTTTTCATAATGCTAATTATACGCCAATTGCGTTATAGGTAATGATTGATTAATTAAGGACTAGGCAGATAGTGTATCTATTCACTATCTGAAAGAAATAAATAAAACAATAAAAGTGTTTATTCGCCACAAAAACGACATATTTATTTTTATTTTTATTTGCTTGTTTATGTTAAAAGTTAGGCCAAAACCTCCGTCTATAAATCCTCTATCAAACTTCTACTTATTACTTACCGTAATTCTACCAAATTAATTTAATAAAAAATACCCGGTTTTGGTTTGATTTTTTATCTTCAGGTACCTACCGTACTTTTATCTGAGGTATAATTATTATACTATAGCAGTTTTTGAACAAAAATTTATCATAGCACAATATTTATAGCTTCGACGATTGAAACATTGGCCCTTGAAATTATAAACAACAACACAAAAATCTACTCACTGGGCATCATTTCGACGTGTGATGAAGTGTCCATGATATTGTGGTGATGCATCATTTCGGGTGGGGACTGTACCAGTCCACCACCACCTCCGCTGGCCATCACCATCACTGACGGAGTTATGTCTTCACCGTTGATCACCTTTAATAGTTTAACCCGAAAGTCCGTAAAATCCGATCACTACCCGGCTTTTTTCGGTATTTACCCGTTTTTATTATTTGCGTGTTAAAAAACTGGATCCTGTTGTTTATTTATTGCAATGACATCACACTTTATGAATATAAATGTTTTTTTTTCTTTAAGTCTAAGTTACACACGCAAAAAACGTTTTTTTTAACACTAAGTTCTATCACAAACGGAATACACCAAAAATGTTGTTTAGACTTAAATAAAAATTCCACTAATTACGGTTAGGCACTTCGACATAATTAATTCTACAAAAAAAATTGTTCGTGTGTCACGTACGTCGTGTCCTCGCGCCGGCCAAGCCCACACTGCCGTGTTATATCTATAATTCTATGGATCGACTCGAAAGCGCATGATCAGACCGTCCTCGTTTCCCATTGGTGGATTTTTAGAACGCCTATTGGGTACGGCCATTCTGATTGGCTGATAGCTTCTCATTTTCCCGCCCAAATCGACAGTGCCCTTACAAAATGGCGCTCCCTACAGCCTTTTGATGCTTTTTTGAACATTTTATTCGGTAAAAAATAATCCGGTTCGGATATAATGAGCATGATTTATGGTTTTGATCCGTGGACTTGCTTATTTTTTTTTTTACTTTTTTATAATCTTGCCATGTTAATCTTCGGTGTTTCGTGTTTTGTTTTTGATTAATCGCGAGCCAATTTTTATTTGATCCCGGCCGTGTGTAAAAGGTATTATTTGTGCTTCTCTTTGGCTGTTCGGTGAATTTTAAAACATCGTTACGCTTAACGTTTTTGTGGGATCAGCAGAGACGTACAGACTTCGTGGTAGTATTTTATGGGAGGTGCCTCTTATCGATCGTATTTCGTGGCTGTTTCGGCACGGGGATGAGGCAAGGGTGGATTACAGCTGTTCGTCAGTGTGAGTTATTGAGAAATAGGTCACAAATGAGTCAGATTGTTCTTAATCTTAAATTGATTCGAAGCCTTTTGCCCTGTTCCCATTTTGTTTCATAAAAAGAAAGTAGGTAGGTACTGTAAATTGCCATTATAAGTGTTCATTATGTAGGTGAACTAAAAATATAATTTTAATATCCTAATGGAATTTTTCCTTTTATCTGGTATTGAAAATATCATGATCTAAAATTTAAAAAATAACAATAGGTACCAACCAACCTACCTACATAAGTTTTTTTTCTCAGTTTTTTATAAATAATGTTAGCTATCCGGAACCAGAATCGGTTTTTGTCGGTTACAATAATACCTAAATCTAAGATAAATATTCTCACTGTGTTCCTCTATTCTAAAACAAAATAATTTTAAAAGTAATGAACTACCTACAAGACAAAAAAAAATGTGTCGTTGAATAATAATATTTTTATAGCCTAAAAGGGAATCAAAAAAATTGTTTACATCGCATCTGCCATGGAAATTGGTAGTGCCCGTAAGGAAGCGTTTCCACGTTGCAGCCAAAAATACAGCCCTCTGGTTATGCGAAGAGTCGACCAACAAAAATAAAGTAAATAACAAATCCAGATAAATTTTCACTCAAATAAAAAGTCTTAGCATACACTACTTTTTCCTGCTAAATCTAGTTTAATTATTTTTAGTCTAACTTTTTTAAATTCTTAAACTACTCAAAGTTATTTTTAGTTTTAATTTATTTGTAATTTTATTTTAGTTATATTTAGAACACTTAACGCCAACCTACTTAGCGTTGCGAGTTCCATTTTCACTGCGACAATAATTTACAACAAAATGTCTTACGATAAACATTGATAGATCACCGAACACTTTGTTAACAGTTTTTTTTATATACAGGTAAATAGATTAACGGCATTATCACTTGGTTTAACTGAACCAACCAAAACATCAGGTCTATATTCTCCGGAGGGTTAAGCAGAGGCATATTTAGAACACTTTAGTGAAACAACAAATTAACCTGTTATGTTTCGACCTTTGCTGGGTCATCAACCGGGTACAAATTCAGACTTCGAACTGCTGCTGAAAATTTTCGGTTGGCAAGACATTTGTGCAGAAATCCCAATTCCCAGAATATCTAACGGTTTTAAAAGTTCAATAATCAAAATGACACATGGCTTCTTTGTTTTTGGCAATAAGTATTTCCGTTAATTATAATGTTTTCCATCGTCGCTTTAGAGGAGCAAAGCTCAGGGGGGTGACCATAAGCTCTTAGAGTAAGGTTACTTTGAGTGTGTGTAAGGAACAGATTTATATGACTTGTATACATCTTTCACTTACGCGATGTCAAAATAACGTAAGGTTAACGGATCTCTAAGAGCTTATGGACACCTCCCTGATCAAATAAAATGTCAAGATGGAACGTTGCAAACAAAAAGGTGACGCCGGTTATACTACGCCTTGCCGTATACATACACAATTACAAGCACACACGTACATCGAAACTACGCCTTAGCTTGTCAGTCGAGCTCTCAGATCAAATAAAACGCTGCAAGGCGTAGTTTTAACCGGCGACAACTTGTTGTTTGCAACGTTCCATCTTGACTTTTTATTTAATCTGAGGACAAAGTAAAATCATATTAACCGTGGTAAAGTCTGAAGCCTCTCTGCCTTCTGAGATCAGATTTAAAACTTCGTAAGCCGGGGCCATACCACGGGGCATACGGCATTCTATCACAATCTGAAAGATTTTGAAGGATAACAAAAGGGAAGGGGTAATAAATTTCTTATCCGTTGTTTCGTAATAGGTAGTGTTTATTATACAGTATCCTAAGCATGATATAAAGTCGCCTATACTGTTTTTTCGAGGGTCGCTGTTGTGCCATCTCACATGGGTTGCCACAACGGTGAACTATTTGTTAGTTTTTTGTGAAGTGTCAGTTCTTACTAATATAGTCGTAAGTCTTACTAATAATTTTTCAGTTCAATTATACTTGAATAAAGATAAGTACCCACCTGGGCGACCGAGCTCTGCTCGAGTGAAAATAGAGAAAACGATGTTTTTTAAAAAACCGGCCAAGTGCGAGTTGGACTGGCGCATGAAGGGTTCCGTACCATTATCTCAAAAAAACGGCAATAAAATCACATTTGTTATATGGGAGCCCCACTTATTTATTTATTCTATTTTTTTTTTTTTATAGCAGCAACAGAAATACGCCATTTGTGAAAATTTCAACTGTCTAGCTGTCACGGTTCATGAGATAAAGCCTGGTGACAGATAGACAGAAGGATCGTGGAGTCTTAGTAGGTAATATGGTCCCGTTTTTACCCATTGGGGACTGAACCCTAAAAATGAAACCTAGCTAGATCGATTTATCGCCCCGAAACTCCCTACATACTAACTTTTATGGAAATCGTTGGAGCCGTTTCCGAGATTGAGATTTTATATATCTACATTATATGAAAGAATTGCTCGTTTAAGGCTCTAGACAGACGGACTGCATTTCAACTGCAAATTTGCAGTTCGGATGCAGTTTGAATGCAGTTGACACGACTGCAATAGAACTGCAAACCAACCGTGCGGTCCAATTGCAGTCGGCGTGCAGTCGTGTGAACTGCACACCGACTGCAATTGGACTGCACGGTTATCATAATTGCAGCGATGATAGCTCATACATAAACGACGTATTCGGTTAATCATTTTCTTCTGTTTATATACATATATATTTTTTAAGTAACTATTTTTGTAATTTAATTCATAATGCCTATTCAATGGCGACAGATCGAGCTTTGCAATATAAATAATAATGTTTAAAATTGTTAAAAGCTTACCTCAAAGTAATTGCAATCCTTTCTTCTGCCGATAATAATAATTGCAGTCCGATTGCAGTCGGTGTGCAGTTCACACGACTGCACGCCGACTCCAATTGGACCGGACGGTTGGTTTGCAGTTCTATTGCAGTCGTGTCAACTGCATACAAACTGCATCCGAACTGCAAATTTGCAGTTGGATTGCAGTTGAAATGCAGTCCGTCTGTCTAGAGCCTAAAGGTTATTAGATAGATAGATTGGATTGTATTCTATTATTAGTTATGTAAATATGCCCGAAATTCGGCTTGGAGGACTATATATGTAAAGGTTGCATTCAGAAAGTAAGAAAGAAAAAATATTTTATTGTGACCCGCACAGGAGACACGAGATAGGCAAAACACAAACAATAATGAAAATTAAAAATAAATAACCCCGTGCGAGACCAAAAAGGCTCATATCTCAGCATGTGCAACGATATTAAAAAGAAATTATCGCTGCGCTGATATTCTGGTATGGCTCACTATTGATGCCACGGACCCAAGGAGGTAATCTCTGAAAATACTCATCCGATTTTGGAAATTATTTCGCTGTTTAAAAAGTTACGTCATTGCTGGGTGTTCTAGTCTACTTTTTATTCTGTGAAATTCTCGGATCCTGTGAGATGCCCACGGGAGTGAAGCTGCGAAAAAAAGCTAGTAGGTATTATTTAAAATTTGTCTGCTTGACAACGTGAATAACGCAATGAATGTTGTTGAATTGTAAAAATGAAAGGCATATACCATTGATTGGCTGTTTTTACGCAATTCGGTACGTAAAGTAAAAATTAAACCATGCTGATTCCAAAACCATTACGAGGTTTTAGGTTTGTAAGCCTTATTTTTCTAGTTTTAGGTCTTAAAATTTTAACTCGTATTTATTTTTACAAAAATATTGTAAATCACTTGACTTTTACTTGACCTTAAAATGGCGTCATGTAGTTTCCTATATAAGAAGCTTTCAGTGCGTTCTTGTAATTAAAGAATTAAGGCCCACTTTCACGAAACACCCAACCCAAAGCTAGTCGCCAACACGAGGTTAAATTGACAGTTCGTCATACAATATTGTCAATTTAACCTCGCGATAGTAACCAACTCCGAGTTAAGTCTTACATGCAAGTGGGCCGCTGTGCGTGTCAACGTCAAATCCTATGTCCCATTCAGACTACTTTATGACGTCAGCACAAACAAAACTTTAAAAAATTATATAAAAATAACTGCTGCTTGAAAAAAACTAAATATTTAAATCAGTTGCTTAAAATAACTAAATCTATGAATTAAAAATATCTGAAAAATACTTTACTTACAAAATTACTCCGCTGGTATCGTTTCAAGTGTTATCTTTCAATCAGCTAGTAAGAAAATCTACGGAACTGTACTATTTACATATTTTAACAATAAATATTCAAAATTATATTCATAGTATAACGAACTGTACATCAAGCAATGATATTATAGTAAACAGATATGTTATAAGCGCGCATTGTGAAGACTCGAATACGTCCCAATTGGGACGTATAGTCTTTAGTCTAAGTCACGGATGGCGAAGAGCGATACGCTTTGTTGAAACAAAAACAAAATATAAAAAATGCCATCGTTTGTATTTAGAAAGTGTACCAATTATGATACCAAAGTAAGTACTTACATAAAACAGAAGGGATCTCATACCATAAGTACGCAATACACCTCAATTTATTCATTTATTTTCCTAATATTCTGATATTTCGAGGTTAGAAAAAGAAAAAACATTTATGGTCAGAATAATGTTTGTTTAGATTCACACGCAAGTGATAAACACTAGCCGTCTCTTTTTTTCTTGTTGGTTTATCAAGCTATCTCTTTCGAATTGTAGTGAAATGTCAGATGAATGAAAAGTGTCTATGTGTGCTATCGCTGCTATGCGGAACACTTTTTCTGTTGTTTTGTGAGTGTGTAACGTACTTACCTGTTTACTAGAATATCATTGACATCAAGGTTATTTTATTATAGAACATAATATACGAAAAGTATTTTAACCCAGTAAGATTGACTTACCGTTTGATTAGGTAATTATTATTGATTAAGAGTTAAAATAGCCTAAAACTCTTACTAAAAGTTGGTATTTGCAATTTAAAATATACTACGTGGGTCTATGTAGTTAGTTCAAAAACTTGTTCAAAGTATTAAGGCGGACCAAAAAAATTGCAGTCTTATAAGATTTGCAAACTGTTTTCCCGGGGCATCACTCCCGTGCCTATCACCTATCACACAGGAACAGTGCATTGCCAGATATAATAAATTAAAAAAATCTAAAAACCCTGAAACAAAAATATTCGCGAGCTGGCTGTCCAAAACGAGAGCCTCCTACTGCACAGCATGGTTTTCTTTTGTTTACGTTTTTTTAGTTCGCTTCTTAAGTCGGTTTTTTTTATTTTTTTAACAATTTTTTTTTATTTATAAGTTTTTAGTTTTTTTTTTAGAAATATGTATATTTAAACATATAAGTGTTATATATATTTGAAATCCCCTCTTAAATCTCTTTACGACACGAAGGGTTTGGAAGAAAGAAAAACTTGGGTCCCCACAATATGGTGCCCAAAATCCGCCATCTTCTACTTTGCAATTTTAATGTAGCCAGTGACACTCACAATGTTAAGACGAATCGATTGACGTAAAAATCATCAAAATAGGCCAACGCGTTTGGTCTCTAGAACCCCACATAGGGACAAACAAAATACATACATACATAGACTGATAAATACATTAACCTCCTTCGGCAGTCGGGTAAAAGTCTGACACTCAGTGAAAGTGTAGCTATCTACAAGTGGAAGAATTTTCGTAATAGGACCAGGTGCTTCAAAAGACTATTTTGCAAAAACATCAACAAAAAAGAACATACGCATTCCAACAATTTTAACTCGATTATTTTAATAATTTAAAATCTGCTTAATTTTCACAAGAACTTAACTATAGGTATCGATTGCGCTTTATTTTACAAAATCTATGTTCACAACAAATCCATTTAGCGCAATTAATTGTACTGAGCTGACAAAATGACAGTTATTGTCACTAGCATGGATATATGTGCATTGTCCATTATTTTGTTAACAAGCTTGTCACCCAGGTCAAAATATGGCTCTAACAGTCCACTTGCAAAAAAATTAACACCCATTTTAACAAAAAAACATCAATTTTCCCCTAATTACTTCATCAGCGATGTGTGAGGTGATGCAAAAAAAATGGCGCCGAGAGTTCGCGCCAAAAGTCGTTAAGCACAGATAAAATAGCGCCACAGATAACCTTATCTTGAAGCAGATGTTAGACTGAATGGATTTTTAAGAAGTTATTTTTGGCATTTCCTTTTCCTATTCTTGGTTTTTTGTGTGTGCATCTTTTTTTTAAGTAGAACGGAGATGTAGTATATGATTGCGATCATACTAATATTATAAAATTTATAATATTAAATTATATAATTTTTTTACATAATTATAACGTACCTATATAAATTTATACGTGAAAGCGTAACAAACAAACTTACATTCACATTTAATGTGAATGTAAGTTTGTTTGTTACGCTTTCACGCAAAAGCTACTGAACTGATCGTCATGAAAATTTGTACATATATTCTTGGAGATATTAGAAGTAACATAGGATACTTTTTATAAAAAAAAAAAACTTTTTAATGGCTTCACTGCGAGTGAAGCCGCGGGTAAAAGCTAGTACTTCATAAAATTAAAACTGAGGGTTTATTTTTATACTTCGTGGCTTGAGCTTTGACTAATTTCAATCACTTACACAGCGGCAGCTATTCAGCAGGCCTATCAACCTACCTAACCTAAATAGAATAAACATGCATAAATCGAGCAGGCGTACAAAAATATCATCAGGGTTAAAATAGGTAATAATTCCATTTATAACCAGTTTTTAACCTATTACATAAACACGTTTAAAATCTAATATGCGATGGACCGGCGATCAAGTCTGCAGTAGACGGCCCATTGCATGAGTGCACACGAGTCACAGCAGACAGAGAGATGGCATCGCATCGTGAGGTATATCATGTCAGTCTCACTGCTGCATGATGACCACGATCCCTCTGCCAAGAGCATACAGACGAAGAAAAAAGATGTGCTGTTCACGTCACATCACCCTAACTCTAAACACACCATGAAAGTGGTGTTTCAACATTTCCACCCCAAAATCCAAAATTGCAATCACTAAAATCGATCCCGTAATTCCCGAGATGGTTCACAATACAAACACATTTACATCGTTGCACAAAGAGAATTAATATTCCCCATTCTCGATACTTTTCCACCGGAACCGGATGCCGGGAGGAAGTCGGAAACGGGCCGGAAGCCGCTGACCGGCCGGAAGTGACGGAGACTTCTTATTGATTGCGGCTAATTCATTTTACTGTCTGGAGTTGGTTGAGATGAGAGGTCTTAAAGATATAATGCTCTCCGTCCGTCTCTGTTTGCCGCAGGAATGGTGAGAATCGATACCCTGGAACTGCGACGTATGTGTGCGCTGTTGATCTACTGCTGAACTTTAAGATCGACGACTCGTCCACACTAGCTCGCTCTTCACTATTCGCTCCGGACCGAATGCGGGTGTCGCGAGCCTGTGCCCCGCGGTGCCTTTTCGCGGCTCTGCCCTCGCTTATCCTGACTCGTCATGCTCCTACAGCCCAAGTGCTCAATTTGCTGAACGTCCTAATTGCTCAGGAACCTGGCGTCGACATATTTATGCTCACTGACAAAACTATGTTAAATGTTTGTATAAAGTTTTTTAGTTTATAAGTGTTTATTGTATGTGTAGTGTAATAGTGTTGGCTTGCTGTACGCTTTGGTGCTAACTGTAAGTACAGCAATTAATTGTTATAAAGTAAATAAATAAAATAAAATAAACTCCTGAGATAGGAGCATTTTTTTATTATTGTTTAATTTTATGCTTATTTCTCGTGACTCCTGGTGCTATCTGACCTCCTCGGCCAAGGGGCACCCAATGCGTTTTCTATGACAGTGATTTTTTTTTTGGGCACTGACAGTAATTTTAGGGATTGGTTTATTTATCACGCTTTTGAGGGATCCACATTTTTATATAGGATACTGGTAAATCGGAAACAACACATTATGCGTTAGTATTCCTTTCTCTTTGTGCGTACGTCTTAAGTACAACATACATTGATGGAAATCGAACTCGTGACCTTCCATAACAAGTCTATATTAAACATTGGGCTACTCAAAATTAAGCTACTTAATTCCCAGCCCTTCGCTATTCAAATCCCCCGTCCTTCCTACCATCATACAACACTATTTCGGTGACATATTTGTGTCACCGAAGGCACCACTCGCTCGTGTGCGGGCGCCCTTAGTTTTTTGCTCGTAAATGCTTCACATTCCAATGTGGTGATAATGCTAATTGGTAGATGACATCTTTGTTCGGATGCTGCTATTTTTTGGAGGTCTATTGGTTAGACATGTTTAAAAATGTGGAATTCAAAACATTTGAATTCTTGTATTGTTTGCTGTCAAATACAATATTATGAGTCAAAACTAGGCACTGCTTGTAAAAAAAAAAAAACAAAAAAAAATAATGGCAGTATACGACTTTGAGACGTATGAACTAGCGCAGATAGTAAACAGATAATTAACGCAGATAGTTTACCTTACAAATGCAAAGTGATTACTGATCAGGAATCGGAAATGCTTCACATTCATATCATCAAAATTCTATATCTTGGCTCAAATGCTGGGTTTTTTGGAGGTAGATATATCTTTTTTTTATTATTGTAGACAGGCTCGCGCTTGATCACTATCTCACCTGATGGTAAGCAATGATGTGGTGACGGTGTAGCACGCTTGCCTTGAAGTAACAAATGCACTCAGTTGCAGCTATCGGGAAACACAAACTCTGGCAAGGAATTCCGCTCCTTAGCTGTACGCATAATGAAAGTATTTCCAAACGTTTAGTGCGTATGGGTGGGATGTCCACCATGTACCGATGGCGCGTCGCCGTACGTCTTGTAGTCCGATGATGAAACGGGCTAGGTGGAATTGGTTATAATAGTATTTTATGTATGGGTTATATAGTAGGTATATTGGTTCCTCATAGAATATAATAGAATATAAATTATTGTTCACCAAAAAAAGGTGCACAAGAAAACTTATTTCAACGGGTACAAAGGTGGTCTTATCGCTGACAGCGATATCATGGTATACAGTTATAATTATTTCGATGCATGCTATGTTGCTGATCTATATAAATTGACACGACAATCTTCCTACTATTTATAAACGTGAAAGTTTGTGAGGATGGATGGATGGATGTATCTCTACTTTCACGAAAAAACTACTGAACGGATATTGATAGAACTTTACAGAAATATAGCTTATACATTAGAATATAAAAATATGCCATAATTTATAAAGATATTAGGACATGTACTAATACCACGACACACAATAATATAATTGACATACAAACCAAAAAATAATAAATTTAGAAACTCACAAATATTTCCTTTGTTGTTTTCCATTTCTCTAATTCGAAATTTAGGATTTTTATTACAGCGTTATATACGTCTTCAAGACTGTTGTTTATGAGGAATGTCTTTAAGATGCACAGATCACCTACAGCGTTGACAACTTCTCACCAAACAATGACTAAATGATCTGACATCGTATTGATTAGTATATTGTTTAACGATTCACGCTGGAAATAAATTATCGGACGCGGCTAACGGACGCGGCTGACGGACGCGATTGACAGCCGCGACTTATAATGGGTAATGAATTTACATTATATTGTGCGAACTATCAGACGTAAGTCGCGGACATGACCTTGGGCGTTCAGACGTCCGATAGAGATCTGGCCCGCTGGATGTTTGTGTCAGCCGAAAACGTCCGCGGACGGTGTGCACGGGGTGCTGGACGCGTCCCGGCGTCATTTTCACTATTCGACATGTTTCTACGTAAACATTATCTTCGTTGAATTGTCTACGAAATAAGCGCTCGGACGCGTCCGCAAGCCGCGTCCCAAACGACTCACACATATCTGTTGCGGCTGTAAGTCGCGTCCGTCAGCCGCGTCCGATAATTTGTTCCCAGCTTTAGGGCCAATTTTTCAATAGTCTGATAACTTTTAACTGAGAAATAAAAATGGCGGTTTGACAGCTTTTGTATAGAAAATATGTCACTATTGAAAAATTGGCCCATAAACAATAAAAAAATACTCTTACATCTTTTGAGACATAATAGTTTTATAAATAACCTTGACATTTTCATAGGTATTAATTGTTTTCATTCGTGTCGCAACAAAATAACGGATAAAAATGTTTTTTTTAAAGATAAAACAGAGAAATTAATGACAAATTATTAACAAAGAATTAGTTTTGTCAATTAATTCCAGTGCTCGCAAGCGCTACTTCTGAACTTCTGAGCATATTATCTTGGGTTTATCCATCTGAAACTTCCCAGTGCAGCACGGAATCCAGCTTTGTGTCCCGGCTTAACCTTTTGGAGAAATCAGGCGTGATCTTTTTTTATTATTGATAGGCTCGCGCTTGACCACTATCTCACCTGATGGTAAGCGATGATGTGGTCGACGATGTATGTATCTTATATTATATTATTTACTAGCGACCCGCCCCGGCTTCGCCCGTGGCAAATTATACACAAAAACTTAAAACCTTCCTCGCTTCTCACTCTTTCTATTGGTGAAAACCGCAAGGAAATCCATTCAGTAGTTTTTGAGATTATCGCTTACAAACGCGGCGGGGGACTTTATTTTATTATATGTAGTAACTAGCTGACCCGGCGAACTTCATTCCGCCTAAGAAATTTCTAAAATAAAAGATTTTTTCTAAAATAAACGTACCCTAAGTTACTCCTTATTACATCAGCTACCTGCCATTAAAAGTCCCGACAAAATCGGTCCAGCCATTTCAGAGATTAGCCGGAACAAACAGACAGACAGACAGACAAAAATTCTAAAATATGTTATTTTGGGGTATGTACCGTATATATGTTACGACTAATACCCGAAGTGCTGCTACACCTAGTATTAGCCGGTTGGAGCTTAGGGCACTCCGACACGGACAGGTTAGGTTCGAACGAGATGACGGGAGCTGAAATGAGCGAGCAAAGCGAGCGAACTCAGCTCCCGTCATTTCGTTCGTGTTAGGTTACTTTAGACCCTGCGGACGGAAATAGGAGCCCCGGGGCTCCGTCGACTATGTTGCGTGGCTACACCTAGTTCTAACCGGCTAAAACTAGGTGTAGCCGCACTTCGGGTATTAGCCGTAACATATATATATTCATATACATGTAGTAAAAAACAGTTATTTCAATATTAAAAATAGACACTCCAATTTTATTTATATGTATAGATGACAGAAAATAACTCACACATGGATACTAGTACATGGTAAGTTGTTATGAATTTTTAAACACCGTATAATTTTGGACGTTGAAATCCCGTGGAGGATCGATCCGGTATATAAAACAGTATCGATTTGTAAATATAAAATTAAAAACAATAAAAAAAAACACATAAAAATAAACCAACTTCCAAAGCAAAACAAAAATGTGCTAAAATTACGTTTCGGCAGTCGGTGTCTTTGGTAGTAAGTACCTCTTGTTTTATCATTTTGCAACACCGACTTCCTAAACGAAAGTTATTTTTGCACGTTTTAGTGTTTTGCTTTGGATTGCAAGTCGTTTTTTTTTATTATCTATTGTTTTTTTGTATTACTTATTTATTAGTTTGTTTGTTTGAACGCGCTAATCTTAGGAACTACTGGTTGGAATTGAAAAATTATTTGTGTTGGATAGTCCATTTATCGAGGAAGGTTTTAGGTTATATAACATTACGTTACGACCAATAGGAGCGGAGCATAAATGAAAAACCTTGCAAAAACGGGAAAAAAAAATTCTTTTAGAGAAATTTCGTGGCGTGCGCTGCATATGTAGGGTAGGTAGGGTATCCAGTTAACGGGAGCGAAGCCGCGTGGGAAACCTAGTTTTATATTATTATCTTTACAAATCTATACTGTTTCATGTATCGGATCGACCCTCCTCGAGATTTAAACATCCAAAATTTAACGGTGAATGTGTTTGTTAGTTCACATATGGTAGTTATTACTGTTTGCGTGTATGTGTGTATGACGTTAATTGACTGTAGTAGGAACTAATTCAATTAGTACCATTTGACGCACTGGTTTGTAAGGAAGATGTTGAACGTTTACAATTTGGGGTTCCGTAGGCTTAGTATGAGTTTTTATACTTGCTCGATCGCGTTAACGTAAATGTTCTCTTACGACAATTTGTACCTATAAAAAAAGGATATTCCATTATTGTCAGCAGTTGGCGCTTATTCAGTTTTAGTAAAAAATGTAGTTCGAATAGAATAAGATGACAAACTCGCACTAAGCCCACTGTGTTCAGTTAGGAAAACACTGAAATTATTTTTTTTTCTGTTTGTCTATATGTACACTGTAAGTATTATTAGGAAAATACTGGCTAAAATATAAAATGGTTTACTATTACTTATATTATGCTAAACAAAGCAACAGTTTTATAAATAAAATAGACCACTTATCACTAGCTTCTGCCAGCGGCTTCGCCCGTGTGATAGTCGACAATTATTCTGAGGGAACATATTCCCGGGATAAAATAACACAGACACAGACTATAATCTATCTCTGTGCCTTATTTCATCCGAATCCTACCAGTTGGTTTGTTACTTCTTCACACCAGGGCGTTGTGAAGAATTAAAAAACATACACACTCACAAACTCTCGCCTTTATAATATTATAAGTGTGATGTGATTTTTATTTTACAAGATTGATTTAATGTCTTTGACTTTGATCAAAGAATTCACAATTTTAGTAAAAAAATTAACTCGCTTTCGTAGGAAACAGCAAAATTGTCAAAAAGATACAGAACCTTTTCTCTTTCTCCTAACTCTCGCTTCGCCATTTATTTCTAACATAATACGCTAATTACTTAGACACTGTTCGGTCTATTTTAAACAATTTTGTTAACAACAGAGGTCAACATATTGACAAAGGTCCCGGAGACGACACGTCCAAACATAGTCGTCATGTTTCTTAAATTATCTGTCTTATTTATAAACTCCCAGTTAAGTTGTAAAGAATGTATGGCGCATTGACTGAGTATTTGGCTGCTGCACTATTGGTTGTGGGTTTAAAGCAACCCACAACCTGGTTTTTACCCGACTGCCGAAGGAGGGTAATGTGTTTATCAGTCTATGTATGTTTGTTCCTATGTGGCGTTCTAGAGACCAAACGCGTTGGCCGATTTTGATGATTCTTACGTCAATCGATTTGGCTTAACCCTGCAAGTTCCAATGGCTATATTAAAATTGGAAAATAGAAAAATGGCGGCTTTTGGGCGCCATATTGTGGGGGCACCAATTTTTTTTTCATCGTGTGGCGTATCAAAATAAATGGTGTTAAGAGGTAATTTCAAAAATATGTAACACTTATATTTTTAAATGTACCTGTAATACATACCTGTAATACAAAAAAAAAACTAAATGGTTATAAATTAAAAAAGTTAATTAAAAAAATCAAAAACCCGACTGCTTAAGAAGCGAACTAAAAAGACAAGAAGAAAATAATGCTGTGCAGTCGGAGGATACATCTAGTTTTGGTCAGCCAGCTCGCGAATATGTATCGTCCGATTGCACAGGATGTTTTTTTCTTGTTTAAGTATTTCTTTTTAGTTCGGCTTTTTGATTTTTTTAATTAATTTCATGCATGGGTGGCCATTCCTCCGTGCCTGCAGGAAGCACATTATCTTGTTAGTCCTAGTCCTGTCATAATAATATGTAGACCTTTGACAGTTATTACGGGTAATGAGAAGCCCATTTGACACCAGTCTTGCTAAATACTGGTATCCAGCTGAAGCCGGTTAAACTGGAAGCCGGACTCTTTTACGGCACGCCATGGTCACAGTTATTTTTTAAAGAAAAATGCCACGATTATACTAATAAAAGTTCGCCATCCCTGTCTATAGGATAACCCTACAAACTGAAATGTAGCAACATCTGCTTGTTAAATAAATATGCTTGTATAGTTCTCGCCAAACTTCTTGGCCGCCTTGAAGTTGGCTACAATGTCTGCGCAGTTGTAAATTTCATACAAAACCAGCACCGACCCGTGCCTTGTGCATCGGAAAGCCAACCACAAGGCGGTCCAGAAGTTTGACGAGAACTTTACTTACCAATTACTTCTGCAAATCACGACATCGACAGGCATTGCTACTTTCAAATCCAAAACAACACTGCATTTAAATTGAGCATCGAAAATATGGCAGATCAGGATCCGTTCCAAAAGCGACATAAAATAACACAGATTTTAACAAAAGGCGAATATTTTACACAAAAACTCATCGAAATCGAAATTATTATCTGAAACATCTCACTCAAATTTCTAATGGCGCCAACGATGTGTTAAACGCGCCCCATATTTTGACAATAGAGGTTTTAAACTTTTTTTTCCGATGACAAAGGTATCTTCGCATTCGGCTTTGTCGGTGAATCATATTGTGTCATTTATATACTTTTTTGTAAAACTTTTTTCTGAAATCGATGTAATTTGTCGTTTTTATTGAATCTCTTTGTGATTTGCGTTTTTCGGGAGTGCTGTAGGAGTGTATGACAATGTATTAATATAGGGTGAATAATTTTGAAAGGTTTTAGATTTTCATCAAATGGAGATGAGCTTTGCAATTTGGTTGTTACGGAAACACTTTCAATTTCGATAAATGGGCTTGCTGATGAATTCATTGGCAATATTTTCAGGGGCGGGAATGAAAATCTTTGCTATTTTTTCCTTAGGTACTGCCTCCTTGGTCTTGTTTGTTTGTTATCTTTTTTTCGTATTTCAGAGATATTCATAGAGCATATTGATGAATACTTTCACCCCCTGAAAGAACTAGCGACAAAACCAAACTAGCTCCTCAAACTTCGTAAATCTCCGTCATCTTTCGGCCCCACCGACTTACCCCGAAGCACCCCGAAGGTATTAAGTTGGAAGTCGGTAGTACGCATCACGCATTAGGCGGCGTTCAGAGGTGCGGCTTTCACGCTCGCCGCTGATGCGATTAGTGGCAAATCTGATGCCGCCCTTATAGTGTTGCGTTGCTGACAAAAAATGTTGTTTACTGTTGCGCATTTGTTGCTCTTTTGCTGTTGCTCTTTGGCAGTGTTTATTGAGATTTAAATACATTTTGAATAAGATGACCAAAATTTTTTTTGGTAGATAAAAGCTTATTTGTGTCAATGTTTTCGTCCTTTTCTTTGAGTTTGTTTGTAAGAGAAATATAATACTTTATCTGAAGGTAATAGATATCCCTGATACTTACGCAAATGTTTATTTTGCTATGCTTGACCCGACCGTATTTACAATACTGCAAAATAGGTGATAAGACTAAAGAAAAATTCGATATTTTAGTGACTTTTTTATAACTTTAAGATCTTACTCGTATTTTTACAGTTATCATTTCACAACTTGAAACAGCAACACTATTCAGCTGTCGTAGGTACTTAGTATACTAATCGATGATGAGTTCCAGTAACCACTAACAAAATGAATTGAATGATCTAGTATTAATATGATAAGTATTTTGTAATCGTTGCAGAAAAAAAGTTCTAGCGAAATTGTTACTCATTCATTCTATCTACAATTCTAAAATAGAGCCCAAACTCATATCTCAAACAGTTACAAGTTATTTATTAAACAAAACACTGTTGTGAAAATGACGAATCTTAAAAGAAAAGAAAATCTTAGAGTTTTGGCTGGAATCACGTTCCTTAAAAAAACTAGAACTTTTTTTTTTGCTTTGGCTTCGCACGGTTTTTGCGTTTAGCCAGTGTCACGTTTAGAAGTTCTAGTTCCTTTAGATTTTAGTTCAATGTCCTTGTTAGGCCCCAGTAAAATGGCGGTAACTTTATTCGAAACTTCTACGGAGTTTTGTCGACAACATGAACAAACTCATGTTCTACCGCTGTGTTTTACTTGCCCACACTCATGCACGTTCACTAATATTATTAGAACAAAAATCCACCATTTTTACACTATTAAATTTCAGGAAAATAAAACAAAGAAACAACATAGACGCCATTACGTTTCCGCCAAAACTCCCAATCAACTAGAACTTCTAAAAACAACAAACCGTGCGAAGCCAAACCAAAACAAAAAAAAAGAAAATCATAGACACCTTTTTTAGACATAACTACAAAAGACGACTTTGTACTCAAAAAGAACATCTTTCACACAAAACACCGTCTTTCTTTGGTGTTACATACAAAACCAGTGCCGAGTAACATGACAGTGGACTGTCATAGACTATCATCAAGTCATGGAACAGTTCAACTGTTCCTGTCATCTGTCGCGTCAGGCGCAGTAGTGCGTAAGCTCTTTAGTAAGTAAGTAGGTACGGTAGTCGCTTTTGTACGCACGAGGACGTTTGGACGCGGCGCTTTTAGGAAGTTTTTATTATTAGTTCCATAGGCCTTTAAGGATTAAAGCTTTTTGTTTTTTTTTAAGAACTGAAAACTCTTTTCATAGTCTCTACTAACTATTTCCCGTGGCTTTGCTCCCGTTTAACAGGAACAGGAACTTATTTTTCGGAATAAAAATAACCAATGGCACTCGGCGATAGTGTAGCTTTCTATATATTTTTTTTTTATATTGGACTAAGTACTTCTAGAGGTTGTCTATCTTTTACAAATTTAAAAACAAAGAAACAATATTTTACTTTTATACAATATTAATTCAAGGTGACAGCGTGGTGTAGCTTTTGGAAAGGCATTTTCTTTATTGAATTGGCTTTGGCTTGGTTTAAATTTAGTCGAACCTATCAACATTTAACACATGACAACAGATTGTAAAAAGAATAGGTGATAAAAGTTTCAGTTCAACTTGCTAGTAAGTCAAAACCAATCCAGCTGCTGCGTTTCACAATCCCAGTGCGAACCCAAAGAGGATTACGCACCCGACCCACCATAGAGGCTGTAAGTGATAATCGCCTTTGCCTCATTTTTTTTTATTGTTAATTCGTGTGTGGAATTCCTACGCGCATTTAAAATTGGAGAAGCGGAAAATCATAATGGCCGCTCCGGTACTACCAACATTGAAATAGTTTTTGGTATACATTGACGTTTTATTCTACTGTTATAGAATATTTTTCTTAGTAAATGAGCAATGGATATTGTGGTGTGGTCGTGTACGTTATATATAAGCTTTATTTATTTGGACAACAATGGGAGGATTTTCCTGAGATTAGAGCAACAATGTGTTCGGGTTAGTTTGGCCTTTTAGTTTGGGAACTCAGCATGCATTTTGAAAAGGTAGCTTGTATGTGGCGAAGAAAAGGAATCGTGAGTCTTCGTATGGAGGCTGAACCTAAAATATCCCTAAGGTATTTAATTGATATATATTGTGTGAGCATAGTGAGCAGCAATAGATGCTAAAACTATTTTTTATAGTTGTATTGACTGCCTTGTTGGTTTAGGTGAGCTGAGCATGAGGCCTTGGGTTCGATTCCCGGATCGGTCAAAATTAAGTGATGAATTTAACTGACTTACATCCCGCAACGAAATTAATCAGAAAAGAATAACGGAGGAGTAGTAAAAAATACAAATTACCACTTCCCTCCATATCAAGCAGGAGACAGAACCAACAAGACCAATGGAACAAAAGATCGTTTACAACTGGGATAAGCCCAGTTGTCTAGCACCACGGATAAAAATTATTATTAAAATTAATTAGTCCTAACATTGTGAGATATTTGATTTCAATAATAGGTATGGCAAAAACGCTAGAACGCACGGAAATTTGTTCTAGTACATAGAGTTTGTACCAAAGGGTATATGCAACACTTCTGCTGCCTATACCTATGGCGACGGGCGTGATGTTTTGTATCTAATTGTAACAATATACTCGTAATACATTCCTCCCTGCACCCACCACTTATGTAACTCTGAATTTAAGACATACAGACAAAGCTTTAGTTTTATTATACATAGATAGTGGCGGGTGAGGGTCCGTTAAATTTATTTGGCAGATAAGTGCGTCGCCACGGAGGAATGTCGTCCGTCCGTCTGTGTCGCCGGTGGTTTTATTGTTATTTCTGAAACTGAGGCTTTGTTTTGTGGTTTCTTTAATTACTGATTAGTGAAGGAGTATAAAATGAATGTTCAGGAAATTATTGGCAATACAGTCTTGTTGGACCTGCTGAAGAATGTATATTTGTATTGTATAAACTCAATTTCTTTTAGTATTATATAACTTCACAGCGAATGTGTGAGCACTATACACTCTCTCATATGTCTCTCTGATGGTGGCACATGTGTTGGATCATTCGGTTCCCTTCATGATGGTTGAGCTGAGTGGTGCCAATCCATGCTTCATGTTTTCGTGAAGGGGCGCCATCAGTTGGGATAGGTCATAACTTGGTTGCCTCAGCGTGTTTTTAATTAATTATTGTATTTTGGAGTTGTTTATTTTACTCGTTCTCACATATGTGTAATTACCCAACAAGAATGATGTAAACAAATACTTTTAATTTAAACTTATTGATGGAAAAGAGTATCCGTGGAGTTTCTTGCACATTCGTCTCCATAGAGACCTACTTTGACGCTTGCGAAGGTGCAACTAGATTCAACTTTCTTTTTTGTTTAACAATTCTAAAATAATATCAACAATCAAATAGTTTATTTCATATAAACCTTATAGGTACATAAGGTTTTTTGAAATAAACTTTTGATTTTGATTGATATTCGAAAAAAACCATATGAGAGTGTAAAGAACTCCTCGTGAGAGAACTTCATCGTATGCAAATATCTCCTTTGAGAATTCAGAAGGTATATCTCATCTTGAGAATACGAAAGAAGCTAAAATGTACTTTATTATACCTTCTTTCGTATCCTCAAGATGAAAGTCTATGACCAGTGTGCGTTGCCAGTGCCATAACCTCATCGGAAGGCTTAAAGTCAACTAAAAGGCCAATGGAGAGAGCTATGCTCGGAATTTCCTTGCGTGATCGAATCAAAAATGAAGACATCCGCAAGAGAACCAAGGTTACCGACATAGCCCGAAGAATTGCCAAACTTAAGATGCAGTGGGCAGGGCACATTGCTCGCAGAACGGATGGCCGTTGGGCAGAAAAGTTCTGGACTGGCGACCGCGAACTGGAAGACGTTACGTTGGAATTGCAAGGCTTCCCACTAGGTGAAGCGACGACCTGGTCATGGCTACGGGTGTCCGGTGCATATGAAACGCACAGAACCGATCAGTGTGAAGACGCTTGGGAGAGGCCTATGTCCGGCAGTGGACGTCTTTTGGCTGAAATGATGATGATTATAATGAAAAGAGTACTTTAACGGTATCGACAACACTAGTGTCGTAAGACACTCGTGCCAACGCCAAGGGTAACCAGTTACTGGGTTGTGATGGCCAGATAGGTCCCTCATGTAAAACACTGATACCTACTCAGCTGGATCCCGTTAGACTGGACGCCGACCCCAACACGGTTGGGACAAGGCAGGCAGATTTATTGAAATATTTTTAGGCCTACAGCAGATATCTCTTTGTACAATAAGGTGAACCAAATACTTATATAACTTTAAATATGTTGTAGGCCTTTTAATAAAACTTTCGTGGACTCGCAAGGTTGGCCAAAAAATACTATAAGCAGGCAGGTAAAAATAAACCAAAGATAGATTTCCAAAAGCAAAATAATATCTACTTAAGGCTCCTCAACATGTACCGTTTGTTTTTTCAGAAGAGTTATAGCCAGATGTGTAGCTACCTATTAGTAGATTCTCCAAAAGGACAGTGGCAGAAGTCTATACATTGTTTTAGCTGAGATTAAATTCCTACATCTTTAAATGGAAAATATCTGGTTTAACTCAGGGTCATGTTCTGAATTAGTTTGTGCAAGAATTTTTGTTCGAGAACGCCGAGAATAATAGATATTCAGTCATGAATTTTTGTAAGTGATATCTGGGTACCTGCAAGGATAAGTGTTCCTTGTAGGTACCCAGATATACCTACAAAAATTCATGACTGAATATCTAGTATTCTCACTTAAATATAAACTGTATTGTTAATTCATTTACTCCGTTTTATTATAATAACAAATATATTAATGATATACTTACTACAGTCACTACTTGTCACTTGCAAATGAAAGTTAACGAAAAAACCAAATACCTTTCATTTTTAATGTTTTTTTTTTATGCGTGGTGAACCAGTTAATGTTATACCTACTTTCAAAAAATGCAGGCATTTATTGGAATTTTGTTTCAAAAATAACTAACTTTCAGGCGCTTAAATTTAAAACAGCTAAGATTTCGCCATTGTTCTTTTGCTAATAATGTTTACGTACCAAGTAATACTCCATTCGCCAATCATATCTACAATTACAATTTTATTGACAATATTTCGCAATATTTACTCGTCGCAGAAAATAGCCTTTTTACGCTCTTGCAAGGTAAAATCCAGTTTTTCCACAACCAGCCTTGAAGGGTTCAAGGCTGGTTGTGGAAGGAGTTGTGTTCACAAACATTTTATATCCAAAGTATAAATCATAACCTCGCTCCGCACCATCGGATAAGTACTATCGAAACGTAAAGATAAAAGTATGTTTACAAAACGGCCAACTAAGTGTGCACCTAGCCTTATCAACGATCGTGTAATGTGCGGCCCGCTTTATCAACCTGATATATTAAACCGACTTAAATATCCACTTGCTAAGCAAAATTAGGCTTTGTGTATAAGAAGGTAGGGTGCAATGAAAGCCCAGTGTTAAGTTGGTCATTCTTTAATAATATGTGTTGTATGCGTATGTTTTTCAGATGCATGTTTTCGAGATACGTAAAGTTTATGTGATTTGGTATGGAGTTTGATTCCTGGGTTGAGGAATATTAAAATTTTCTAAATCTGGTATACTGGATTTTCTCCTTTTTATTATTTTTTTTTATTTGAGGTGGGTTTGCTCTTGACTTTAGTCTAGGTCATAGGTAACTGAGACAGACTCGACGATGGTGTGAGATTACCCAGAAGAAGCCTGTTCACTCTTACTTTGAAGAGATTCGGGTTGAATACGTTCGGAAACAGACTCAGGTAGAGACTACCAGTTGCCACCCTCTGGCTGTGCGCATTATGAAGGATGTTTGGAAGCGCTTGGTGCGAATTGGTGGAATGGCAACCAGATAAGGATGGCAAATTGCAGTTGCTAGATGTCCGATGGTAGAAGAGGGCCGGTGGGATGAGTTCGTGGAGTTTTCAGCATACTCACCGAAATACAGTCTGTAGAAGATCGACAAGTAGGCAACCATGCGGCGATGAGACAAGCTGTGAAGCTTGGCATCCACCAGTTTAACGTCGCCTGACTTCGCCATCGGCCAGATTGCCCAACCTTACTAATTGGCTAATCTTTTCTACGCCTTTAACTTGTTTAGGTATGCTTATCCGGTATCCCAGAGAAGACCCAAAATAGATTCGACTATCCATCGACATGGCATATATTCTTTAACCAGGGGGCGGCTGAAAATAAGCGTTGACCAGCGTAGAGGCCATGCTGCATATCTACTGGTCAGCATCTGCCTTTTGCCATACTGGAAAATATTGTGCTTTAAAACTATCTTATGTTTTGTTTGTTTTAACATTTTTCAGAGGAGATAACTAATTTATTTTTTTCTTTCATAGCCAACTTTGTGTCGTATACTCTTTCGAGTAGAAATTACTAACGGTTTCTTTATATTGATATGGTCCGCTCTGCATTTTATCCTAGCCAAAAGCATAATGTGCTTTGGTTAGGGTGGAACACTAAGGGTGTTTAGATTAGTATGGGGCCACTTCTGGATACTGATCTCCCCCAAATTGCCCCATATAAGCCCGTTCTTCACAATCCGTATCTAGTATATTCCGGTATTTTTTTCAAGCCGTCGCCGTCGGTTCATCTCGTCATCTGCCTGCCCTTGTCCCATGTTACTTGGGGTAGGCGCAACACGTTATCTTCTGACATATCGTCCTGTCCCCCGTCACGCCATCACTGACTCCCTTTTCTTTTATATCACTCCTCACACAGTCTATCAATCTTTTCTTTAGCCGTCCCCTCCCTCTTCATCCACATTTATATTAATAACTCTTTTAGTAACATGCCTTCCATCCCTCCTCATCACATGACCATACCAGGCCATCACTTCATCTAGCTACTAATAAACGCATACCTACCTACTTACTTCTCATATTTGACCATTATAACAAGGAATTCAATACAAAAGACATAAATTAATGTATTCAATAAAATCACAACATGTTACTGCAGTAGCTTGACATAATTTACCCATCGTCGCCGCGTCACCCATCCTCAAGCACTTGACAAATGTATGGAAGCTTTGTTCTGTACAACATGTGCCTTCTTGAATGAGTTCAAATGAGACAAACTGAATAATTATGTATGTCGTGAGAAAATATGGAATCTGGTTTAAACATACTGTTGTTCATAGAGTATGATTTGCATGTATGTACGGCTTTCAAAGCAATCCCATTCCGGTTTTTTAATTAGTAACATTTAAGATTCAAATATTCCGATTCGAATAGTGAAACGCTCACATCTTTTGAACTACTAAACCGATTATCATCAAACATAGCTAACAACACTCCCGATAATGTCACCTTTCAAATGCAAAAACTGTATCAAAATCGGTTCATACGTTTAGGAGCTATGATCCCACAGAAAGATACACAAATACACAGGTACACACTACACACGTCAAACTTATAACACCCCTCTTTTTCCGTCGGGGCAGAATTGTAAAGGTCCTTTTAGACAAGAGTTATTTAAAAGATACCTCAGCAGGCCCTAAAAGAAATAATTTGACATTTGTATGTGTCAATTTTGTCTCTGAGATAAAAAAAAACAGACTTTATAGTCTAGAATGTCATTCAATGTCACCGATGGCGATGATCGAAATGCCAAATTGTAAGGGATTGATAACGTGACATTTCGATAGCGTTTGACATTCCCAAACATTTTTGACATTTTTCAAAACCAGTTCAAAACGCTATCGCCACGCTTTCGATGACCAAATGTCACCTTGTCTATGGTCTAAGTTGCCTAGAGCCAAAAGGGGCCTAAGAATCTTTCTAAACGAAAGTCTAATCAATTGCCATATCTTTGGGCCTACCGCATCAGCGGCGTCATCCAGTTCTAGCCCCCATGCCATGACGTGTCAAAACTATAATGAATCGACAGTGAAAAAAAGTCACATACATCTGTCCCTTTCGCACACTGGAAATAACCTTGCTCTAAGAAGTTATGGTCATCCCGCTGTTATTAGAAACCTAATCTATGACTGCCTTCAACTCACAGGGCGATATTGTTACCAATATTAGTAGTAATATTTTACCAGATGTCCTAATGTTTAGCAATGATTTTTACCTATGCATACTAATATCAATAATGCGAAAGTAACTCTTTCTGTCGGCTTGTCTGTCTATTTGTCTGTTTTTTTTACCAGTTCATGTCTTAACAGATTTAAATTAAACTTAGCACTCAGGTGGACCATGATTAGGATACAGGATATTTTTATGTTGAGTATGTTCATTTTAGCTAATTTCCAACATTCACGCGGGTGAAGCCTCTAGCAGAAGCTATTTTTGGGACAATCCCACCACACTATTCCCAAACCACTGCAACTCCTGAAAATCACCACCAGAAAAGTACTAAAGCAATGAAGCTCGAGGAAGTCGGAGAATGAATTTAACCGTCTTGGATCCCGCAACGAAATTAATCAGAAAACAATAACGGAGGAGTGGGAAAACAAAAACGTATTTTCCACTTCCCTCCATATCAAGCTGGAGACAGAACAAACAAGGCCAATAGGCAAAAAGGGTCGTTTACAATTGGGATAAGCCGAGTTGCCTAGCAAAAGTTAGTACTCGTATAAATGGGGTACCCAATATCCTAATCATCATCATTTCAGCCGAAAGACCTTCACTGCTGAACATAGACCTCCCCCAAGTGTCGCCTCATTGACGGGTCCCGTGCGTCTCGCATCCAGCAGGATCCTGCAATCTTCACGAGATTATCGGTCCACCACTAGGTGGTCCGATTCGCGTCTTCCGGTTCGCGATCGCCACTCCTGAACTTTTCGGCCAAATCGATTTGATCAGTCTTCCAGGAACGTTGAATTACTCATTGTGATAGTTTTCTATGTCACCCCGGTGGCCGCTGAACTTTGGGGTCACGTAATCAGTTGCCAAAGATCTTCAAGGTTAAACCAAGTTACAAACAAAACCCTTATTATAGAGGTCTATCAAAACACAGTTTTATCTTCTTAGTTTAAACATGTTATAAAAGTTGTTGCTACTATTTAACGCAAGCGCAAGCTTCCGCGTCTCTCGCCCAGCATGATCAGTGCTCTGGTATGGGAAGAGCCATTCTTGGTGGTGGGCATTACAGTCCCCCACTATCCGTTCTGCGAGCAATGTGCCCTGCCCATTGCAGCAACTTGCCTTATATAATGCGCTAACTTCTGCCTATTACATCTACAAAAATATACACATTTAACAGCCATATGGCACTAGGTAGCTATCGGTAATGTAGTGGCTTCTCCAATATTTGCTTTATTTAGATAACTCGCCCACAATTACGTGGCGCGATAAGCTTGTTCGCTGTATTTGTACACTCATCTATAAAACTGCGTTATCTTTCGATGTATGGCTTTCCATTATGATAAGCTGTGTCGAGGAAAGAGCTTTGTTTTTCTAGAATAAAAAGGAATGATTTTGTTATTCGAATATTAGAAAAGCAATAGACAACAGTTCCTTTAGCTAAAAGAAACTTATTCGTAGGTATACTGGGGCACGGACAAGACAAAATCATATACCTGGGGTAAATAAACACTTTTTATTAAATCAAAGTTTATATCACGCAAAATCTATTGTTTTCTGCGAAATCTCTGAATCTGGCGTTCTACACCCTAACTCCGATAACGAAGTTACCGGCCCTGCCGAAAGTACTCCGTAACTAGTAGATACAACTGTCCAATTGTGTTGTCATTCGTTATTAGTCGTACCCCGAACGAATCATGAGTCCGTATGTGAGTAGGAAACGCCTGTAACGAAGGCCGAAACTACGGACTTCGTGTTTAGGGCGTAGATCTCCAGATTGGTACAATGCGATTTCAAAAACTATTTCGCCACTTTTGTGCCGGAAAATGAAAAGGAGTGAAGACATATGCAAAAGCTATTAAATTATATTATGTAATTATATTATCTCTAAACAAAAAATCAAACCGACTTCCAAAACAAAACACTACAATACGAAAAATGAAAAGAAGTCGGTTTGCTTTTTTGTTTAAAAGATTTTTATTTCTCTCTTTTTAGTTTTGGACCTCCAATTAATATGAAAATAATTTATAGCCAAAGTACATCTCATGGAGATACCAATAAGCCCAAACACGACTTGGATACATTGTTTTATTTCGGAGTTCCAGTGCCTACCTTCCGGCTTTATCATCAGATCAGTTCGATGGTACCATTTTCATCAGTACCATTTATTTATAAGTATTTACTTCAGCATAGTCAGTTAACTATTCGAGATATCTTATACCCGTGACAAACTTAGCATTAAGGAGTTTCAGTGGCCATCTGTCCAGTGCCAGTGGTCTTCTTCATCAGTCTCACTTAACCAAATGATACTTTCTGTGTGCAAATGATTGCATTTTTGTTGAAAATACCAAAATTCGAATATGTATGCCGATAATATTTGAGGAATTCCCTCGATTTCCCTAGGATCCCATCATCACTTCATGACCTGATGACCATGGGACCAACTCTGAAGTATACCCTTACAAACAAAAGCAGAATGTTTCAAATCAGTTCAGGCGTCTTTGAGTAATCGGGGCACATACATAAAAAAACGATTCCGACGAATTGAGAACCTCCTTTTTTGAAGTCGGTTAAAAAAAGAATTTTTAGAACTGCTTTCCTGTTCCTAAGTAAATTAGATCAATGTCTAACAAATGTGTTCTCTTTAAAGAGCATTTTCTTCGTATTTATAAGCTCTTTAAAGTCTACCACCATCATTTTACAATGATTTTATCAGCAACAACTTTTACTTGTGAAAAAAAAACTATGGAGAATTTCAAAATTTCTATCAATTTCGTCACTTGCTAAAACTCCTTAGACATCTCTATCAAAACAAATGAAGTCGCCAAACCTCATGCGCCACATGGTCAAAATCAAAAAGCCATATCACCCAAGATGGTCCCTTTAGACGACTTCAAACCCACACTAATAAATCTTCGAGACACGCGCGACAATTTTTTCACCGTCTACCATTTTGCCGACATACTTAAGACAAGATGGTGAAAAAAATATGGCAACTTGGATTTTTGAACCGGAAACTTGTAGATTTTTAAGTATTTAAGTGTTCTCTTAAAATAGAAGTTGAAGTTTAGATCCTGTTGTTGATTCGAATGTTCATTGGTTATATTTAGTAAGTATGGTGTTGGGCCTTTTATTTGGTTCAAATGAACACAGCATGACTACTGTTTTGTAAAATTATGTGTTCAAGTGTTTGAGTATATTTTAAGGGGTAAGATGATTCAGAATATTGTTGAGTTTGGAGACAGATGTGATCTCTGTTAATTCATGTTCTTATAATGTCATTCCCTTCAGCTCCTTCGATGTCTGTTTTCTTCCTCTCTATATTTAGCTTGTCATACGCTCTTTGGTCCTCATATATAAAAATCGGCAGCTGTTTAGCAACTTATTAACAGATTATAATTTTAAATTCGGTAAAGAGAAAGCTTTAATTAACAATCTGCTAATGAGTAGCTAAACAGCATTTAGATTTTTATATATAAGGCCCGTCATGTTTCATCATCAGCCTTTTAATGTGCCCACAGCTGGGACAAAGAGAGAGGTAATGGGCCTTAATCCACCACGCGGGCCCAGTGCGGGTTGGTGGATGTCACATGTCTTCGAATTTTTGGTTCTAGGATATGCCAGTTTCCTCACGATGTTTTCCTATTATAATGATTAAATAATTTACACAAAGCTCAACCTACAATTTGTTAGTCGAGCTCGCTACCACTGAACTACCTTCGTTACTCTTTTTTTCACCTGCTCTGTCTTTTAATTGCCTAACAAACCGATCATGATTATGAAGGTGTTAAAACCGTCCATAATCATGATTCTCATTGCAATCTATACAAAATTCAATACCAATAAAGCAGCTCACAACATTAAAAACACCCTCCCTCGTTATAAACTGCTTTATCATCGCATATGTGCGTTTATTGCTAAAAAACGTTACGTTTCAAGTTTATATTGATATTAATGATTGCTGATCTAGTTATGAATGTGGGCTCGTCATTGTACTGATGTATCAGCGTTGTCTATATTTTTGCTAATAGGATTAGTAGGAGTCTGTTTTGGTGTTTTTTTCAGACTACAGCAAAGAAACACCAGCCTTTTTACAAACTAAATATCATATACGACATCGTCATCATCATCTTCCTGCAATTTACGACGGTGAGCATTAATTCCAATACGAAGTTTTACTTGCATGGATGTACCAGAATATATTGAAACAAAATTGTGCGGAAATGTTTTTTGATTAAACTTCACACTTACAAATACACCATTGCGTAATGATGGAAGGCCTTGAGAGTTGGACCGATGACTTAGTGAAGTCAGAGCACAAGACCGATCATGTAGCGACGGCCTATTTTCAGAAGTTGACGATTTTCGGCAGTTATTATGATGACGAAGCTGATGGCGCCTAAATAAGATAATTAAAATTACAACATTGAATAGCTAACACTGACTATTACAAAATTTTAATTAAGTAACATTAAATTTAATGTATTAAAGATTTCCATTGATAATACTTTACTTATTTACGAAATCATTTTACCGAATATTAAAAACCATTAAAAAAATGCTTTTTATTAGGTAATGGATTCACAACAAAGCACTTGTTTTCACCCTTTCACCTTTTCATTAAAATAACTGAATGGATCTCAAAATGCACAACATTTTGCACAATAGTACATATTATACGAATTACGGCGTAATGTTTTGAATGGATTATATTATAATTAATATTTAAATGTGTTAAAAAATATTGATTTAGTTGTCAGTCAAATGCACCCCTTCGTTGAAGCGGGGTGTGTGTAGTGCGATAGAGCGGTTTTGATCCATCAATTCTAAATGTTACGCCTCTAGTCAAAAATGGTGATTTAATATATTCTTCTTTATAATAATAAATTATTCTTATTTTAGTTTTTTACTAGTGTCCTTTTATTCGGGTCAGTACTTTGAACTTTTACTAACTTATAAATAACAGTAGCCTTGATATTTAAACATAAGCAATTTTGCAGTAGGTACCCGACGGATTCTGAAAAGTACAGTCTGTTGCTCTTGAATTCAAGTAAACAGATGTATCAGACCAAATTTACACAAAACTGCCGATACATAAGGAAGATACAACAGATTATAAAAAAGCCAAATTGTAAATCTGTGATCTCAAATCATTCACATATATCTACAATGTACCCCTCATCGCCATTCAAGTATCAAGACATATCGCCCCTACAATAAACCAGCACTAGCCATATGCACGATCGCTCGCGCCGCTCGGCTCATTGCGCGCATTGTGATCCCGTCATCATATCACGTCTCATTCGGTTTCATTATTCAAATTATTTGAAAGTTTTCATTGAATTATATTTTTGTAGAAGAGAGTTAATTGTTAACGTATTGATCTTCTTTTCATTTGAACCTTTACTACTTTACTATTTAATAATCCTTTTAATCTCATCCGTCGTGCTTTTGCCACCGCCGGTGTGCCAGCTGTCTTAGAACCCAATGGCCTGGCACGCGTTGATGGGAAGAGACCTGATGGTATGACCATAATGCCATGGAAGTTGGGTAGGTCTTTGGTGTGGGATGCAACTTGCGTCGACACCCTTGCACCATCCCATCTTCCTAGTACGGTGGGCTGCGCTGGGGCGGCTGCTGCAGATGCTGAAAACCTCAAAATTATGTGTTTGAGCCGTTTGGGGCTGAAACATTAGGGCCATGGGGTCCGAGTGCACACCTATTATTTCGGGATATCGCCAAACGGTTGGTCGACTCTTCACGAGACCTGAGAGCTGGCCTTTTTTTTGCCCAAAGAATCAGTATTGCCATCCAACGTGGCAATGCTGCCAGCCTTCTGGGCACTTTTCCTGTTGACAGCGATGTGGATGAATTTTTTGACGCCCCGTAATTTTAAATATTTTACTCTTATTTTAGTCCTAACTCTAGTTTACAAATAATGTACATATGTAAATAAAAATCAACCTTTATGATTTTCTATTTTATATATATTTTACTATTAATCCCTTATCATAATAATTCACTTATCCTTATCTCATTTATTTGAGGTCGGTGCAAAATGTGTTCTTGCTCCCATACTTCTTGATTGGTCCTTAGTTTAACCAAAACACCTGTACTCACATAAATTGCTATTCCAGAAGCCCAAATTTATGGCAAACGATCATCTTCCTAACCTTTTCTCAATGACGTTGGAGTGAGTTGCCCAGTTTTGCTGGATACATGCACTCCTTGAGTGACTACAGTCCACAACTCAGTTGCTAGGTAACGAGGTATATTCGATGCGGTACAACGCATCTAGTAGAAATTAGCAACTAACTGTTTGGAAAATTGACAATGTTTTTGTACATTTCACACACAAAGAAGATATTACGAAGCACAACAAACCACCGACGCCGACGCACCCCTAAAATAATTATCTAAAGTCATCATAAAAATCACCGCGACAATCACAGTAATTGTTTGCGCAAACTGTTTCCTGATCAGCGTTTGATTAACTCACACACGTTAAATATACACAAAAAGTCGTGTTTTTTGTTATATTTTCCCCGTTGTTTTCATTATCGTTATGGGAAAGTATTCCCCTGTTTATTTGGGCTTCACACCCATAGGTTTTTTGATTAAAATGTGCTGTAATGGTGGGGTGTCCCACAGGGGTGAATCTTAGGTCGCTTCCGTTTCATTGTTCAGGTTTAGTTTCGTTTATCACTAAAATCTGGGCGCTGATTGCTTTGCGTATTTTAAGTAATGATGATTGTTAGGTATTATTTTAGGAATGAACAGAGAGCACCTGCCTGCTCTGTCACGCAAACCATTACAATCATAATAGTTCACAAACAATCCGTACCTACGTAAGTCTATGAATACATTGTTATCTTTAATAGAAAACTACATTTTAGAATAGTTATTAATTTATTTTATCTTACTTATTCTTATCTTACCAATCCAACTACTTTTATTAACGTGCAAGTTTTTGAGGATGGATGGATTGATGTTTTGATGAAATTTTACAGAAATGTAGCTTTAACATCAGAATAACACATAGGCTGTAATTTATAAACATATTGGGAGAAGTACTAATACCACGCGGGTGGAGCCGCGGGCGGCAGCTAGTATTATAAAATGCGAAAGATGAAATGAATGGATGATGTTTGTTACTCAATGACATCAGAACGGCTGAATGAATCTGGATGAAATTTTGCACAGAGATACATTATAGTCTGGAATAGTACATAGGCTGTCTTTCATCCGGTATAATGTGCTCTTGAGATATGAAAAAAACACTTTTCACGCGAGCGAAGCCGCTGGCAGAAGCTAGTTATAATATGTATATACTTTATTTATGAATTTATATTGTGAACTTGCAAAACTGCCTTTAAATGATCTTGAAATAAATGAAGTGACTGACGATATTTGTAAAATTGTAGAACAATTCAAATCAGCAAAAACTGTCCTAAAATAATGTCTACCAACTAAACACTAAATTAAACTTTAATAGAAAGAAAAAGACAGAAAGAAACATAATTTTATTTCTGTCTTAGAAAAAGAAAAATAAATAAGACAAACATAAATAATAAAAAAACATGCGTGAACAACAAAGCAAACTACGAATTACATTAGTATAACTCTAAACAATTCCTCAAAATTAACCCAAAAGACGCAGTCGTCATTCAAAACATTTATAATATCCATCCATAAAAAAAGAATACAATATTCATACAATTAGCCAAACGCTAGCTCATCCGTGACGGAAACATTACGAACGCGTGCGGTCACATATTGTCATCAGAGAACGCAATAAAATAACTTTTGGAAAACACCCCGATACTTCCGATGGTAGCTTTAGGATTTCAAAGCGAGGGTTATGAATTGGTATTGCTGATATTGTTATTGGTATTTTGGGTGTATGGTCTAAAGGAAAATATCTTGTAAGTATGCTAGAAGACGAATACGCCAATATATCTTGCCAATTAGACGGTGTGGTGAAAGTAAATAATAGGCTTAAAAACAAAGTTTATTTCAAAATTAATTGAACACTTTGCTTAAGTGGATCTAACTTCAATTTAATACAATTTCTGCAAACTGTTAAGTATCATAAAATTGCATTGCTATAAAGATTCTGATCATTTAATCTTTCTATGTTCTTTCCAATAAGATTTCTAAGCTCCAATAAGTATATTCATTTGGTCAAACAAATGGTAATTTTCAAGGCCACGAACAAGCTTACCTTGGTAGTTTACGAACACTACAGAGTATTAATAATTAAGTTCTGTCTGAATCTAAGAATTCCAAGATTAGTAATTGAGATTCTGGTATTACATAATTAGTCTGGGTATCATCATTGGTAACAAACGCAATGGCTGAAATACACCACTGCCATCGCCTTCTGTCAGTACATTCTAGATATGAGCGGTAGTGTTACCAAAATCTTCAATTTACAGAAGACTCACTACCGACCACCATGCAAGCCCATAAGACCACTCACGCTCACTCATAAAACATAACTATCAATCATAGATAAATCATCAAAATTTCTTACCCTATCGTCTCTTGCATTATTTAAGCGTCTACAGCAATATTTTTCCTTCACCATCGAATACTTTAAATTCTTGCCTTTCTTTCGTGGCTTTCGTATCTACCCTAAAAGCCGGCCGGGACATTAATCTAATCAACACAAAACACTGTAATGAGTGGACGTGTGCCACGCGGCGCGGTACGGCACGGTGCGGGCGACGCGCGGCGCGTGCGACGTAATGTGGGCTATTGTTGATGTTACGGATGGGTTGGAAAGCGGTTACTGTTTGGCTGCGCATGGGGAAATCGTGGTGATAGAAGGGAATTTTGGTATCGGGTAGACTCAAGAAGTTAGGGAAAGAAATTGGAGAGCAAATACAAATTAAGGAATTTTTAAGACGACTGTAATAATTTAATATACAATTATGAGCCTTGAACTCCAAACTATCGTCTATTTGTATGTGGTATACAACGTATGTATAGTGTTTTAACAATTATATTATTATTTTTTATTTTTTTTCAGTTTCTTTCTAACCCAACAAGTGTCAACTGTATTAAACGAAGAATTTAGCTGTTGTCTACAGTTCTTAGTTCTTATTTTTTTATTAATGAAACATAGTTGCTCTTCCATTTAACTTTAGACATGGGCAGAATAGTCGACATCGGCTTCGCTAGCCATATAAAATATAGAATAGAATTATATTAATGTAAGTAGGTACGGTCTGTAAGTATAGTTTTTAAATTTACAAATAAAAAGTACTTAGCCAGCTACATATTTAGTACTTTCAGCCTTATTCATAACCACTCGTTACCTATCTTATCTTATCTTATGGAAGGGCCGAGAAATAACTCGGACACTTCGACCACAATAGATCCCAATGGGTCGAAGTATCCGAGTTACCTATATACCTGATTAGGTAAAACTGATTAGCAGATCATTCTAAATTCAAAAGCTAAGAAATTGAATTTGAATTAAGAATCAGCCAATAGTGTGTTACCTAATAATATGGTTAAACAGATCTTATAGTAGTTTAAGGCGAGAGACACACATATGTGTCTACATATATAGGTATGTGATTTTTTCAACAAAAATGATGTAACCAAAAACTTGTAATTGAAACTGATGGAAAATTGTGTCCGTGGAGTTTCTTGCACATTCTTCTCCATAGAGACCTATTGAGGCTTGCGAATTTGCAACTAGATTAATCTTTGTTTGACGATTCAAAAATACGTCTAAGGTTAATTTGAAATAAAATATTTAATATATAAATGATTTTGATTTATTCATAAGGTCCAATATGTTCTTTTCCGAATATCAAGCCCATCCAAGAAGTTGAAACATTTTTTAAGGACTTACAAAATAGTCGCAATTGGTTTCAATGAAGTGCCTAAAATTTCACTCTAAACCTACCTAGGTACTATATACGTATACTTAATAAAGAAATCGACTATTTTTTTAATAATAATAGGTACACAACATTTTCGCATTAAGTTATTTGACAATCATTCATACCTTGTTGAACCAAAACATTTTATCAAAAAAATCCATAAATAACAAGAACATTTTCTTTTCCGCGCCGGCGATGGCGCCATATTGAATTAAAATTGGCGGGAGTTTCCGCCATTACCAAAATGGCGGTTATACTTGACAAGCGTATTTTTTCTCGATGATAAATCTATCCGGGAATGCTTCCGGTTCCGGGATCGCGATGATCGATGTTCCGGATCAAATCTTTGCATAAAAAGGATGTTTTAGGGGATAACCTTTTAGGGTAAATGGGGGATGATCCTTTCGTGTCTCGTTCTTTGAGGAACTGTTAAGATTTGGTAAAATTTTGTTGCCAAAAGTTATTAGTTTTCTGTTGTACTGAATTCAGTTGTTCTCAAGTATCAGCTGTACTTAACCTAGCCATTGTTTTACATTGTGCCACTGCTTCTAACGCCATAACCCAGTCAGTGAGTAACATGATCCAATTTAGTAGACTTTTCGGACTTCTGACTATTCGTGATGAAGATTTATCGAAAAACGAGACATGGAAGCGAGTCGATATATGTAATGACACCCAACCAAACACTGGGCGTCAAGATAAGCGTAACTTAACCTTCACCAACCACGCTCCGTGTAGTTGTTTTTGTCTCAAAAAGAATGACTGACGGAAATATTGTAAGTAGGTGCAATTTTTAGGGTTCCGTACCCAAAGGGTAATAACGCAACGTTATTACTAAAACTCTACTGTCCGTCTGTATATCTGTAACCAGGCTGTATTTCAAGAACCGTGATAGCTAGACAGTTGAAATTTTCACAGGTGATGTATTTCTGTTGCCGCTATAACAACAAAAAAAAATATTTAAGTGGGGCTCCCATACTACAAACGTGATTTTTTTGCGTTAATGGTACGGAACCCTTCGCGCACGAGTCCGTCTCGCACTTGGCCGGTTTTTTTTAAAAACCCTTTTACAAGGACCTATCTAAAACTGCATATTTTCGCTTGTGTAGAACTACTTAAATAGCTAGCTTTGTTATGAACACGTTTAAAAGTGCAACAAATTCGGTGTTTATTTAACGGCCTAACTTTAACCATATTGGCTAATACCGTTAACAATCAGTAATGCTACTTATAGAAATTAATAAATATGTATGACTATTAGTTATGACCGCGACGGGATCGAACCCCCTGCCCACGGATTAGCTGCCGATCTGTCAGCGGTTTGAGCCGACTTATTATGATATGTGCTGCGGAACTAGGAGAATTATTGAAGTGTTATGTGAGAGGGACACAAGAATCAAACTTGGCTATTTTACACGCTGCCCAAAATGGAGTGTTATGTTTTCAGGGTTCATGTAAGTTTGTGAGTTTCTTTACTCTCACAAAAATACGTGGCATATTGGTTACCATCGTTAGAAGCGGTGCGTTATCCTGGGTAACATAGTCTGATGAAAATTTTACTGCGTCACATTGTTCACTTATAACATAACAAAAGAAATTAAATAAAAATAAAAGTAGGCACTATTCAATATCCCATATGAGATATCGTTTTATTACTTAAAGTTATGAAATATAAAAGAAATAAATAAAATAAATTAAACTACCCCATACCCCTTTTTCTCGAGACCTTTTGAAGAACAACCTGTAAAGAACTGTTTCAAGGAACCATCCCCTGACTGCAAAGCAAAGATTGGGTTTCAGTTTTCCACTTTTGGGCACAATGGCGATTTAATTGCTAAGTAAAAAATATAATATAATTAGTAGATACTTACTTTGTGCTATGCTAGTATTGTAATAACTGTGCTTGTGCATTCAAAACTATATATACCATCTTGATGCACTTGATTCGATTGACAGGCGGACCAAAAGGCTTATTTGCAACGATGCACTGGTCGCGTCAAAGCTCCAGAGCCTCGAATATCGACGCCGAGTTGCCAGCCTGTCGGATTTTTTATCGGTTATATTTCGGGGAACTGCACAACTTGATTCCACCTAGCCCTTTCCATCATCGGACTACAAGACGTACGGCCATGCGCCATCGCTCCCATACGCACAAAGCGTTATGCTAATACTTTCATTGTGCGCACAGCTAAGGAGTGGAACTCCCTTCCGGGGTCCTTGTTCCCTAATAGCTACAACATCGGGGTCTTTAAGTCAAGAGTGAATGGGTTACTTCTAGGCAAGCGTGCTTCACCGTCGACCACATCATCGCTTAACATCAAGTGTGATAGTGGTCAAACGCGGGCCCATAGATTATAATAAAAAAACTCGTTTTTAATTTATGATTTAAGTTTTATAATTCACTTTTTGCCAAGGCCAGGCGTGTTTCTTTTTTTCTTATCGGACATGAGTAGGTTGTAGGTATATTTATTGGCAAGGAATAGAGTGAGGTTTGGTATTATCGCATTATGAAAGGTATGATATTAGCATCACGCATACCTAATAATACTGTTTTTGCCATACCTACCTGTGGAATTCCCTGTTACCACTTAAAATTTAGAACACAATAATATTAGAATTAATATTTGTTTCGGGATATTTACCATGTATATTTAGGTTTTGGTTGAGAGCTCGATATTAAATTCCTGCACCGTTACAAGCGCCATGATTACGAGAACTGAACCATGATCACGGTGCCGAAATATCGAGGTCTCAACCAAAACCTAAATATACATGGTAAATATCCCGAAACAAATATTAATTCTAATGAATGTGACCATGTCAGCTTAAAAACTTATACAATAATATTAGCTTTAATTTTAATCCGTGACGATTGGCAACTACTTACTCTTACCTCAGTTGTAAACGTCCCGTGTGCCTATTGGTCTAGCTGTGTTCTGTCTCCTGCTTAATGAGTAGGGAAATTCTCCGATGTTCTTTTCTGATTAATTTCGTTCCGGTATCCCACACCATTGAACCGTTTTCTCCTGATCTCATCAAGCTTCATTGCGCATACTCTGCGCTGCATTCATTCTTTTCTGATGGTCGCCACTTTTGATTCTGGCTTTCAAGAGTAACAGTGGTTGACAATTTAGTGTGGCGGGCTCTTTAATTCCTAAAAATTAAGAAAATGAAATGATCATGTCAAGTTGCAAAAGCAAGGTTGCCAGGTTTTTGCATAAACCGTTCTTTGACTTAATTCCTGGTAAAAATTGGGCTGGTCATTGAAAATTAACCTGGTATATGACTATTACAGATTATTATGTGGAAGAGAACGAACAGTTAAATTGTTATTAGGGCAGGCGTTTTAATACTTTATTCGAGGTTTTAGTCTTAACTTTAAAACAGAATGAAGTAATTTCTGGTACTGCCTCATTCTTCCACCACACCATCCACAGCCACTATTACATTCCACCATTGAGTATCTCTCAAAGCAGCGAGCTGTGGTCCGCGAAGTGGCGGCGCAGAAAATGTGCAATGCACTGCACTGTGCATTAAGGAAATTGATTGTGAACTCACAATAGAAGGCAGGGACGGAATGGAAGTCAGTATTATTTGGAATAGTGATGGGGATAAAGGATGTGAATTTTGTAATGTTTTTCAAGTATTTTGGTGGTTTTACTATGTTTTAAGCTGGCTTTTCACGACGCGTAATATTTAGAGTCGAGCCGAGCCGATTCGATTTGTACGTGCAAGCACGCGCCACGGGCGTACCCGCGTCACCCGTGCATATACAAGACAGGCCGAGGCACGCAACGCACCTGAAAATGAACGTGTTCCATAGCGCGAGCCCGAGCCTCTACGAGAGAGAACTTAATTACACTATGTTATACGCATAAAACTCATAATTTCCTTAGATCAAATTACTAAGATGGTTAATGCCATTGATGGTTAAGCAGGTTAAAAATTACGACTTGCCGTTTAGAAGTGATTCTCATTTTAAAATCAGCTACTGAGATGTATCTGAGCCTTAAATACTCCCAATAGCTAAGCAAATATTAGCCTTTAGCAATTATACAGATTTGGAAAATGAAATACCCAGTTTCTTTGTTGCTGAGGTATAGTTTCGTGAATCAGTTTACAGGTATTAAGTCCGTGAATCTTTTTTCATAAAGTTCGTTTCGAAATAATTTAAAATTATTATTTAGGCCGACGTAAAGAAAAATTAAACTTTTTAAGAAAAAAATCCCAACACCCAAGTCCGTGCCCCACGGTGGCCACAAATCAAACAAACACAAGATTATAAATGCACCTCAACATTACACGCATCCCACTCAACGTATGGGTACCCTACACCCCACCAAACGAATGGGCATCCTACACCCTACCAATACATACTAATACAACAATCCTGTTTTCTCTGCGTATTTACATTAATCATGTTTGGTTAGCGTCTTGCAGTTTTCAAATTAGGGATTATTATTTTCTATAAGGGATTACAGAAAAAAAATGTTAGCGGTACGAACACGAAATCGGTATAACACGCCATAATTATCAGGCTAGCTTCCTCGAAGAGCAGAGGTGTATAGTTAAACCAATTCAAATATGATCCAAATTCTGCTGTTTGCTGGCTGCTTTTTAGAATGTCTTCCTTGATATCTCGTTGGTGTACTGTTTAGCGTGAAGTTCTTCATTTAATTAAAGCCCAGAGCCTTATTGCGTCAGTGAATTCGGCAAGGCAAAGGATTTGACCCCATCAATCGACCGATCACATGCGAGATGAAAGACGCTATCTGGATTTCCGTCTATATGATTGGTCGATTGTTTTAACGCAAATAGGCTGTGGTTGGGCAAACTCTTATTTGATTCTGTCTGTAAGTCTTATTGACTTGACCTGACCTGAAGAATGGCGCACGCCTAATTTTCTTGCATTAACTGCTCCCTTTGTTTGAAAAATCCGTCTATTCGACAGCGTAAAACACGCAATGAGTAGGTACTGAGTTGTCAAAATGAATGGGAGCGCGCGTGCTCTGTGCTCTCAAAACAGTGACGCAATTAGGGTGCTGGGCTTCCCAGTAGCAGTTCGCACTATGCACAAGTGCTCGATTGATATCAATAAAGTCACCGCCTATTACTTTTTCGTAAAACTTAAAAGTTATATAATGATTAAATAAATTTATAAGCACTAAAACACTTTACTATGAATTAAAATAACAATAATTAAGATGTAAAAAAAATGTAAAGCTTGAAATAAAACACTTCTTTATTTTTATTTTATTTATTTATTTTATTACTTAAAACTTGTAACACTACTGCAGAAACATGGGTGCACAATACAAGAACAACTTTGTATTTAATACTGTAGAACTAACTAAGAATGAAGCCGTGATAATATGTAAAAGGAATGAATTCGGGAAGGCAAAGGGTTTGACCGGTTTGACCCCATGAAAGAGTATGTCAAATTCTCTTTAAATAATTAGGTATTGCCAAAAATATTGGACGCTTTCATTGGTGTAGAATTCTTCAACAAAACACTCTCTCCTCGAGAAAACACCGCAGCCACTCAAGGGCCTTACTCTGACGTGTTAAAACTATCATGGCTCCACTGTGACAGAGAGAGATAAGGCTACACAAGACGAAGAGCGCTATCCCTTTTTCACGTATTAGTAAGGGCCCTGAAGGGAGGAACCATGTAGTCTTTAAGTCAAGAGTGAATAGGTTACTTCCAGGCAAGCGTGCTTCACCGTCGACCGCATCATCGCTTACCATCAGGTTAGATAGTGGTCAAGCGCCAGCCTATCAATAATAATAAAAAAAGAAATAAAAAAAAACATCAAGAACACATCCAACAAAGAACGTCGTACGTCGTACAAGTCGGGACACAAAAATTACATCATCGTAGTTTCAGTAGTACCTAGCGGAACAGAACGCAACAATACATCAAACAATACAGTTATTATTCAATTTATTACACTAGCTTCGCCCCGCCGCCGCCGCGCCGCTCGCGAAGCTTTTAGGGAAATTGGAGGTGCGCCCCTTCCGTCCACTGGCGTGCAATGTTACTGGTACACTGTGAGTTGTTTTGTTTGAGGGTCAATGTATTGATTGGATGTGTAAACGTTCTGTGAATATAGATATGCGGTTTATTTTTTAGATGCGTCGATCCAATTAGTTTCTAAAATTTAATTTTAGTTGACTACACAGAAGTGCAGATTTTAAAACGGAAAGGGTAAGCTGAAACTATTATGTATGTTTGCCCCAAATGAATATCCAACAAAGTACAATACGTACTCCTATAGACAATATATTGCTGAAAGGTAGGGAACAATAAACCAACGTGGGTTCTAACTAAAATTCTTAAAACCATGCATCAAAAATTCGTCCATATCGATGTCAACGGCAAACTTGCAGCTCTCTGGTCACGTGAAGAGTCGACTAACCGTTTACTTATGTCTCGAAACACTCGATGAGCACTCGGACCTCATGAACCAAATGTTTCAACACCTAACGGCTCAAATATATAACTGCCAATAAGGTTGTTATATTTGCGCCATTTGACGTTTTCTGCACCAGCAGCAGCCGCTTCAGCACAGCCTGCCAGCGCCGTGCTGAGAAGATGGAATAGCGCTAGGGTATCGATATATGTTGCATTCAACACTAAAGTCCTACCCAACTTCCAAGGCATTATGGTCATCCCGTCTGGTCTCTTCCCATCGTCGTGTGCAAAGCCATTGGATTCTAAAACAGCTGGCAACTAAGTGACAAGAGCAAGTCTAGTTTAGTAGCTTCCCATTTAATCTGTCCGCCACTGTAAAGACATTCTCTAAAGGTGGGGTTCACAACTAAGTTAGTACAACCTCTATTCTGTATTTCTGGGTACAGCATGACTTGTCATTATATCTGATTGTAAAGTAGGTATGTTATGGTCTTTGTTTTAGGGATAAAGACGGTGAAGCCATGAAAGTATCGTTTATTATTTTCATCATCGTGTAGCTGTCCATAGGTACTATAAATGTTGGCAATTTACTGACAAAAGCAAGTTATTGAAAGTTAAAAAACATTTCCGTCGACAGGGTTTAGTTAGGTATGTCAAATCATTCTATTACAATAATCGAAGAGCGTAGGGAAACCCAAGCTGTACACAAGTCGCAATGTGTATAATGTAAACAATCCGGAATTAGTTTCCATTACTACTGATAATTGTCAGCCCTGACAAATAGCTGTCCCTCGGAAATCATCGGCTTTCCGAATACATACGAATACTAATTTCCATGTCCATGAATGTTTAGATTTACCGCGTTTAATAATTCGAATTCAGAACTAAGTACTTTATTAACATTAACATTAGAAGCGGTATATTTACAACTATGTTTACTGTTTGTTAGTGACCATGACAGTTTAAAAACTTTTAAGTACTTTATTGTTTTGATTTCCGTGTGAAATATATAGAGCTGTAAAAATAGCAAGTTTACACCCATTTTAAAATAAATTACATTAACAACTCTATATACTTCCAAGTTGGTTGAGAGCGTCCGGTCTGTACGAAATGCAAAGGGCAACTTATAGAAATCCATCAATCCGACGACTGACGAAACACTAAGTTTGCCGAAAGACATTAAGAAAATGTTTGTACTGTACTTTGATAGATATAAATCTAAATTGATATAACCGGGACCTATGCAATTTAAGTTTATTTTTTGGTAAAATACAATATCATCATAATAAATCACCATAATCATCATCATTTCAGAAGAAAGACGTCCACTGCTGGACATGCCCTCCCCCCCTCCCCCTCCAAGTGGAGGGTTTGACGTAATCGCTGCGCTTGGCAGGCGGGTTGTTGCGAGAACGCTGCTGCCCAATTTCTGGTATGTCCCTTAGTCGTCTCTTACGAAACCCACGGGAAGATATTGGATGGTGAAATTCCTTACGTCCGTCACCATACGAAACACCAAAAAAAACCGGTAAAGTACTAAAATCAAGACTAAAATTGATTGGAGTGAAGGGTATGAAATCGCCAACATACAGTGCACTGTTTTGGTAATCGACCCTCGTTCCAGTTCCGTAAACTATTTGTAAGTTAAGCAGCCCATTTATTCGACCACCAGCCGGACTATAGCCACTTCCTTACACTGTATGTACGATATAATTACCTACTCAAGTTAAAAGTACTCACGTGTACACTGTAGTGCAACAAAAACGACCGCTCATTGTTCAGTAATGAGTGTGTGAAGAAACACTGTTGACTACTCTGTCTTGACGAAAGAGGTCAAGGAAACAGGTCGAAACCGTCTTTACTGTCAATTTACCATCATAGTTGGCATCATTGGCTTATGTAGTAAGGACAAGCCGTGGACCGCGCGTTTTTCTGAGTCATCAATTTGGTCATCTTACATACTAGACCGAAAGGAACTCGCGATTTCGCGAAGCGTTTATTGGGACATTTGGTTGCGAATAAATGAGGTTTTAAAAGTTATAAAACTGATTGATGGAGATTAAAATTTTTCTGATAAAGTGAAGTGTTGAACATTAAAATTGGAAAATAGAAAAATTTGGACAAAAAGGATTTTGGGCGCCATATTGTGGCGGCCCAATATTTTTTTTTCTTCCAAGCCCATCGTGTGGGGGATCAAAATAAAGGGATTTAAGACGCGATTTCAAAAATATATATCACTTTTATATGTAACTAATTCGAAAAAGAAATGTTAACTAAAAAGTTATCAACAAAAAAGTTAATTCGAAAAATCAAAAAACCCGACTGCTTAAGAAGCGAATAAAAGACGTAAACTAGAAGAAAATCTCGCTGTGCAGTCGGAGAATACATCTGGTTTTGGTCAGCCAGCTCGCGAATATATCCTCCGACCGCACAGCATGATTTTCTTCATGTTTACGTCTTTTTAACCGACTTCCCAAAAAGCAGGAGGTTCAATGTTCAACATTGTCTTTTATTTTTTTGTTATGTATTTTCACCGATATCTCCGTCAATTGTGGAACGATTTTGAAAATTCATTTTTGTTTGAAAAAGTATGTTCCGAAATTGGTCCTATTTTATTATATTTGGTGAAGATCTGATGAAGAACTTCGAAGATAAAACAACAGAACTCTTCAATAAATAACGGCAAATCTCTCGGGATTGCTGCAAAAGTTAATTCAAAAAATCAAAAAAGTCGGTGTCCATAAAGCAATAAATAGTTACCTATGAAAGACACCGAGTTCCAAAAATAAAGTTATTTTTCACTATTTAGTTTTTTTATTTGTAAGTCGGTAGTATTTTTTTGTAAAAAGTTTTTTATTAGTTCGCTTCTTAAGCAGCCGGGTATTTTGATTTTTTGAATTAATTCTTTTTTTAATTACTATTTATTTTTTACTTTTTAGTTCAATCGCTAATCCTTAAGATTCTGTTAAGGTTTAAACTATTGCATTGTCATTGGTAAGTAAGAGTGCACAGTTTCAAATTAATCCGATGTTTTGAAGGGGGTGAAAATCACGTTCAAATATTCCGTTACATAGATACATACATATCAAGCTAATAAAAGCGAGTTAAAAAAGGCGTGATTATTTATGAATGAAGCAGATTTGATACTACCAACTACATCTTTAATGTGGCAGTGGGAAACCCCAATATTCAAAAAGGACTTTGGTGTAACGTGACTGCAATTTTTCTGATTGTGAAAATAACATAAACAGCTTGTTTTTATTCACTCATCCTAGTTTATTTTATTAATATCCTCTACAATTTAGCACTAAACAACAGTTCATTAGTAGGTACACCCACGTGACGGGCGCGACACGTGTCCGATTCGTCTCGGTGGTGCTCCAGCAGTTCCCACGTACCGATCCGACACGGTGGCGATACGATTTGGGGAGTACGGAGAGTAATGTGCTCTACTTGAAACCGTGGATATTATTGGTTATCATCACGGCAATCGACAATTAGCAGTATTTTACAGTTTATAGAAATATTACAGCTTTGAATTTGCTTAAGTATCTACTAATTTATCAACAGAGCATTTAAAAAATCATACTGTTATCTGGTATCCCTCTCTCTAAGTCGGTCCCTCATGTCTGAGGAACGTGGCCAGCATCAGGGTTACATCTGGAGCGGATGATCTGTCTCCACGGTTTCTGTCCAGCGCGTTCCTTACGACCGTATAGAATTTGGAGGACGACGAGTCTTTCACTTGATCGGTCCATCTCGTTGGTGAACGACCGCGCGACCTTTTGTTTTCGGTGTTCTCAATCACATTCAGTCTTTCCAGATTCTCGTCGCCACTGCGCATTGTGTGGCCGAAATACGAAAGTATGCGCTGCTGGCATATGGTGGACAAGTGAGTTTTTACTCGGAACTGAGTCCGGATCGATGCATAAGTGTCGAAGCATTTGCAGTCCAAGGTACTCTCTCGCATTCCAAGATACTCTCAGGTTATCTGGTACACAAATAGTTAAAAAAAAGACTCCAATTTAACAAAACACAATTCTGTATTTCCCGATAGCTACAACACACACATATTTATTCTGCTATATTTAAGTGCCATGTCATAGGGGGCGAACTTATTACTGCCAACCGGCCACAAATAGGTAAATCAAAAAAACTCCGGGAAGGTAAATAAAATCTAGATGGAAAACTCAATCTCACTACTAATAGGGAGTAGGGTAGTTAACTGAAAATTATTTTTTAGTCCGTCAGGTAGATGAACAAAAAATATTGGATACGTATCTTTTGATACGAACGTAAATAAAGTGACGACGATACAGTGCGTTAAAATATCATGTGACGTCACGGTGTGCTACAATTATTACTGAAAAAGTTACGTCACGAGCCCCCACTCCTGAACTTCGATGCTCTTTATCTTTGTCATTTTTTTATTAATTTGATAAAGCAAAAAATATATGTTATTTGATAATCTCATGCTCACCCGTAGCTATTCTAACTTGAAATAATATCTCACATAAATAGAAAAAAAAGTAGAAAACCAAATAAGAATTTATAATAATAATAATTTATACCAACAAGATTTTCACCAAATAGAGCACCATTCCTATCGTTCCAACTCTAAAAACCAAAGGGCAATAATACAATATGCTTTATAATTGAGTTCTCACGATCTTCTATGATCTGCACCAAGTTCTGGATCAGTTCATATTGTCCGTGCAATTTCCACGGTGATTCGGCAGTGAAAATACTAAGGGTAGGTTTATTAGCAGTCTTGCCTGAGAAGGAACTAGGTTTACTTAGTAAAATCTCTGTGAGTCTATTCAGCTTACCTCTTTTGACTGAATGCCGAATCTCTTTTACTAATACTTTCAATAAAGACTTTCTTATCTCACCTTAGGGTGTTTTTAGTGTCACGCGAATTTGACGCGGAAATAAGGAATAAGGACTTTCCTGTATCACCTTAGGGTGTTTTTAGTATCACGCGGGTTTGCTCACGCACGCGCGGCGGTATAAGAAGAAGGAGGGAATACATCAAGATCTTAGAGCGGTATCGCACTGCATCCGATCCGAGTCTGGATTTGAGTTTAGAGTTCTATCCGAATTGAAAAAGTTCTGAATACGGTTGGACGAAGTTCGGAACTACATTCCGTTACATAATACATACATACCAAATGATAAATGATAAATGATAAATGATAAATGACTTTATTTCTGTAAGTAGGTTTGTACAAACACTTTTACATGTCGATCATATTTTTAAAACTAGATGAATTCGGCGTTTCCTATCTGACTACTCTGAGAAGAAAGGCCGAAACAAACTCAGAGGTCACAGTCTCTTTTAAGGTCCAGACAAAATCTTTATTAGATCATGTGAAGACCATGTAGACTGAAGTCTGAAATGGTCTTTTGAGGAAAGAACCAGCCAGATTGAGTGGACCTGTCCAGTCAGTGCACGCATTTGTCAATAACCGTGCAGCTCAACTCAGAATTTAAGGAGCTCAACGATTCGACGAACAATACCAAAGAAAGGACATTCGGGTAGGCCGCATAAACTACTCAAACTGCCAGACCATGATTAAAACTAATTTGGATAAATTAAAATTAAAAACAAACAAAAATTGAATCCACATAGTCTTCACATTCACAACAATTAAAATAAACTTAAAATAAAATAATATAATACTTTAAAAAGTAAATATTCTTGTCATTGCAAGAAAACAAAAAAAAAAAAAAAACAAAATTCACGTTGCAAAATATATAAAAAAAATCAAATTAATTGGAGCAGCTCAATCCCAAGCCTGTTTGTCCTCAACGTAATCTTTTATTGTATAAAACGCATTCTGGCACAACTTACGTTTAATGAATGTTTTAAATTTATTAACACTTAGATCTTGTACGTGGCTTGGAAGCTTATTATAAAAGTGTACACATTGACATCTAAACGAGCCACCTATTTTCTTGAGCCTTGTTGCAGGTACTACAAATTTGTGTTTGTTTCTAGTATTTATGTTATGGATATCACTGTATTTTTTAAACAATTTTATATTTTTATGGGCATATAAAAGATTTTCATAAATATACTGAGAAGGCACAGTCATTACATTAATCCAAGCTAGTAAAGGCGTGTTAAAAGGCGTGAGTATTTATGAATGAAGCAGATTTGATACTACCAACTGAATCCTTACTGGGGCAATTGCCATGACTGCAATTTCTCAGATTGTGAAAATAACATAAGCAACTTTGTTTTTTTTCACTTTACCTTTTTAGTGCTTACAAGAACGACCGAAATTTCAGACCGAAATTTGTCGGACTCGGATCGGATGCAGTGCGAAACCGCTCTCGGTTTCTCACGTGACCAATCCCTTACATTTTGGCATATTGATCATCGCCACCGCTCTGTGAAGCATTGCACCAGCCGATGTAGCGGCGCTTGGGGAATTAAAAAAAAAATGTCATGAAGGAATTTCAGACAAAGTAATTAGATGATTATGAGTCTTAAGTTAATCTTGACAATAGTGAATGCAAATGTAGAGAAACGGAAAATGAGTTAATTGTATTAAATACATAGTAACAAAAGTAGCCAAGACCGTGTAAAAAAAGGCAATAAACTTTACTAATGGAAACAAATATACATTTGTATCCAACTAGGTCACACGGTATTCAAAACAGATATAAATACCTGACTAGAATCTGCTAAAACGCTGGTCAATTAAAAATAGATTATTAAAAAGATACTGACCGAAAACAATGCACGGTAGAACTGTAAAAAGAAAACATTCTAAATTCAAAGCGGGCGCCGCTATTGGCCTGTAATTCTTCAACAATGGCTGCCGAAACGTCAGATTTGACAGCTGATAAAGTTTTAAAAGTTGCCCGACTATCTTATTGTGTGAAACAGCTCGATTAATATGTGCTTTTTCCTGTAATCTAAGTTGAATCTATTCCCATAGGATAATATCGAGACTTTTCACAGACTTTGATTCCTATTGAGTGGCAGGCACAGATATAAATCTAACTAGAGGACGCGATTGTATGTACTTCGCCTGCCAAAAAACGGATTAAAGTTACGATAAATGATCGTCATTTGAACTATTCATTTAGCATTATCGGCACCGGAAATCCACCGAAATCTAGAAAAATGCTTTTTTTATTTCATATTAGCTGTAAAGACTGTATGGAAAAAGTTGGCAGAAGCATTGGAAATGTTTCTTTCATTGGTAAGTAAATTTGTTTTTAAGTTGTGTGTGAAAAAGTTGCACGCTTGTTTTTCATACATATGGAGGGACTTGCGTTATCTAGTTAGATTTATGTTTGTGGTGGTAGGTCAAGAAAGGTTTAGTCATGGACTGACAAGCAGAAGGCCGTTTGTTTGATGCCTAGAAAAGAAAGAAAACACCATCATGACCAATAAGAAATGGAGAGTGGGGTTTAATAACAAATGAAGAAATCTGCAGAATAACCTAGATATTCGACATTATCCGAAGAATTCCCAAACATAAGCCAACTTTGGCATTGCTCACATTGCGCATAGCGAATGCTGACGAAAAGTTTTGAAATGGCGACCGCATACCGGAAGACGCAGCATTGTAAGGTCACCTACAACTCATTGATCTACAACCGTTGACCTGGCGAGTGCAGCAGGAGTCGGATGGATGTGAGAAGCATAGGATTTATCTTAGAGATTTAGAGCAACTACAGTCTCTATAGATTTTTACAAGAAACTTGGCAGCTGTAAGGTAGATTACCAATTTCATCCTCCATCAAAACGTAGGTATCCCAAACATGACGATTCAAAACCACTAAAATATTCCATATCATTGTAAGAGCCCTAATTTAAGAGCCATTTAACCAGTCGAGGGCCAATTTCCTCTATCGGGGTAAAAAATCTTGCAAGTTGTCTTATGCAAAACTGTTGTAGTGTGTATGTTTTTGCCGGCGTTTCTCAAAAAAAGCTTTTAACGTGACGCGCGGTACCCCAAAAATCGGCTGTCAAAATATTGTCGGCTGCATCAAGGGTGAGGATGTACAGTCGAACGAAAATATTGGTATAAGTTTAAGAATGTTCAAGATGGATAACATTTTGAAGTGTAAGTACTTAAAGTATTTTTTAAATAGGTTCGTTTTTATTTGTATATTATCTGTAGACAGTATTTTGTTATTATTATTACTATTATTATACATTTTTTTTTTAATTTTTATGTTTTCCGAGGTTATCGGAAAACAAAATTGCTTCTGAAAAAATAACTACATCTCGTTTTAACGTTGGAAGAGTTTTAAAGTATTAATACTTTTTTGTTTCCACTTTAAGTAATCAAAGTGACAGTTTAATGCAAAAACTATTGTCAAAAGTATAAAATTTTTAGGTTAAAATTTTTCGATACCACACGTCAAAATCTTTAATTTTGGAGTTTCTAACAAAACCGTAATCGCTGAAAAAAATTAAAATGAAACCCTATCTTACTTTATCTACTTTAAAAAAATAATTTTCTCACAATAAAAAAAGGAGAGCTACAGGGTAATACGCTGTGTCTGACTGTACCCACGATTTAAAATTGCCCCGCGTTTCCTCTGTAGGGTGAGCTGGCACAAAAAGCTTTTAAGCCTCACAATACTTTACAACTCAAAATTAGACCTATTTTCGATTTGATGGCTAATTTTGTAACATCAAATGTGAAAAGTGCTTTTTTTCCAATTTATTTTATTTTAGTGAAAATATTGACTAATTTTTGGTGTAATAGTAGTGATTTTGATGAAATTGGCTTAATGGTCAAATGTGTCTGTTCTTTTGAAGTTAGGAGCCGTAAAAGGACTGTCTTTAGAGGGCTAACAATTTTATGGGTTTTGAAAGATCTCTATAAAAATGCCGAATAACAGTAGAGCTCCCTTGTGCGAAGTCTCAACGAGGAAAGTACAAACACTAAGATTTGTTTTCCTAGCTTTCGGTTTGAAAAGTGCAGTTACCAGTGAAATTATATAAAGTAGATGAGGTGCAAATGTTCTAATAAAAATATAATACAGTAAAACACAAATATGTAAACAATAAGATGGATTCCCAATAAAGTTAAAATAGATCGTTAAAAAGATACAACACGAAAACAATGGTGAGTTGAATTCGAAAAAGAAAACATTCTAAATACAAAGCGGGCGCCGCTATTGGTCAGTAATGCTTCACAATGGCCGCCGAAACGTCAGATTTGACAGATGATAATGTTTTTAAACGTTTCGTTACTTTCTTTTTTTGTGTGAAACAAGCTAATGTTGTAGTTATTGCTTTTTATCGTGAGTTAGCTTTGTTCAAGGTTTGATAAGATTTTTACAAAGGTTTTTACGTAAAGGTCAGATCCTTCAAGCAGTATAAACAAGCATGCAAGGTTCCTGTTTTATTTAGCGTAGATATACGCAGTGGTATTGATAAGTTGTGACATTAAATAAATTGTAGCTTTGAAGCAGGTTGTTCTGGCATATTGTATGACTCTTTTTACATCAAGATACATGAAAGCGTGGCGAAGTTCTACTGTCACGCGAAGTCTATAGTAGGTATGTCTGTTATAAGGAAGGTTTCGACAAAATTAATAAGTTCATTTGGTAGGTATAGATATTTGGCGACTTTTAACCCCCGACGGAAAAAGAGGGGTGTTATAAGTTTGACTAGTATTGCTGTGTATTTGTGTGTCTGTCTGTGGCATCATAGCTCCTAAACGGATGAACCAATTTTGATTTAGTTTTTTTTGTTTGAATGGTGCATAATCTACCTATGTTTGAATAAAATCAGCTCAGCCGTTCAAAAGTTATGGGCGTTTTACTGTTTGAATCGGGATGTTTTCGCAAGATGTGTCTACTATGTACTAGATCAATTATGTAGAATTAAATAAAAGTGTGTCGGGGGTTTTTTGTTAGGAGAGGATATTTAGGTACTTACTAACTTTCCACATGTGCATTGAGTCCTTGGCACACGACTTAAACGGAAAAAAAAATATTATAAATAAGACCAGGTACCATACCTACCAGTTTTAGTAGATTTAAACTTCTTGATTTTAAACTCCCTAGCCTTCTGTGCTACATTTTCTGTGCCAACTCACTGAATCCAGTCATAAGACCTGTATCGCAGTTACCATGTGTCGACTACATCCGTAAGGTAAAATATGGAGTGGATCAATCCTCATAATTATATTCTCTCGTCCATTCCATCAGCTCAATAAACATTCATATCTTAACTCAATATGTATGTTTGCTATAAATAACTTATTACTCACGATTTAACATCCTTACCAGCCATCTTTGCATCCCAAATAAATCACAAAACAAAGAGTTATTACAAAATGCAAATCAATTTGACTTCAGAAAACGAAACCACAATTAATACTAATAAAACTTATTGTTCGCGAATTTTACTCATAAGACAGTTCCAAAAGACATTGGTATTCAACTTTAGGCTGTACTTGGTTGTAATTAATGAGATTTAATCAATAGAGGTCGTACTCATTATAAAGTAATAAAAATTGCGCGATATTTTACTATAGTTACCTACATAGGACCTATGGAACTTGAAACTTTATTTCTATCACTGAGTATGTTAAAAGAACCCAGAGATATAAATATTACTGTACTGTTCAAATGTACGTTCGTGTCGCGGCCCGACGCAGGACGGACTGAGTTCACTCATGCTAATCAGCTTGTGTTTGTATTTCCGCGCAGATGTCGGTAAAACGTCACTACCTAAGTATATATACAACATCATTGGTTGTAATACTTTACATTCGCATCAAGTAAATAAGTCCTTTTAGGTTTTATTCCGAGCAGTATTGGTTTCGTTGAATGGTAGAAATATAGAAAAGGCAGGATTTACACCCACGCGTTTGGTTCACTTATTCTTGGACTCCACAATATAATTTCAAGGTAAACCTCTCTTTTTCAGATTTGAGAAGCTTGTCAATTCAAAAGTAACTAAGCTTTAATAAGGATCTTCATCTCAATGCCATTACTATTGCGGTTAATCGATCTAAATTAAATTTACGGGTATACACATTATGTAGTCAAAGCCAATATTCCAATATTTTATGGTAAAACCCAACTAGGCAAGTTTTAAGCCAGAACAAAAGTGTCAGATAATTATTTTTATTATATCACAGGTTTCAAGGTTGCATCTAGAAAAAATCTCTCAATCCTGGGCTAATTGGTTTGCAACTATTCGAATTTTACCAATTGAAACTCAGTGCCTTACTGCAAGACCACAAAGCCTTCTCCTTCACAACACGAAACCCTCAAAATATTTTCACACTAATATCTTCCAAGAAAGCATGACGAGGCACCATACAATCTTACACCCGATCAGCATACCTTAGACCACGCCCCCACGCTTTGAAACTCCACCGCGCTCTCCCATTGGCTGACCGACCGACGACGCGTGCGCCGCTAAAAAATCCAAAAACGTTATAGTTTATAAATGATAAATATTATCGACGTGCGTAATTTTCTGAGTAGATCTCTCGTCGGGTTACATTTAGGTTTTAACATTGAAATATTGCTTCAAATAAATAAAAGTGTGCTGTTAACTCTAAGAATATTTTTGGAATCTAAGTGGTTTCTGATATGTTTGTTTCAATCCATGTTTTCTTCGATATTTGAGTTATTGTTTTATTGATTTCGGTTGAGTGTTTCAGGTATTTGTTTGTTCGTGTAAGTTATAATTTCTAAAGTGTAGGTAGTCAATTTTGTGTTGTGTTGAATGATTGGCTGTTTAGCTGGTTTCCTTGTACGTATGGTAAAGGTGTGTCTCGTCAGTTTAGAAAAGAATTCTACATTTCAGCAGTATTATCTTTCTCGTCCGCTTACTGTTTGTTCCTGATACATGGTAACCCACTAATGGTAGGACCAGCTTACCTTCTTTTTAACCCCCGACGGAAAAAGAGGCTGTGTATCTGTGTGTATGTCTGTGGCATAATAGCTCCTAAACGGATGATTCGAATTCAATTTAGTTTTTTGAAAGGTGACTTTGTGCAGTGTTCTTAGCTATGTTTGATTTAGATTATGTTTGAAAGCGGTTCAGTCGTTCAAAAGTAACTCGCATTTTACTCTTTGCATTTTACTCTTTTCTTTTTTTCGCAAGACGATTTCATAATTACGTGTTTTGATAAATTGTCGATTGAAGCGTATCTACTAATATATATATTATAATAATATGTAGTTTAAAAAGCATGAAATAAAAACTAAAAAACGCCCGACACAAAAACCTCTAAAAAGCAAGAAATAAACCTCGTACTCGCGTCGGGGAACCGCTAAATAAATAAAATAAACTGCTGTAAACGTTGTGAACTTTGTCATAAGTGGATTTAAACCAAGAAATATAAGCACCTTGACATTTACCTATTTCCGCTAAGCTACAGAAGAATAATTAAGTTGTAATGTTTCCAAAGCCTTTTCACAGAGGCCTTCTCTCTCCACATAATTTACGTGTGTCTATTAAGGGTTGGTAGATGTCACTTGTTTTTGAATTATTGATTCTAGGACATGATAGGTACAGTGTTGATGAGTCCATTTTAATTTCGTCGCCACAGTTGACACCAGTTTGCTTTAAAAATGAAAACCAAAAGCACAAAACCGCGGTGTTAAGGTTGCCCTAGTCGACGGCACGAACTATTTTGTGCACGAACTACCTTATCCGACAACACGTGCCAAAGAGATAGATGCTGTGATGAGCAGTAAGAAGCTAGTTCGCGTACGAAGACTGCTACTAGCGAAATGGGTGATGAGTTAGGACGTATTTTATAAACAGACTTTTGGGAGTCTAGATATCATGAAAAACTACTAAATGTATATTTTCAAAATAAAATTATTTGCATTGTTGAACTACTAATCTATCCCTGTATGGAGGCCGTTTTGCAATTTTCCTTCTTCTTATGGTATTTATTTCCGCCCAAACATGCGTTAAAATTAGTGTTGAAATATGGAACTTTCGACGCTCATAACTTTCAAAAAATTTTATTTTTACTTTTTTGTTTCCATACAGGGCTAGATAATGATGAGACAAATTGATATCATTTTTTATTTTGAACGTACATCGTCAAACAGTGGAGTAATCGCCAGACTACGTTTGTATGGAAGAATGATCGACTAGTGTAACCTTAAAGCAAAAGTTCAAACGCAAAATTAGCAAGTCTTTTATGAAATTCGGTAATCCCAGATTTAAACCCATCACTTTAACCTCAAATTACCCACAAACAAACAGACGTAAATCACATTACTCCTACCACAACCATAAAAATACTGTCTCGTACAAGCACACCACTCAGCCGGGAGCTAAAAATACTTGAATGTATTCGAGTAGTGCTCGAGATGGCGTTATCTGGCAGACGCTCTCTTTGATGTGAGGGCCGCCTAGTGCCTGATAGTAGTGTGACGTCAGAAGTCTGCTAGTCAAGTGTTGTTCTGAACTCAGATGATTATGTATGGGAAAGCATTAGGTCTTAACCTATGAAATCTTAGTTTTATAAAACGGTTTACTTCTAATCTTACACATTTTTATTATAAACTAGCTGTCCCACGCGGCTTCGCTCCCGTTAACTATCTACCTACCTTACCTACCCAAAGTTTCGCAAAAATCATGTATGTAGTGTAGGTACTACATACATGATTTTTGCGAAACTTTAACCGCTTACGCAGCGCACGCGACGAAAGCTCTCAAAAAGGAATAATTTTGCCTGTTTTTGCAACATTTTTCATTTGTGCGCCGCTCCTTTTGGTCGTAGCGTTATGTTACATAGCCTGTAATCTTCCTCGATAAATGGACTATCTAACAGAAAAAGAATTTTTCAATTCCAACTAGTAGTTCCTGAGATTAGCGCGTTCAAACAAACAAACAAACTCTCCAGCTTTATAATATTAGTATAGAAGTATAGATATGTCCGGATTTAGGTTTACCTTATAATAGCCACACCTGAAAACAAAGTCGAGCCTCCCTGTGGGCACCACTCACATATTTGTTCCAGCCAGGTACATATGTATTGAACTTCTGTTTAGGTACACTATAACTTAGTTCCGCGCCACTTTTTTTTTTTTTTTTTGTTTGGGGATTCCCATTCAGTCATTGGATGATTATCCAATGATTTCTTCCGCTCTGGGTGAAGCGGAAGAGCGTGTCAGACTTTTACTGACTAAAACCCACCCGTGTTCCTTCAGTTGCTTGTGCCAGGGCCGCGGTAACTCTCTTTCAAATTTATCCGCGACCCAGACAGGTAGTTCCGCGCCCCTAGATAATATACAAACGATATCAAGGTACATTTTTTGTTTAATATCAACTAATGGTCCTGATTATTACCTGATGTATCCGCACAATTAACAAATTCCAATTGAAAATCTAGCTCTCTAAGATTTGAATTACAGTAGTTAAAATATTTTTGTATCTGAGTTTGATCCCTTTCCCCCCACTTTACTAGGATCATCACGTTTAGGCAAAACAACATTAAAATTACATTGAACTGAAATAGGATAATGATCCGACCAGTAGGTATCATATATGACGGACACGTTAAGTACAGATGAACGCGCGGCGCTAGTTATTAAACAGTGGTCTAGCCAAGACTGTGTACCGCTCACCTGGCATACGAACGTATGTGAGTCACTCGTCAACAACTCCATATCTACACACGACCACGATTGTTCCTCACAGAAATCCAACAATTCTTTCGCAAAGAAACCGCCAGGGGGTGAGTTGAAATCACCAAGCACAAATACAGATTCCACATAATTACTTCGGTTTGGCTCCGAATTCTACGTATATTCAAAAAAAATTATGTTTTCATGGCATATAAAATACTTGGAAGTATTTGTGTAGAGCTCGAGGTGGTGTTATCTGCAGATGCTCTCTTTTATATGAGGGCTGCCTAGTGTCTGGTAGCGGTATCTGCGAATCTGTTAGTATTTTGATCTTAACTATGAAATTGCAGTTTTACGTTTTAAGTTTATCCAGGAAAACGATCCACGGTAAATGATTCTTTTTTGTCGATTCAGTTTTTGAAGGATTTTAAAAACGCGGAGATATTTTCAAAAAATCATGTTTTATACTTATTAAAAAATTTGATAAAACTGAATAGACTAAAAAGATCAAACAGACAGACTCGCGCGGTTTACAGCTCACAGAGCCGCTTAGGGCCCATTTCACCGATGAAACTAATCGCGATTAGTTCAACTAAACTCAGTTTATGCAAATACAGCGTTCTGATTGGATGAGACCGCTGAGAAACTATCAATCAGAACTCTGTATTTGCATAACCTGAGTTTAGTCGAACTAATCGCGATTGGTTTCATTGGTGAAATCGGCCCTTACTAGTAGTAACTATATAAGTTTGCAATCGCCTACCCGTCTTGAGCAAGCGTGGATGGATTAATGCTCGTGCCTTCTCTGAATAAGAAGAGGCCTATGCCTTGCAGTACAACAGCAACTGGCTGGTATTATTAATTATCTATAACAGGCTTCTGCCAGCGGTTTCTCATTTTGTGTGAAATGTGTTTTATCATTTTATGGAACATTATACTGGGATAGAATGTAGCCTATATGCTATACCCACGGAGCACAGTGGCTATTCCAGACTATAATCTATCTCTGTGCCAAATATCACTCAGGTCCGTTCAGCCGTTCTGGCGTGATTGAGTAACAAACATACATCCACACACATCTATACTAATATTATAAAGCTGAAGAGTTTGTTTGTTTTTCTGAACGCGCTAATCTGAGGAAGTACTGGTTGCAAATGAAAAATTATTTTTGTGTTGGATAGTCCATTTATCGAGGGAGGTTATAGGCTTTATAACATCACTCTACGACCAATAGGAGCGGAGCATAAATGAAAAATGTTGCAAAAACGGTCAAAATTATTCCTTTTTGAGAGCTTCCGTTGCGTGCGCTGCGTAAGCGGTTAAAGTTACGCAATAATCATGTCACTGTATGAAATGTAGGCAGGGTAAATGGGTAGCTAGGTAGCTAGTTGACGGGAGCGAAGCCGCGTGGGACAGCTATTATATTATAAGTTTATTTGATTTCATTTGACAAAATAGGCAAAGTAAACTCTTCCAACTTAGAGCCCATAAGTACCTAAATAGGCATAAATACAATCAATGACCGCCGTGAAAGTGTTGAAATATTGGGCCAATATAACTTAGATGTACCATCGAAACGAAGGACATGAAAAATTACCGATTCAAATCCGGTATTGTACCAGAAACGCAAAAAATATAACTGTTTATTTGCATCAAATAACGATATATTGTTATGATATTGGTCAACTTGACATCATAGCCTCTTTATTTTTTTATAAACCCAAGTTAAATCCCCAAAATTGGTGTAAAATAATGTTTGTATCGCCAAGACTCATTCCAAAAACAATCAAACTGGAGAGCAGTTGAAATGCTAATACATTACGACAGTGGCGCCCTCGCGTGCGGATATGAACGGCAATTTGAATGCTATTACTTCCGGCGTCAGTGTTTGACCTCTTCACTTAATATTGGAGGCTGAGTTTAAAGATATTGGATTCTAAACCTCATCTGAATGTGTTTGCTATGTGCTTAAAAGTTTTGATTTTGGGGTTTGAATAGGTTGAGTCTCGGGAATTGATGGATCCTTCTTAGTTTAACGTCGTTCATTGTTGTGAACGTAGCAAAGACTGATACTTACTTTTATGGGTCGACGGGTATTAACTTTATATTTCGTTCGAACAACATTTCTTCGGGTAAACGATCAATCGGCCAAAGGTTCTTCGAGAAATCACTCTGTTAATAGGAAACTCAGACACTTTAAGTCCTTTAGCAATTCATGGTTATTGGAGAGATCTGGTCGAGTTTGTTAGGTTTAAGTCGCTAAGCTCCTCTGTTCATGATATATAGTTTACCTAAATGGGGTTTCATATACCCGTCTGAATCCCAGTGACAGTGCGGTGCCTCTTTGCAGAATATGACACACATGCTGGAGTGTAGATATAGCTGCACTTTGGAAGACCTTATTCTCATCACTGACGCCGCAATCGGCGTGGCCACCTACTGAATCCAAAATATATAAAGAGTTTACCATCGACTCGAGAAGAAGAATATTTACCTAAATACACCATAAATTAAATGAAGATGCGTATGGTGGACATGTATTTGGTATGTATTTGGTGCGTAAGGTGAACATCCCACCCAAACGCACCAAACGTTTTGGGAATACTTTTATTATGCGTACAGCAAAGGAGTAGAATTCCCTGCCGGAGTCTGTATTTCCTGATAGCTACAATCTGGGAGTCTTCAAGTCAAGAGTGAATAGGTTTCTTCTAGGCAAGCGTGCTTCATCGTCGACCACATTATCGCTTACCATCAGGTGTGGTCAAGCGCAAGCCTATCATCAATAAAAAAAAATAAAGATGGTTAAAGAATTTACGTTATGATACGTTTTAATCATTTCTGTGCCTTATTATGAAGCGCATTATTTTATGCTCTTTCTCGCGCTCAACATGGCATGAATTTCTAACAAGAATTTCATAGCAATAGCACAGAATAAATAATAATCGGCAGTAGGCAGCAACATAAACATCGAGTGGTAACCAGTAACAGCAGTAAGTGTCGCCGTCCGCGTCGCCAGCTAGCGGCACGCGGCACCCGCGGAGCTACCGAAACAAAACATGGGGCACGCCACTTGACGAGAACTGGGGAGGCGGTGGACCTGTGAAGGAATTTTGAGAATAAAAATATGGTAAGAGAAAATGTTGCCAGTGGTGTGCTATTTATTACGAAGAACGTAAAATATTTTCATCTAAAGATACCAATGATTGAATATTTAAAAATGGGATGCTATCCATAAAAGTGGCCATCCCAATGAAAAGCAATTAGGAGATGATTTTGAAATGATTTTTTGGCGTTTTGATCATCAAAATATCACAACTGCCTTAACCAAATCTTATAATTCAAATGTTTTGTAGGTGTATAGCATACTAGCGCCTTTACTGGTGTTAATATAATTAAAGCAATCATCCCCGTTACCAACTAACTAGGTAACCAAAATATAAGCCGAGAGAGAATTTTATTTCATTTGGTAACTCTACGGTATTTTTTGTGCCCATTTCAACCCCACTTCCATTAAGAGGATTAAAAGCTGCATTTATGCTATACAACGCTACATATAGATGATAAGTTGAGAAAAATGCCCCTGAAATATCTTGAGCGCGTCTGAGTTTTTATATGTTGGTGTAAAGGTTGCGGTGGATAAAAGCATGTAATATGAAAGACGTGGAATTGGCGAGTAGTTAAAAAAAAGGTATTTTTACCTTTTTTTTAATTACTCTAAAACCAACTTTACAACTGCATACTTGCTTGGCCTACAAGTTTAGATATGTTAGTAACTTATAAATTGGCTACAAGACTAATTATGGCGATATATCGCCATAATTAGTCTTGTAGCCAATTTATACGGCCCAATGTTAACGCAATACTGGCCGTGCGCCCGCTCGGAGCCAAAATATCTTTATTGAACCTCCTTATGAACAGTTTTGTTCACAAAATATTATTTGATTTACTTAGGCTATTTCAGCTATGAAGAAATTCCAGCCATCAATTTTTCTGTGTAAAAATATTTTTAAACATCCAAGTCGAAAAATATCGTGTTGCTAATTATTTTTTAAAGAAAAACTATTTGTTATACGCAAAAACCATGTTAAAAAAATATTGTACCTACATGAAACAATAATATATATTATTTATTTATTTATTTATATACACTTTATTGTACACCATAATATACAAGAATGAAAGAAACTTAATACTAAAGCATACAATGGGCGGCCTTATCGCATTCCGCGATCTCTTCCAGGCAACCTGGAATTATTATATATTTTATATTTATTTAATATTTATTAATTATTATATATTTTAGTATATTATTATTATACATTTTATTGTATTATTATTATATATTTTATTACATTTTTTTTTCAAACCTTTTAACCTAGCCGTTACGAAGGAGTATGCTTTAGAAAGTTACCGTTTTACGGCACTAAAGTGGATGTAGGCCCTTAAATAAAGACAAGTACATTATTTCACCGAAGCAATTGCTAAAAATCACGCTTAAAAAGTGCAAAACAAGAAAATATTCCCGTGTCTCTCAAGATACAGGTTGCCCTAGTTTGAGAGGCAGGGTTCGTTACTCAAAATGGTTACAAATGGAATAATTCTTACAATATAGCTGTACGTAAACTGTAATGTAACCTTTTTTTGCACCAATAAACATTTTTATTTATTTAATTTAGCGTGGTCGTATGCCACCTGCCGAAACAAAACAATACATTCTGCAAAGAAGTGAGCGTGCTTTTTCAGTAGTCGGGTTTTAGTTTTTGAACTTATTTTTATTTAAAATATTTTGTGTTTTTTGCAGAGCCTGAGGGAACAAATAAACATAAATGCATACATACATACTTACATACCGATCAACAAACACTTTGCGACGTCGCGCCGTAAACGGGCCAAAATAAATGTTCATGATTTTGACGGGATATTTCTCGAAAACGGCACGCTTGACAAACATATGATGTACTAAACCCCACCTTCATTATTAAATACCTGTTCAATGATACCACACATGATGGGGTGGGACGAAAAAAATGTTTTGTTCTTGATTTCGTGCCCCCTAGATGGCGCCCTGTTCAATTTAATGTAATTTCGCATAGCCTATAACCAGCGGACAAACAAGACGCTTCCAATAACACCTCATTTGTCAAATTATGATAAATAGTTTAGAAGTTATGAGGGAACAGATGAACATACATACATACCGGTCAAAAACATAAACCGCCATAGTCGGGTAAAAATTGGGAGCCCGAATCGTTCATGTCTAAACATAGTTTAGGCCAATGAATGAGAGGATTAGATAAACAAATATATTTTTATATGTTTATCAGAAAATGCTGTCCATTCCTAGAAAAAAACATTTCATCATAATATTAAAAAAAAAATGCATATTCTCTCTAATTGGACACGGTATTTTGGTCATGTCTTGTTAATTTCAATATGTTATCGAGCGATCACCTAATATCCAAAACCAATCAGCCATCATGACCATCGTCATCATAAAGAACAGCACACGACCCTAAGTACATCGCTGCTGACCCCCGCACCATATGGTAGCGTGATAGCATGCACGCACCATTGAACCAGCAACTGTTGCTAGTGATAATTAGGAGCATCATGCCAGCTAACGTTAGGGGTGTTGTTAATTAGGTGCCAGTTTTTGGCAAAAAAGCACGATATTCGTGTTTTTTGATAGTTTATGAGGTCTATACTGTCTCTTTAGGTTGCTAAATTTTATAAACAGACCTTTGGGAGTCTAGATATCATGATAAAACGACTAAATGTATATTTTCAAAATAAAATTATTTGCATTGTTGAACTACTAATTTATCCCTGTATGGTGGCCGTTTTGCAATTTTCCTTCTTTTTAAGGTATTTATTTACAACCAAAGATGCGTTAAAATTAGTGTTGAAATATGGAACTTTCGACGCTCATAACTTTCAAATAATTTTATTTTTACTTTTTTGTTTCCGTACAGGGCTAGAAAATGATGAGAAGAATTGATATATTTTTTTATTTTGAACGTACATCGTCAAATAGTGGAATAATCGCCAGACTACGTTTGTATGGAAGAATGATCGACTAGTGTAACCTTAAGGTCTTTTGTCGGCATGGCATTTTTTATAACTCTTTGACTTGCTTTTGCTTTTCACAATGGTAACTGGTAGATATCTTAAGCTAGTTACTACACGCGCGTAATACCATGATTGAGTCAGTAGAAAAGGCATGAAGAGCAAGATCCCAGACGCCCCAGACGTTAACGAGTTCTTTGTACACAAAAGTTGTGGGATTAAGTACTGTTTATAACAAACTTATTATAAACAATAAATGTTGCTGAAATAAAGTACGCTTTTGAAGTTCCAAACCAAGCAAGTTACAAGGATAGGGAAAACTTCATAAGAAAAAGATCGTCTGATCTGACCCCGATGTGTGACAAAAGAGACCTCTGCAGTAATGTTACAGCTAGATATTAACAGTAGTACAATTTAACAAAAGTAATCTGAATCGATTCTCAACCAAATCTCCAGTAATTATTCTTATTATAATGGAAATAAATATTTGAATTTTCAGTTTTTGCTTCTTTTTTGTCTTCTTTTTTTTCTCTAAAACCAGTGACACTAATCTTCCCCGACAAATCACGACCCAATATTCATTCAAATCATAAAAAATATCGCAGCAATCATCTGCCATTGTCACTGCTCTCCATACGGAGTTCCTCGCTTCACTGCTTCTCATTGTGATCGCTGTCCCGATAGCAATCAAGGTGATTGCTGACTAAGAAACAATGGAGGAGCTAGGAGTGATTTTTGTATTTTTAAGAGTGATTATTGAAGAATGAGAATGACACGGTTTGGGTTAATTTTTCGGCTTTTTGAATAGAATAGAAATATATTTATTGGACACAGACACGACACAACACAACAGCAACAAACATGGTGTAAAAGACAAAAAGAAATGCAAAGACAAATTGCTCTGAGCGTGCTCATACCGAAAGGGTTACCAATCATCAAGCCTTCAACTTACTAAATAAAACTAACTAAACTTCAAAGAAATTTTCCATACAACATAAGACTTTGAGGTCCTGTTTTTACGGGTTGAAACCTTCAAAAGACTTCTAAGACTTTGAGGTCCTAGGCTGGATGCCGTGTCGCTCAAATTGTAATTTGATTTTCCACCTGGAACTACTCAGTAGCAGTCTGAAGTCTGTGTAATGCGCGATTTGGTTTCAATAGGCTCGCCTGTTACTTCTGTAATTGTACTCACCGAACGACTATGCCAACCCCTTCGGAGGATACAGATGTGATTGACCGAGCAAGCGCGAAGCGCGAGCGAAGCGTCTCCGCTTCAGCATGGGCAAAAATTCTTTCGTATGTCCGGCTGTTCTTCTCTACAGGTCGCATTTCTCAACCAATTCTCGTGTTATTTTATAAGCAGGTTCAATAATTATATAGTTTTTGTTTGTCGACCAAGTTATTGTCAAAACCTGAATCGACAAAATAATAAAAAGGCAGACTGGCGAGGTCTTATGTTTTGTATTGGCTTTAAAATCTTCAAATTCTTGTTAATCGATTTTACACATCGATGGGCAAAACTGTTTTATGCTAATGTAATTGTTACATTTTTCGTTCAGGTTTTTTCAGTATCATGAAACTTAAGGCTCGAAATAACGATGGGATCGAAAATAACCGAAAAAAGTATTTAGGTTACAAATGTCCGATTGCAGACCCTAACTAAAGAAAGATAAATGACAATGTCAGAATCAATTAAATACAACCTTATTTAAAAGAACTCCAATATCTGCTAAATAAATACTGTTTTTTTGTAATTTTATTTCGAAAAAGGACTCATAAAAACAAATGAACGTGATACGAGACAGCAGCAGCATCCACTATTCGATATGAACGTGGGGTGGTATTTATATTGACACTATCACGCTCGGCTGTGCGGGGGAGAGCAGTGACGCGTGCTGGCGCGCCGATTAGTTGTGACGGGATGAGTACTAGCGCGATAAGTGATTGGGTGAGACTAATAAAAAAAAAAAAAAAAAAACATACAAATTATTATTATTTATATTTGTATGACAAAGAACTATGTTTTCGTCTAATTGTATCTACTAACGTACAGTACAGAGTACAGTGATCATTGTGAAATAGCATTTACAGCCTTTATGTAGACCTACAGTGTTCTGGTTTGAAGAATCTTATATAATTCCAGTCATTTATGTTGACACTTTTAAACTTAGTTTCTAGGACACTGCAATACTTTTGATACTCCTATGCTGCTGCTAAAACATGGGGGTACAAAAAATAACCCAATTTATTTACAATAGGTCTTGATAAATATAATGTAGATCTTAGGTAGTTTATGAATTAATTCTTATTATTTTTTTCGAGTCGATAACCTTTATTTCGAGTGTGCGAAAGAGATAGATGTATCTTCTATCTCTCGATCTCTTGTTCTGATACGTACCATTGTAGTATGGGGGCTGATGCTTGCAGAGCAGTCCGATAATAGAAATTAGAGGAATTTCCTAAAGTCAACCTCGAAAACACATAGACAAACGACAGCTGTCAATTTTACTCGACCATAGTGACACCCAATCAATCATATACCGTGAACCAATGACATAATATTAATGATTGTCCCTCATTATCAGCACGGGGTCAAACGTATTACATCAAGCAATATCGAGGTCGGGAGCTTAAGGTTACACTAGTCGATCATGCTTCCATACAAACGTAGTCTAGCGATTACTCCACTGTTTGACGATGTATGTTCAAAATAAAAAATTATATAAATTTGTCTCATCATCTAGCCCTGTATGAAAAAAAAAAAAGTAAAAAGAAAATTGAAAGTTATGAGTGTCGAAAGTTCCATATTTCAACACAATTTTTAACGCATCTTTGGGCGGCAATAAATACCATAACAAGAAGGAAATTTGCGAAATGGCCTCCTTACAGGGATGGGATAAATTAGTAATTCAACAATGCAAATAATTTTATTTTGAAAATATACATTTAGTAGTTTTTTCATGATATCTAGACTCCCAAAGGTCTGTTTATAAAATTTCGCGCGCTCGTTTTAGTCCTAAATCATCATCCATTTCGATACAAATTTACAAAAGTGCTAATTTGTACGTGAACTAGCTTCTTACTGCTCATCACAGCATCTTTATCTTTTGCAAGTGTAGTCGAATGAGATAGCATGCATTTTAACCTCGCGCACAAAATAGTTCGTGGCGTCCACTTTGGGAACCTCAAAAATACAAACATATTAAAAATTCTAAATTCATTCACTGAAAGTCAACGTACAACATCTAAATTAGGTCTAGAAACTGAAAAATCATTTATGAGTTCCATATAATGACAGTGCAATACTACGTATAACCTTAAGGCGCTGTACTTAGTCAAAATAGGCTTCACTAAACAGTTTTTTAGCCAAATGTATACATATTAGAGCAGCTAAAAAAATATATGTTAATCTTGATCATATTTATGGGTGGACCATTGTGTTCAAAACACGTTTTCGGTAAATTTTCTCGATAAAAAAAAAACATAAAATAACCATTTAAATTGAAATTGTAGCAATTGTAACTGTATTATTTATAAACAAATCTTGATATTAATAATAACAGTGATGTAATATATAATAATAAAGGGAACTATTGTTTTTATTTATCGATTGGAATAAGATATTTGTTAGGATTAATGTATTTAATGATAAATAACTCGAACGAGTCGAACGAATTCGCGCCATCGCGGCGTCTTTTCGCTTCTCTTTCATTTCTACGCGGAGTCGTCTATTCACCGCGCCTTAAGGGTTCAAACACGGGATGAAACTTTGTAAGAAAATTCTTTCTTTTTGCGATGGGAAACCCCATCGGGCACACGGCTACTTTATTGTGTCTCTCTTTCACTCTTAGCATATTTTTATCCCATTATTTGGGGTCCTCTTTCTTCGCCAGATGTGTCTATGCTGGTTCGTCGAGACATCTAAGTTTTTAACCCCAGACGGAGAAAGAAGGGTGTTATAAGTATGACATGTGTACCTTTTTATTTTATTTTTTTAGAATTTGACTCACACACTGTTCCGTTGGTGTTGAATTAGGTATTTTACCTATGTTTGCAATATTTGTAAGTATGTGAGAACCATGTTCCTATTTATCACATTCATAAATTTACCTGTTAATGCTTTTAATACTTTATACCTGTACGTAGTATAGTGTATAGTGCTATTCTGGGTGCATCGTCCTCACATATATGAATTTATTAATGTATGTACTTATGTAAATATTGTAAAACACTTTTTTTTTTAAAAGAGTAAGTATGGAGTTTCTTGTGCATTCTTCTCCATAACAAGCTACTTTTCCGAATGCACGGTAGAATCAATTTTTATTTTATGATTAATTATGACGTTCAAAAGTGCCGCTTTTTGGCCCAGTTGAATAAATATATTTGACTTTGACTTTGACTTTGACTTTGTGTGTTTACTTGTTTATCCGTTTGTGGCATCATAGCTCTTAAATGGATTTTGATTTAGTTTTTCTTGTTTGAAACGTGACATTATAGGAAGTGTTCTAACATCGGTAATGTTTTAACATCGGTTTGGCCGTTCTAAAGATTTGGACGTTTTACTGTTTGAATCTGGGTATTTGCACAAGATATCAAGTCAGGGGTTTTAATTTTTTTAATTTTACTCGTCTATTTTCAGATCGTCATTAACGACAGACGAAGAAATAAAGATACTAATTTAGGGAAGGTTGTCAATCAAGGTCAATGAATATTAATTAAAAAAAAATACCAGCAATTACATCAAACAAAGTGACCATGTGACACTCAATCAATCATATATCGTGAACCTATGACATAACATTAGTGATGGTCCCTCATTATCAGCACGGGGTCATACGGCCATAATGCTTGATCTGCGACCTCGTGTTATTATGTTTTTGTCATGCATTAGTACGATGAGGTTGAATGATGATCAATTGTGACAGAGAAGGGTAACGTCTAAAGTACCATTTGTCATTAAAATGTGTATTAGGAGTAGAACAAATATGTATGTATTAATGTTCCATTCTTAATGTATTATTGCCCGATTTTTCGCAAACTACGACGCAACACTACGATAACTATGTGACTGTTCTATTTGCAGAGCAATTTTAGTTTTTTTTTATGAAAACGCTTTTTCGTAATGATTGCTTCACTTCGCACGTGCAACTTTTTCTTCGCAACTTAAACGTTGCCCTATACTCGTAATTTCTTCATGTATCTTGGGTGCGTTTACAAACATATAAACTCACATACACAACTCGGACCGGAAAAACTATCTGTGGGTCATACAAATATTTTTTCCTTGCGGGAATCGAATCCGCGACAAGCAGCGCAGCAGTCCATCGTTCAACCACTGCGCTAACCGTGGGCCCCATATTTTGGGAGCCTTATAACAGCAAGATTATTTCTCGTTCAAAATATATTCAACAGTGTTCCTCATTTAGATAAAATTGTCATTTATCATAGGATCGTTGCATACCTAGCGATTTATTTAGATGTAAATCTGGAAATAAACAATTTAATTTCATTATTCATTTATACTTCTTATTTGTTCTCTACATTGATGATTTTTTGATTTTGGATTATCTTATTTACTAATATTATATAGAGGAAAGATTTGTATTTTTGTTTGTAACGAATAAACTTAAAAACTATTCGACCGATTTCAAAAATTCTTTTACCGTTAAGGAGCTACACTATCCCCGGGTGACACAGGCTACTTTTTATCCCTGTATTCCCACGGGAACGGGAACTACGCGGGTGAAACCGCGAGGCTTCCACTAGTTATAAATACTTAGGTTATAAAAGTATTGTATACAAATGATCTTATTCTATTTGTAGACAAATCGTTATTTATTTTCTTACACAGACAACCGTCTTTTTATAAATTAAAACGTGTTTTCTATGACAATACTTTGCATTGGACTAACTTACTTACAAACGGAATCATTATATTAAAGTACTGTCTAGTGGAAGTCTATATAAAGACCCACTTACAATGTTTAGGTCAATTCTCTACATTGCTGAGAGTTGTGTCCGTCTTGAAATCAAGACGGACACGTCCTTTGACGGAGTCACTGAGGAGTTGCTTTAGGTCACTATGTTTTCAGCTCATCTCACTCAGGTAATGGTAACAGGGAATCAAAAACACAAAGTATGTATTATTGGAAAGCTAGAATGAAACTTGTAGAGGATATCTTATGGCAGCAGATCTATATTCAGATAATTAAAAAGAATTGTTGCTTTTTGCAAAAAAAAACGGATTTTGGCAAATAAAATGCTTTAGTATATTTGGCCAATATCACAAACATTTCAAAATATAAGCAAAGTTTCTCTTTGAAACACAGATCATAGAAATTAACAGTGATTACTAAAGTATAGCTAAAGGGTACAAAATACCAATCTAAATAATTTGCGTTGTTTTGTCAACGTTAACCCTTCACGGCTGGATTAGATCGCCATTAGCTAATTGCCTGGTTACGATTCAACCCTTTCAATGCTTGTTGGACGACTTTATAATAAATACTGGGTGGTATTTGGTATGGTTACGAGGCATGCCTTTTATGTTTTGTCGTTTGAACAAAAAACACAACTAGAACCTTATAGTACTTTTTGTTGTTTTTTAAAGTATTCACCACGTAGCTTAATACACTTTTCCTTTCGCTCAAACCAGTTATTATAACATTTATTCCACTCTAAAGTGTGAGTGTTCAAAATGGCTGACTTGAAAGCGTCGACTGCTTCTTCACCAGACTGGCACCTTTGACCACGAAGACTTTTCTTAATTTTAGGAAATGTAAAGAAATCGTTAGGGCTTAGGTCAGGACTGTATGGAGGATGGTCAAGAATTTCTACTTTTTCCTGCTTCAAATACTCAATCGTTTGACGACCGCTGTGTGAGCTTGCGTTGTCGTGGTGCAGGATGATGCGTCGCTTTGAGTTAGATTTTCGAAGTTCGGCGATGACTTAAACAAACTGTGATATACCACTCTGCGTTAACCTTTCTACGATCTTTAAGTGCAATAGTCGCAACATTGCCGGTTTTTCCAACGAACGTGGCCACCATCTAATTTGAAGTGCTCCGAGAACGAACAACTTTAATCGACTTTGGCTCGTCTTGAAAGACCCAGTTTGTAGATTGTTGTTTGGAACCAGGATCGTAGGCATAGATCCAAGATTCGTCACCACTGATGATGTTGTAGACGTGATTTGACTCTCCTCGGTTGAACCTTTGCAGAGTTTTCTTACACCATCTGACGCGGGCCGCCTTGTGATCGTCGGAAAGCAGATGCGGTATCCAACGGCAAACTCGCTTTCTCACAACAAGCGCTTCATGCAAGATCTTCTGAATGGTTGTCCCTGAGATGCCTAATAGAGCCTCATCTCTCGTTACGTCACATGACGATCTTCGAGAATTAGTTGTCTCATAGCAATGATGTTATCTTCAGTGAAGGCGGATTTTGGGCGTCCTTCGCGAGATTTGTCACTAACACTAGTATGTCCGCGCTGGAATTCTAAATACCAGCGTTCGACAGTCCGCAGACATGGTTCTTCATCAATGAACACAGATGTTAGCTCTTCAAAACACTGAAGCCATGTCAGGCTTCTTCTAAAGTTGTAGAAAATTATTGCACGAACATTTTCCTTAGCAAGATTAATTTTCGTACGTAACCTGACAGATTCCAATCGACGCTATGACTAAACAATAGCATTAATCCTAATACTTTCAACTGTTTTGAGATTCAAAATTTAAACACATTCGAATATAGAACTGTACCAAAATCCAAATTGTCGGGAAATATGGAAACGACAGAACTTAAAAGGCATGCCTAGTATTGTGATAAAATGCGTACATATAGAGCTCTATTATGTTACGTGTAACTGTTGACTACCAACCCACAATCCATTGAAAATTAGCTAAATACATTTTAAATATCCTCTGCTTTTTAACTGGCTTCAAAAAAAAAACAAATGCTTGTAAAAAAAGGAGGTTATCAATTCGACCCGTATGTATGCAGTAAATATTGCTGCAAAATTATATTATGTGGATAATGTCGCTGGGTGCACATTATTTTTTCTTCCTGCTTAAACTTTATGTATTGTTGTAGTGTGTAGTCGTTTGTTTTCCCAAATAAATAAATAAATATACAAAGATATGTAGACACCGAGTGTAGAGGGGAAATAAAAAGAAAAACATCAAACAATTCACTATAAAGTAGAATAAAATATAACTAATTCATATATACTCTCACATACAGGCAAATTAATAAATTAAATATTACAATAATAAACACAGAATAATATCATAAATAAAAAATCATTCAAATAAGTTCAATAAATCTTGAGTTATCTTCAATAATGTTCTTAATAATTCACTTCCATCTACAAGTCGATAGTGTTATAGTGTTTACATAGTAAATTGGGAACTTAGAAATACAGGAGTTTATGTGGGATATCAACATCAATCAATACATATAATAAATCTGTAGAAAAGTCGTTTTTGCACATCGAAAATATTATTAAAAAAAATAGCAAAATTTTTGGAATTTTTGTCTGTTTATTTGTACACGCATCACGTAAAATGTAAGAAACCAATGTAGATAACTCTTATACACATTATTCTCCTTGAGTAAGTACAGTCATATTCATACTCTCATACACTCATTCTCATACATGGCTCTCATACATTGCAGATGTAAAATGCTACCATAATGTCCCCTGTAGAAAATCTGCGGAGTGTAGAGTGCGTTAAGTGAGTCACGTGCGGTTTGTATACGACGAACTGTATAATACGAATCTCTTCACAGAACTTTTATAAATAATTCTTCAAAAATAGGTAAATTAATTTATAGCAGAAATTGTTTCAGTTTTGTCAACTATAAAATGAGACGAATTAAGTTTTAGGTGCAGCACTTATGAATTGGCATTAATATGCCAGGGTCAAACCAGGGAAAACATTGGGAGGCTGAGTTTAATTTTAATCAATCTGCCTAGCCTTTTCCCAACTATATTGGGGTCGGCTTCCAGTCTTACCGGATTCAGCTGAGCATTAGTGTTTTCCATGGAGCGACTGCCTATCTGACCTCCACAACCCAGTAACTGGGTAACACGGTACCCCTTGGCTCTTGCCAAGGGGTACCGTACTGGTACTGGTGTCAGATCTCAAGCTTTTGACTACCCGTAACGATTGTCAAAGATCTTCAAATGACAGCCGGGACCAACGGCTTAACGTGCTTTTCGAAGCACGGAAGAAACTCGGTATGTTGAAAATGGTCACCCATTCATGGACCGACCTCGTCAAGCGTTGCTTAACCTTAGCCTTAGGCTGAGTTTAATTTAAGCAAAAAAAAAAACTGGTTTTTGAAAGAAATGATTAAGCCTTGTCCTCTTCCCAGTACTTTGTTAGAAGCTCCCACAGGCGTAAACGCAAATGTAGTTTTCTATTAAACAACAATAAAAACTTAAGGTAGTTTAAACTAAAACCAACCGGTCAGTAGTACACCCAAAGTAGTTTATTCAGCAAATCAGTTTAAAGAAAAAAATACGCGTGTAATTATATCTCACTCATACGTATATTCGTCACAAAAATCTCTGTAAACAAAAATCTTCTCCAGTTACCATTCGCCGTACTTTCCCCGCACTGGCTCTAACCAAGGGGAAGCCATCATCGTCAATCAGGAACTAACATAAATATGCTTTTACCGCCCTCGCCCTCTCTCGTACCTACCTACCTACCCACTGAGAGGGAGCCGGCGCGGCGTAACGCTCTCTTGAATTGTGTGAATTTTTCGGGCTTAATTATTATGTTGGTAACATATTCTTTTCTGTGTGTAGTCTTTGTTTTTATTTTTTAACTTCCAGGCACTGAATTTTTTTAAAGTTTTGGAGGAAAATTTGGAATTGATCTGTTAGGTTTGACTTAGGGCTCTTAAAACGCGCTTCAATAAAGTCATACGGGGATTTGGTGATCGCTGTATTTTGGAACTATCCTTTCTGATGCCCAAATCGGTTCTACGCTTTCCTAAAATTCGCAAATTAATCATATTTAGGTAATCAAATCAAAGTAACTCGCTCTAAGTTAATTTTCTTTAAAAACTTGCTACAGCTTGTAAAAGATAAATCTACTTATGTTCTACATTTAGATGCGTAACCCATTAAAAGTTGCTTCAACATTTTTAACCCGGGATGGCCTAGCTCGTGTTAAATTGCTTTTATCCTAGCTACGCATTTTTTCGATTAAGTACCCAAAATTCTACGAAAGCCCTAGCTGTAACAAATACGAGTACTAGCCAAATGGAGTCTCTTAGACCCATCTCAAACACAGTGCCAGTGTCCCCACACTGACACTTCGCAGAATATTGCACCACTTTGTTTGCTCTTCGCCCCCAGCCACCTTTCAGGATCATCAGGAACATGGCGAATGACGGAGCGATCCAGGTTGTTATATACTAGTCGGTCAAAATTTTAAATATATATTTAGGAATAGCTCAGAACTTGAGACATAATTTGAGTTTATCGATAATACCCTAAGCGTTTCTTCCTTTTTGATTTCTCCCCAATTTGCCGATCCTCCATCAATATCGTGGCTTTCAAAAAGTGATTAACTTATAACAAAGCAGTAATCACGCCACACTTCGTCACAATGTACATTGTTCAGTGACGTGCTGTAGAAGTTAGTCTTCATAATAATTGTGATTGTCCACGCTTCCCTGTCTTATCATCATCATTTAAGCCGAAAGACGCCTACTACTGGACATAGGCCTCCCTCAAATGTCACTATATCGATGGCTTCAGTTTATCTAGCATCCAGCGTGGTCAAGTCCATTGGTCCACCTAGTGGAAGGCTTTCAAGGCTTCGTCTTCCGGTACGCGCTCGATACTTGAGAATTTTCAGTTCCATTCGTCAAACGAGCACTGTGCTCTGCTTAAGTTTGTTTTTATATAACACGGTCCATTTTTTCTACGATTACCATAGATAATACATTTTTGTAACTTTCTTTCTAATTCCCTAGTTCTTTCCCAACCATGGCCATCAAAAAGTGACTAACTAACAAGCAGTAATCACGCCACACCTCGTCATAATGTACATTGTTCAGTGACGTGCCGTAGAAGTTAATCTTCATATAATTGTGATTGTCCAGGGGGTAGGGGACGCCAGGTGGGCTCTGTGTGCTATACGGGGGAGTAGGTTGGCGAGTAAGTGTTGTGTGGTGTGTAGATTAAGCTTGGACAGTGTAGATTTCTGTGTTGGGGTAAGGTAAATCTCATATGGCTATAAGAAATTATAGAAGCTGTGGATGTTGAGGTCATATTTGACTCTGCCATTTTTCACGATAGTTCGTGTGTTTCGTATTGGGTATAGAATGCTCAGAAGAGCCAGAAATAAACCTATTAATACTAAACTACTCATAATAAACTATTGTAATAATATCTAACTTCCATCAATAAAGCCAGAAACATTTACTTATATACTATATGGTTTTGCTCATAATAGCATAGCAAGCATACAATCATTTGATTTCCTGTTTTAATGACTTTGTATTTTTGTATTCTTTAGTTTCTTTCTTTAGTTTCTGAAAACTTACATCACTGATAGTAGATAAGTTGTTTAAAAAAATGATGGTTTAGTAGGCCTACTTATGAGGACAACTAGTCACTCATTCTACCCTACCGTGTGTCTCACCCATTACGACCGGCCAGCACGCTACAGGGTGTTGTATTTATCTCCACAAAGTAACACCCGATATTCTGCGACGTATACAGTTACTGTTTACTGATGATGTTTGCTTAGCTAGCATCTGCGATAGTAGTAGAGTAAGAGGATACGCGGCTGTGGAATCTTGAATTCTGAGTTCGAATCTCAGTTTGCAGATATTTATTTGTTGTCCTGGCAAACTGAATAAGTTTTTTATTTAGTTGGTACAAATAAGAATATTTTTTGTAGGCATAAAAGAATGGGCAAAAAAAAATTGAAATATTGCATTAAAGATGTATTTTTACGGATCAATTTTTCAATTGACTTCCTATTTTTTTTTCTCACAAGATAGATAGATATTACACTTTTATGAGATGAAACGTGACTTTTCATATCAATCCATCGTTACAGCATGAACTTGATCTTTTAGACAAGTGACAATAGTGACATACTACCATCGTAAGCGTGGCGATAGCAATAGGGATGTTGCCTGGGTAGACAAATGATAATTATTTTTAGTCCATCAGTGAGATTATCAAATAATATTGAACCCGTAATTTTTGCTTATCAAATAAATAAAAATTGTAAACATAAAGCGCATCAAAGTTCAGGAGTGACGTCACTTTGTCATCGTGACGTCACACGATATTTCAACGTAGTGTATCGAAGTAAGTTTTTGTTTACGTGGCAAAAGAAAAAATACGTGTCCAATATTTTGAGGTAATCTAACTGACGGACTCAATAGTTTCCTTTGTCTATTGGAGGTTACCAGTCATTACACGTTCTGTACCTATCTCTAACTTCATACAGACACAATAGCTCTGTGTATCTACATGTTTGCGACACTGCCGATCGTCAACTGTTTGCCTATGGTGTTTGTCATGCGGCATCTGTGTGCGTGGATGTGACAGTCGCTAAATAGGCCAGTTGACAATGTTCAGTTGTGTCGGGAGCAAATATCGATGAGGACACGTGTTGTGGGGTGTGATTGGTACTTGGGAATATTTTAATGAAGTATGAGTGGGTATAATGTGATTATAGCGGAGACAAATGGGCTGAGAAAACTATATCATATGCTAAGGAAAAATTGTGTGAAAGATGATACGTCTGGCTAACAGAGCTGTATGGAAAATACACTGTTAAATGGTGATAGTTTAAATTCGGTGGCGGGTCGATCCGGTATATGAAACAGTCATCATCATCATCATCATTTCAGCCCAAAGATGTTCACTGCTGGTCATAGGCTTCCCCCAGCCGTCGCCGCATTGACTGATCCCGTGCGTCTCGCATCCAGCGCCTTCCCGCAACCTTAACCAGGTCATCGGTCCACCTAGTGGGAGGCCTTCCAACGTATCGTCTTCCGGTTCGCGGTCGACATTCTAGAACTTTTCGGACCCATCGGCCATCCGTTCTGCGAGCAATGTGCCCTGCCCACTGCCAGACGCTCTCCATGGTCTCAGCCATGACCATTATGTCGTCGGCAAACCGAAGGTGAGTGATGTACTCACCATTAACGTTGATCAAAATCCCGAGCCCCTTCCAGTCTAGAACCTTGAAGACATCCTCCAGCGCAGCAGTGAACAGTTTCGGGGAAATGACGTCTCCCTGTCTCACGCCGGCGGAGAAGATTGCTGGAGAAGGATTGGTTTCGATGTCTGATCCTGAAGACGGACTGACATGTTGGCGTTTTTGTACAAACACTTCAATACCTCAATGTACCGGTAGTCGATCTGGCACCGTTGGAGAGACTGCAGTACAGCCCAAGTCTCGATCGAATCGAAGGCTTTTTCGTAGTCCACAAACTCTAAACAGCTAAGCAGCTTATACTCTTCGGTCTTCTGTATAACCTGCCACAGCGTATGTATGTGTTCAACGGTGCTAAAGCCTTTTCGGAATCCGGCTTGTTCGGGAAGCTGGAAATCGTCAAACCTGCGTGTGAGACGATTCGTGATGACTCTTGAAACAACTTGTAGACATGGCTAAGAAGTGAGATGGGCCTATAGTTCTTCAGCCGTGCATTGTCGCCCTTCTTGAAGAAGAGTAGATACCATTACACTCCTGCTCCATGCCTGTGGCGTTTTGCCCTCGAGTTGATTTGCCCTGCTGGTTTGTTTTTTATCCCATTTTATATTCCTTGTTTTAGTCTACTTAAATATTTTAGGTTGAATAGCTTTCGACTTCCTGGCACATCGAGCCATTAGACATCCGATGGATAAGACTTTCGTTGCAATGGCTTTTCGGCGAAACGAACGCTCGATCTAATGGCTATTCAAAATTGTGGCACTTTGATGCTAGGAAATTTCAGCGATTTGGACGTTCGATCTGATGACTTCGGTGAGATAGCCATCGGGCATATGACATTCGAAATCAAGCAGTAAACCTCACACAATGAGACAGACCAAAAGATTTTTTATCATTCAAAAAAGCTTTAAAACACCCCCCTGTACATATCATTGCACATACATTTAGTTAATTAGAGAGGGGTACAGGGTAGTGTCCTCCCCGAGCACGCATAATCGTACAATCATCTATTTGACTTGGTGTGGGGTTAAAATTGAATATAATCACTGACTCATCGCTGTTCTGACTGCTCACCTTTTAGGGGAGTAGCGTTATGGTTGGAAATCAATAATGCTAAATAGAGGTCAACATTGTGTGACCTTATTGTTACTTAAGTTGAAATATCATCCTAATTTGGTCTTACGGCGAAGGAATACATCGTGAAGAAACTGACATGTTCAAGAATGAAAAATTCGCAGACATTATTACATGACAACAGGATTACGATTTACGACAAATAAGTCAGTCAAATATATTTATTCAACTAGGCCAAAAAGCGGCACTTTTTAAAGTCAAAGAATTAAATTAAAATTGACAAGTAATCAAAATTGATTCTACCGTGCACTCGGAAAAGTAGATTGTTATGGAGAAGAATGCACAAGAAACTCCATACTTACAATATTTACATAAGTACATATTGTAAGTATGGACCATTAACAGCCCCACTTCGTCTCCAGTAATTATTGTCCATGCCTGGTTGCCTGGAAGAGACCGCGGAATGCGATAAGGCCGCCCATTGTATGTATTTTTAGTTTTAAGTTTCCTTTGTAAATGTTACTTATGGTGTACAATAAAGTATATAATAAATAAAAACATACATTAATAAATTCATACATGTGAGGACGATGCACCCAGAATAGCACTACACACTTTATTCTTATTCTTATTCTTTATTGTACACAAAACAAACATTTCCAAATACAGTAGGACAGCTTATGTACAAAGGCGAGCTTAACCCATAATTGGGTTCTCTTACAGCAAACCTCAGTGTCATAGAGATATTTTACTAAATGAGGACAGCATACTCAAGTGCACAATAAAACTTAAAATTTAAATTCTTACTAACTATATAAACTTAACAAATACGTGTACAGCACACAATACATAAACATAATACATACTATATAAAATGTTACTAAAATCCTTAATTAATAAATAAATACATTATCATCTATGCGTCATGCTGACAGGAAATGTTCCCTTATTCTTTTCTTGAAAATACCCAACGAAGCACCCCTAATACCCTACTTTACTACGTACAGGTATAAAGTATTAAAAGCATTAACAGGTAAATTCATTAATTTGATAAATAGGAACATGGCTCTCACATAAGCGCGCGAGCCAAATATAAGAGACCAGAAGCCTAATTGCGCAAGTGAATTCGGAAAGGCATAGGGTTTGACCGCCATCAATCGACCATCCACATCGCGTCTTTCATCTCGCATGTGATTGGTCGATTGTTCATACCATCCTTGCCGGATTCACTTACGCATTAAGGCTGCTAGTGTCCTAGCACTGGGAACGTTATGTAAGAATCTTATTTTAGTACGAAGCGTAGAAAAGATATTTTTTTTGTGCCAATAACTACATGGCCTACATGCCTTATTTAGTTTTAATGCCAACCACTACTACACTCCTGATAACCATAATAACAGAAGCCCTATTTTCTTACCTCCATGCAAACCTGCATGTATCAACAAAATTGGTCACTAACTCACCTATTTCTCTTGGTCTCCCTTTCCCTTCCACCACTTACCCAACATAGGTCTTAGCAACTGGCCCCGTAATCTCTACCATAGATCAGACACGCCATATGTGTGACCGATAAGCATCTGCATTATATATAGGTAATTAGATGATACAGTAATAAAATCATTGGTAAC